>JAQPPZ010003422.1:1200000-1800000 GCA_028583015.1 Wollemia nobilis
AGTAAGCACCCTACGATGCAATAAAATCCAAGTAAATAAACTCACCTTAGGCTAGATATTTGGAACCCACAACTGAGAAAATATGTCAGATGATTGGTTGGTATTATTATGGCATAAGGTCAAATAACCTTGAGTAATTGAATACTCACCCTTAGTAGTGTTTTTCCATCCAAAAAAATCTTTTTGATGGGACCAAGAGAGAGATCTCATATGAAGGATGCATTGGATAACTTGTATTTATCATTTTGGAATTTGAATAGGCTAGTCCTCAACAGGAATCCAATATCTACCAACCTTTGAATTACCAGTATGGTACCGATAGTAATTAGCGACCTTTATCTAGTTATCTCGATAAAGCTCCTCCATACAAGGCCTCTAATCGGGAAACTAATTTATCAAAGGCTTGTGACCATCCCAAGAATCTGTCCAAAAAATTTTATATTGACCATTATGAATGATCCAAAATAACATTTTCTTTATCAAATCCTCACCAGTCTTAAGAACTGCTAAAATGAGAGAACCTTTGGTAGGCAATTTTTCTATGGAGCTTGGGCCCACTCCCAGGTAGGTGGAAGGTACCATTTTCTTGTGTTTTTATTTGTTGAAATCTAGATTAAATTGTTATTATTCTTTGCATATTATATTTGTTATAGAACAAGTTGTTTGTTGTTATTTTTTCTACACTTTGTCACTATAATATAGCTACTTTATTTTATCTCTCATATGGATTAACTACTTATATTAGTTTCATATTTCCATTTTTATTACTTAGTATTGAAAGAGAGTTATTTTATGCATAGTTTTCCTTTTTATATTTACTTTATTTTCATTTGCAATCATTTTTATTTCCAGCAAGTGTTAGCTACACTGGAGAAAAGTGAGAGTTATGTTGAAGCATTCTAGAAGAAGCATCAAGATAAGTGTCAAATGTCCACATAAAAGAAGTGAAAACTACTACATTCATAATGCCTTCATACATACATACATTAAAGGTACAAGTTACAAATCAACATAGAGAAATAAGATCGATTGAGCAAGGTTTGCAAGGATAGAGAACAAGTGCTCCAAGAAAAGAATAAGGAGACCATATTGAAGAGTAAAATATTGAGTATCAAATGAGCATTAAATGCAAGGAAAGCATAACATAGGTCACGGAGTCAAAGAGCATCAAGTTGAAGCTTTAGGAACCATATGAAAAAGGTAAGAAATATTTAAATTAACCTTTTCAAAGTCTAAGAATAAATAATACATAATATATTTTAAGTAAAGGTTAATTAATTATATTTAAAGTTATTTGAGTAATAGGAGAAATAAGGTGATAACCTTAGAGAAATTATTGAATGCTTTAAAATATAATTTAAGAAATAAGTTCCTTGAAAATATGACCACTAGGTTTTTTTTGCTTATCTGCTTTTTTAATATTATTTAGATTCTTTTTTTACATCATTTCATTTGTATCTTTTGAGGGTTTCTTCTTTTGTTGCAAAATCACACCTAACAATTTTGGGGCATGATTTTTTCATTCTACAAAATTTTGGCTACTCCATACGGAGCGTGATTTCACTTAGGTTAAGCTATGGGGTAATCTACTATATACAAACCCTAGGCTTACATTTCATGTTGTACTATGATCATGATAGCATATTCTGCATTCTGCTCATAATACTATTCTACTAAATTTTATTTTGCTTTTTCATATTCAAAAGGTTAATTTTTTCTTTTGTCTTTCAAAGGTCAATTACAAGGACCTAGGGGCTTGAATACTACACCTTTGAGCATTTTAATACAATGGCCTAAGAAATCCCTCTAACATTGATCATATTTTTCAACATTTTTTGAAGTTATTTTGTAGGAATAAGAATTGTGGGATATTATTGGATGAAAGATAAAGCTTAGATCAACCACCAAATAACATAAGTTTCCTAATAAATCTTTAGCTTATCTTTTGCATTATTTCTATTTTTATCAAAAACCTAGATCATACATAAGAAGGAAAACATTGGACCATTGTAAGCCAAGTAAATTTTCCACTCTCCTCCATAGATCAGAGGCTAAAGTACACTCAATAAAAATATGTCTAATATTTTCTACATTCTCTCCATATATTTCACATCTAAAAAGGCCATGAAAACCATGCTTCATAAGTTGCTCACCAGTAAGCACCCTATGATGCAATAAAAGCCAAGTAAATAAACTCACCTTAGGCTATATATTTTGAACCCACAATTGAGAAAATATGTCAGATGATTGGTTGCGATTATTATGGCATAAGGTCAAATAACCTTGAGCAACTAAATACTCACCCTTAGTAGTGTTGTTCCATCCAAAAAAATCTTTTTCATGAGACCAAGAGAGACATATCATATGAAGGATGCATTGGATATCTTGTCTTTATATTTTTGGGATTTGAATAGGCTAGTTCTCAATAGGAATCCAATATCTACCAACCTTTGAATTACCAGTATGGTATCGATAGTAATTAGACACCTTTATCTAGTTAGCTCAGTGAAGCTCCTCCATCCAAGGCCTCCAATTGGGAAACTAATTTATTAAAGGCTTGTGACCATCCCAAGAAACTATCCAAAAAGTTTTCTATTGACCATTATGAATGATCCAAAATAAATTTTTCTTTATCAAATCCTCATCAGTCTTAAGAACTGCTAAAATGGGAGAACCTTTCGTAGGCAATTTTTCTATGGAGCTAGGGCCCACTCCTAGCTAGGTGGAAGGTACCATTTTATTATATTTTTATTTGTTGAAATCTAGATTAAGTTGTTATTATTCTTTGCATATTTTATTTGTTATAGAACATGTTGTTTGTTGTTATTTTTTCTACACTTTATGACTATAATCTAGATACTTTATTTTATCTCTCATATGGATTAACTACTTAGATTAGTTTCATATTTCCATTTTTATAGCTTAGTGTTGAAAGAGAGTTATTTTATGCATAGTTTTCCTTTTTCTATTTACTTTATTTTCAGTTGCAATCATTTTTATTTCCAACAAGTGTTAGCTACATTGGAGAAAAGTGAGAGTTATGTTGAAGCATTCTATAAGAATAATCAAGATAAGTGTCAAATGTCCACATAAAATAAGTGAAAACTACCACATTCGTAATGCCTTCTTACATACATTAAAGGTACAAGTTAGAAATCAACATAGAGAGAGAAGATCGATTAAGCAAGGTGTGCAAGGAAAGAGAGCAAGTGCTCCATGTAAATAAGAAGGAGACCATATTTAAGAGTAAAATATTGAGTATCAAAGGAGCATTAAATGCAAGGAAAGCATAACATATGTCACAGAGTCAAAGATAATCAAGTTGAAGCTTTAGGCACCATATTTAAAAGGTAAGAAATATTTAAATTAACCTTTGCAAATTCTAAGAATAAATAATACATAATATATTTTAAGTAAAGGTTAATTAATTATATTGAAAGTTATTTGAGTAATAGGAGAAATAAGGTGATAACCGTAGAGAAATTATTGAATGCTTTAAAATATAATTCACGAAATAAGTTCCTTGAAAATATGACCACCAGGTTGTTTTCACTTATCTGCATTTTTTATATTATTTAGATTCTTGTTTTGCATTATTTCATTTGTATCTTTTGAGGGTTTCTTCTTTTGTTGCAAAATCACACCTAGCAATTTTGGGGCATGATTTTCATTCTATAAAATTTTGGCTACTCCATACGGAGCGTGATTTCACTTAGGTTAATATTGGGGGTAATATACTATCTCCAAACCCTAGGCTTACATTTCATGTTGTATTCTGATCATGATAGCATATTCTACATTCTGTTCATAATACTACTCTACTACATTTTAATTTGCTTGTTCATATTCAAAAGGTTAATTTTTGCTTTTGTATTTCAAAGGTCAACTAAAAGGACCTTAGGGCTTGAATACTACACCTTCGAGCATTTTAATACAATGGCTTAAGAAATCCCTCTAACATTGATCATATTTTTCAACTGCTTTTAAAGTTATTTTGTAGGAATAAGAATTGTGGGATATTACTGAATGAAAGATAAAGCTTGGATCAACCACCAGATAAGATAAGTTTCCTAATAAATATTTAGGTGATATGTTGGATTATTCCTATTTTTATCAAAAACCTAGATCATACATAAGAAGAAAAACATTGGACCATTGTAAGCCAAGTAAAGTTGCCATTATCCTCCATTGATCAGATGCTAAAGTACACTCAATAAAAATATGGCTAAGAGTTTCTACATTATCTCCACATATTTCACATCTAAAAGTGCCATGAAAACCATGCTTCATAAGTTGCTCACTAGTAAGCACCCTACGATGCAATAAAATCCAAGTAAATAAACTCACCTTAGGCTAGATATTTTGAACCCACAATTGAGAAAATATGTCATATAATTGGTTGGGATTATTATGGCATAAGGTCAAATAACCTTGAGAAACTGAATATTCACCCTTAGTAGTGTTGTTCCATCTAATTTTTTTTTTTCATGGGACCAAGAGAGAGATCTCATATGAAGGATGCATTGGATATCTTGTCTTTACCTTTTTGGGATTTGAATAGGCTAGTCCTCAATAGGAATCCAATATCTACCAACCTTTGAATTACCAGTATGGTACAGACAGTAATTAGCAGCCTTTATCTAGTTAGCTCAGTGAAGCTCCTCCATCCAAGGCCTCCAATCGAGAAACTGATTTATCAAAGGCTTGTGACCATCCCAAGAATCTGTCCAAAAATTTTCCTATTGACCATTATGAATGATCCAAAATAATTTTTTTTAATCAAATCCTCACCAGTCTTAAGAAATTCTAAAATGGGAGAAACTTTGGTAGGCAATTGATAGAGAACAATGTCTTCAAGACTTTTGTTCTCAGTATATTTAGCACGAAGATTATTTGCCCAAAGAGCATTGGGGTTATGCAACATCCTACAATATAATTTAAAAACTAAAGCTTTGTTTTTATTAATAGAAGACTAGAATCCTAACCCCCATCGATTCTTAGGAAGACATAAAGTGTCTCATTTCACCAAGGCCCATTTTATTTTATCCTTAGTACCACTCCATAGGAATTGATGACTGATTTGATCCAGTTCTCGAATAACAACCTTTGGGATATTCAAAACAGAAGAAAAATAAATAAGAATAGCTTGAAGGATTTATTTTACTAAGGTGATTCTACCCCCAAAATAAAGCCACAGGTTGGTCCACTTTCCACTTTTCTTCTTGACATTGTCCAACAACCAATTCCAATATTTTTTTATGCCTCTGAATATTGATCGAAATACCTAAATAAGTGATCAGAAGGGAGGTATTCTTATATATTAATTTATCGAAGACCATGGATTCCTATCTAGCAGAGTAGTGAAATAAAATGACTTTAGATTTGTCTTCATTGATCAATTGCCTAGTAGCCTTAGAAAAACAACTAATAATTTGCTTAATATTAGAAGTTTCCTTAACTGTAACTTTACATAAAAGAGTAGAGTCATAAAAAAATTGAATATGAGAGATAGGTCTAGCTCCATGAGCATTGGTAACTCCCTAAAGGGTTTTTTTTTATATATTTTTTGTTATAGTCCTACCCAAACATTCACCAAGAATTATGAATAAATAAGGGAATAGCGGGTCACCTTGCCTAATACCTATAGATGCTAGGAACAACTGATAATGCATGCCATTTATAATAATAGTAGGAAACTAAAGAGATACATCACATAATCCAATCCTGAGAGAAACCAAATTACCTCAAAACTTTGATAATGAAGTTTCAATCCACTCTGTCATAATATTTGGATAAGTCTAACTAAATGAACATGGAAGGAGATTTTTCCATATCCATGGAATGGATGGTTTTCTTAGCAAGAACTATATCATCTACTATTTGACGCCCTTCCACATAACCCCCTTGTTCAGGGGAAATAATATTATTAAAAATAGGATTCAACCTTTTTACCATGATCTTAGTAATGATTTTGAGAACATTACATAAAGAAATAGGTCTAAAAGTTGAGATATGATCAACCTCTTGAGCTTTTGGAATAAGAGTAATATAAGTTTTATTGATAACATTTAAAATTTCTTTCGATTTCCTAGATTATTCCACCAAATCTAATAAATTAGCATGAAGGATATCTCAGAAATCTTGGTAGAACTCAATGGGAAAACTATCAGGACCTGGGGTTTTCCCTTTTTGAATTTTAAAAACTACTTGTTGAAGCTCATTGATAGTAATAGGAGAAGTCAAAATAGAGTTCTCCTCAGAAGTGATAAGATAAGGGATTTCTTGAAGAACATTTTGTTTAGAAGTTGAGTCAAGAGGATTAGCAACAAAAATATATTTCATGCCATCCCAAGTGTAGACAACATCTCCAAAATCTAATTTCAAGGAAGAAATAAAATTGTGAGATCTTCGAGCTAGAAGAGATTTGTGAAAGAAATTTGTTTTTTGCTATCCTTCTTTGAACCATTAAATTCTATTTTTGTGCTTCCATAAGATTTCTTCTCTTTTTTCCCATTCCTCTAACTGAGTTGTGAGTTTAATTTCATCTGCACTTCTACTCTCTATGAGGCCATATAAATGGATTTTATTATTCAAATTTTCAAGTTGAGCAATAACTTCATATTTTTTATGAACATCCCCAAACTCCTTCCAGTTCCAAGTCTTGATTTTGGATTTAATGTATTGTAGTCTTTTGGCAAAACAGAACATCTTAGTCCCATACCTAGGCTTATCTTCCTTCCACCATTGTTGCACATGAGGTCTAAAGGAACTATATCTGAGCCATATTAATTGAAAAAGAAAAGGAGAGAAACTCACATTGGTTTTCCACATTTCCACTATGACTGGACAGTGATCCAAACCAACATTGTTAAGAGTCTTCACTTTAGGAATGTGACCATGGATTAAGAAATTTTCAAAGAGCAAAAACCTATCCAATCTTTCCATTATACAAGTTAAGCCTTGCCTTATGTTAGACCAAGTCATAAGGCTTTATACTTTCTATATATTATAGTTATTCATATATTTTTAATTTTTCTTTTACATTAAAATTTATTTAATTATATTATTAATATTTATATCATATTTTAGGATATTATATACAATATGTGTTTATAATTTTTTATTTAAATGTGAAATAATTTAAATAATTTTAAATAAATTAATGTTTATATAATTAAGGCAGTGGAAAATTTTGGTTGTAAATATTTTGGTTGGCTCTCGCTCTGGTTGGTGGGTGTGTTGGGTGGCTATGTTTATTGGGTTGTTTTCTAGTTTTAGGGGCTTCGTTGGATTGTGCATTATTTATTCTGGGTTCGATAGTTTCATATTTTCTTGGCTTTCCAAGGAGATGAAAGGGTCATGTACTGACCCAAACCCATTGGGGTGAGCTTGGCATGGTTTTTGGCTACAAAAATATGATTGTGTTCCCTTGGATAGCTTCGGCTCTTATGTCTTGGATGCTCTGGCTGGATGGTGCTTGGATTGCTCTATTTCTAGTGTTCTCTAATAGTAGTGGGTTCGTGCCTGGTTTGTACTGCTTTCTTATGGGTTTAGTAATTTCTTGTTATATCTAGCTATTTTGGGGGGACAGGGCCAAATACCAATCCTAACTAATTGGGGTGAAAGTGGGTTGTTATGCTGTGGTGGTTTTCAAATTTTGGCCCCATGTGTCTGGTGGGTTTCCAAGCTTTAGCAATCTGTAGAGATCTCTTTCTCTAGTTCCAGTAGTGGTGGTTTTTTTATCCCAAGGTTATAAGGCTTATTTGTTTGGGATCTTACCCTTCTTCCTCTTAGGTGTCGAGCATAATTTTGCTATCTCATTTTTCTTGCACCTGAGAGCGGTTTTTATTGAAACTTTTATGGTTGTCTCTAGCAAGATTTGCAGGTTTCAAGGAATTTTTTGTGCAAATATCCTAGATGGTTTTTTTTTTTGTGGATTTTGTTGATTGGTATTTATAGTTTTGTTTTCCTAAATCGGTTATTCTCATTAGAGGTTATCCTGTCATGTGCTTTATTGGATAGATTTGTTGATTGTGCTGACATGATTCTCTTATTATCCTATCATGTTAGGTGGCAAATGCTTCGCTTTGGTCAGTTTGTATTTGTAAATTTATTTTTAACTAGTAACATTTTCATTATTCTACTATTTTTCTCTATTGCTTTAGATTTAGAGAATGTAGTGGTTTGAAAATGGGATAATATCTTGTATTTTCTTGATAAAAATCTACAACTTATTTTCTAGGAGGTTGTTTCATTGTATTTTTTGGGTTTAATTTATGGAATCTAGCTCAGTATTTCTTGATGTCTTATTGCTAGATCTAAGGTTTGGGAGTGCCTTTCAAAACCCTACTTGTAATAGGTTTGAGTATCTTTTTAAAACCCCTTCTACTATCAATCAAAAAAATATTGATGTATTTTATACATTTGAAATATATCATGTGAGTTGTGTTTGTAAGATTTCTTTTATTTAATTTTAAAAATTGTTTATATGTTAATATTTTTTTCACAATTACATCCAATTAAACGATTTACATGTAAAATATATCATGTAAGTTGTGGTTGTAAGCTTTCTTTCATTTTGTTTTGAGAATAGTTTAACATGTTTATATGTTAATAATTTTTTTACAATTACCTCCAATTAAATGTTTATACTTTGAAACCTTATATAGATTATTGTGTTTCATTTACTTATTACATCATTTAGGACTTGTTAAAAGGACAAGTGGATCATTTTATGATTTAAATTAATTTATAGTAAATAAATTACTTAAGGTCTTTTAATTTAAAACTTATAATAATTTTAATATAGTATGCAATTTATTATTTTTTTAAAATTTAAATTTTATCATAATAATTTTTTAAAATAAAATAAATGTTCATAAAGAAATTTTAATTAAAATATTATTAATAATGTTTGATAAATTTATGTATGTCATGCATGTTACGCATGCAAAGCTTTAGTTTTTAACAAAGAAAAAATTTAACATGTTTACATGTAGATAAATGATTTTACAATTACATGTGGTTAAATGCTATACATTATCAACTTCTTATTACGATTTGTTTTATAATTTGGTTAGTGCCAAAAAACCCTATGACTGATCCGTAAGGATTAGCATTCTCATTCTAGCCATTATGTCTCCTAAGACCAAGAGCTAAAGTTGTCAATAAAGGATTAACACACAACCACACACACATCAAGGTTTAAACCTTGGACCTCCTAAAAAAGATGCAAACAATGTTGTTACGCTATCCACTTGGATACTTGTTATTATGACCTTTACCTTGAATCATTTATATTGTTGGGTTCTATCTATTATATGACATGTCGATCATTTTTCATGTTAACAAACTAATTATAAATAAATTATGTTTTTTCATTTTTAAATGTGTAATAATATTTAGTATAATATGTATTTCATTATGAGATAGGAGCAAGTGCAAGTATTGCACTTTTATTCCCTTAAAAGACAAGTTATATGGGTGGCAGCAAGAAGTATGAGGAAGAGTGCATATATGGAAAATAATAAAACAAAAATGATTATTAAGTATAAGATTACTCAACATGATAAAATAGTTCTTAAAAGTATAGGGTTAATGCATAAGTTCCATGGATATTGGCTAGGTTTTTAAATATTTAATATTGAGTTAGGTGAAAGTGGTGATTGAATTAAAATTACTCCAATATTGGTCTTGGAAAATCTAGCATTCCATGGTGGTGAAATGAAACCATGCACCCATCATTTTTATTCCCATGCTTGTCATTGAAGAATGCATGGTCATCTTAAATATGAGAAAAATAACTATCGTCTCTCTATTGAATGCTTACATTGTGTTGTCTATGGTGTGAAATTTATCACCATGTGGTAGAATTAGATCCAAAAAAACTTATAAGGGGAGGCTTTGCTGCTTTGGAAAGTTTAAAAAGGTATTTGAAAAATGTTTCACTAGCATAAATGAAATTTCATAATTATTAACAAGAATAGGCTTTGGTACTTTACTGGAAAAAGTCTCATGCTTTACTCCTACCTTTCTTATGATTTTATTTAAAAATACTCTACGAAAGAGTAAAAAAAATATATGTATTTTCTTGCATAAAGTGTTAAGAATAAGAGTTGGTATTTTTAAAGAAAACAATACCCTGATATATATATTTTAATTATAATTTCCTATAGTTCTATTAAAATTTTCAAACTAGACTATAGTGAATATTTGCAAAAGAAGAAAAAGATAGGTAGTAATATTTTATTTTTTGTAAAAGGTGCATTTTTATGGTGATAGATACTTTCAAGTCATTTACTTCAAAATGTTCATATTTTGTATATTTTTTAAAACATGTGCTTAAGAATACTCATAGAATTTCGTATCAATGATATATTTGACTTGCACTTATAGGTAAATTTGTCATGTTAAGCCACTATGTCTATAGCCTAATAAAGTTATGATAATGATGTTTGGATATTGATCCTATAAATTATTGGGGAGAAATAAGGACATACTCTTTGTGATTCTTTCAATCCATTTTTTATCCTATGTGTTACTATTGCTTGAAAATATTTCTCTCTAAATAGGTTTCATAGATAGGGCAAAACCCTTTTTATACTACCTTGGTACCATATATAATTCTCTTTCATGTGCCTTAAGGTATCTCTTACATACAACTATGTATATAGAGAGGACTAGCTTCTTCCATATATCAATGAGTATACAAGAAGGATAGATATATAGAAAGAATTAGTGTATTGGACTAGTATATTAAAATGGGGATTGGTTGGGAAGCATAAGGAACCCTCACTATGGCATCATCATTTTTTTCTCACAAAATCACAATTACTCAATGACTCAAATTTTGCACCTTATAATACTAAGATGGGGACTATCCTAGTGGATAAGAAACTTTGGGACATAGACACCAAGAAAGAAACTCGACTTAAATATGATGAAGCTCAATAAAATTTCAATGAGAGAAATACCAAGGCACTAATGTATATCAAACATGAAGTAGAAAATGAAATTAAATGTCTCAATATTGAAGTAGAGACATCAATGGAATAATGATATATCCTTTCTACCCAAGTAATTTAAAGCACAATAAAAAACAACTCTATAGGCTTATGAAAAAGAAGCACCTAACTTGCAAGTAGAAAAATAAAGAGATAAATTAGAGTTAGAGGTACCTAATTCAATGGAAATAGTAGACAAATAATTAGGGGAAAAATAATCCAAGGATGCTTCAAAGAAGAAGAGTCAAAAGAAATTCAAAATGATTACTCCTAAGGAATTAAAATTCCTTAGGGAGTTACAATCTATTAATAGAAGGTTTAAACAAAGAACCCATGCAATTTCTTCTAGACAAAAGGAACAATGTGAAAGCACGAGGATACGGAAACAAAAAGGAATATGCCACAAGAAAGAACAAGAAAGGACATATGCAAATTGACACAAGATAAAAGCAATATGAAATATCATAATCTCTTTATTGATATGCTTTTCAAAATGTGTTACAATATGTCTCCTTCCTTTTTAGGGGATAGGAGCGTCAAATGTGTTTCTTGTCACAACATCCATGGATCACAATCCTTCTTCCGCGTGCCCACATGTAAGATGGGCGGACCAAAACGTCACCGCCGCTTGCGTATATGATTCTTTGCTCTTTCTTGCTCCTCTTCTGTTGGAAACCTGCATTCAAAGAAACAGAAAAGATTAGTAGCACCTGCGGACAGAATGAAGCATGTATTTCCCAAGGCCTATTGTCGATAAATGCATGAAAATATTAAAACGATAATGAAATGACCTCAGATCGACCTGAAAAATTCATAGTAGCATAAATATGTTAACAAAAGACCACTGCAAAAAGAACAATCTAGAAATTCCTCACAGATTTGTATTCGCTCCAGGGTGGGACGAATAGACCTACAATAACCTGTTAGAAAGCACCCTCTTCAATGTCCTGTCCCGGAAGCTCCAAATGACCTACAAACTTGGGGTTAGCTAATTGGGGGTGTTTTGGGAAGACCCAGAAGGTCAGATTTCTCCAATTTTGCTCCTATCACCCAGATTTTTCTGGTGCCATCTGCAAGTTAGTAAAGGCGAGAAATAACAAAAACCTGATCAAAATTGCTCCAAATGAAATGAAATTTGAACTGTAACCTATTTAACCTATCTAGAATCAAATGCAAAAGAAAAACCAGAGAAATCTATCATAGATTTCTATTCATCCCGGGGTGGGGCAAATTTTACTGTGACAGATTGGGGAGCACCTAGGGGCAGGACGCCCACCGTTTGAGGCACTGTTTCGGCACCAATCCACTTGGGATGGGTCCAAAACTGGTTATGGGGTGTTGTCGACAAATTTTGGGAATTTTTGTGGCCAAAAATTGGGTTTTGGGTCCGGATTCGCGCTTCTAATAGTCACCCAATAACCTCCCTTTAGAATGAGAGATTAAGGATGTAAAAGCACAAATCGCAAGTAGGTATGTAAATTGGCAGCACTTCGTTGCTCAAATGCTCCTTCTCTCGTATATCTTTTGGGTGGGAAAACTCCCCAATTTATAGACCTTAGGGTCTCCTTGTTTGAATTGCGCATGCGAGGGCGCCACTTGAGTTAACTGTCCTATTTTTAGAGAAAAGCTAACTCCCTGATTAAAAATCTTCTTGCATGAGGTTTCTAAAATAAAGACACTCATCACTGAAGTCTCTCTTCTTGAATAAAAGCTATTCCTCACAATTGCATGGCCTAAAGCCTCAGTTAACTGGCGGAGTTGTCGAGGTTTGACTTTTTTTGCCAGTCAAACCTTCTATTCGCCTCACCCTGGGGTGAATGCTGCTATTCGTCCCTGGGTGGGACGAATGCTAGTTTGTATTCATCTCGGGGTGGGACGAGCAGAGAGAAAGGTGCCAAAAAGGTGCCAAATTGACCTTTGACCTTCCAAACTGCTTTTAGGAGTGGTTAGGACCACTGTTTGACCTCTGGGGGCTTCCTTAGGGGCTCTTTGTGTCAATGCGATCAGCGCTTGTTGTCACATAATCGGATTGGTGTTGTTTTGGTGTCTACATATGCCCCTTTTTGGGAAGTGTTGTGCAAGGCGCAGCACCGAGCAAAAATAGATAACCAAAGCACTAATGATTAGGGTTTCTCAGTAACCTAACCAAATCTTGATGCCCCAAGTATGGAAAGGGCATGCATTCTTGAATCCTTGCCTCTCACGAGCTAAGGAACTAAAGTCAAGTGTTAACCTTGTTCGGTGAGGTGTTACTTGAACTTGGACATTGATCAATCATGAATAGGCAAAGGGCACAACCTTTTGTCTATGGGAACCTTGAGTTCATGATTCACGAATGCCAAGTGTTTGATCAGCTTGTGATAATTGCTTGTTTTCTGCCCCAAGCAGGGGTGCAATTGTCTTTGTCAATGATCCTTTGAATGCGTGTCATTTCCAAGATTGGGTATGTTGTTGTTGATTGGCGACTAAGTGTGACTACCCCCTCAAGCGACGAATCGATGAGGGAATGATCGACATGAGAAAAGCGATGAGTCGCTTGACCCAAGATGACTTAGGTAAGGGTGCCTTCAGTTGTTTACCATTAAATATGAAAGCAGTTTTCGAACATTCTGACCTATTTTTGGTGGGTTTAAACCCTTTTTGTGACGCATTTTGGAGCTGAAATTGACAAAAATCCGTCTTCCCGTGGAGCGGTCCAGCTATGGTAGCCTTCTTAGGGAGTAGGATAGTGACAATTTGTAACCCCAATATCTTTTTTGGATGCCAAGAATGTCAGGCGCAAATGCGCCTTCGTTCGGCAATGTTATTGCTATTTTTGGGTGGGTTTTGACCCATTTTGGTGACGTCATTTGGGGATGAAATTCTCGAAAATCCGTCTTCCCAGGGAGCGGTCCGGCTATAGTAGCCTTCTTAGGGAGTAGGATAGTGAGGATTTGTGAACCCCGACATCTATTTTGCATGCCCGGAATGTCAAGTGCAAAAGCACTCTCATTGGACAGTTTTATTGCTCTTTTTTGTGCATTTTTGTGCATTTTTTGGCTATTTTTGAAATTTTTGCTCTGTATTCATCCCTGGGTGGGACGAATTCCTATTTAGTATTCGTCCTAGGGAGGGAAGAGCACTAACCAGAGTGCTCATCCTAGGGGGGAATGAATACAAGCTCAAAAAGCCTTTTTAAAGGCCAAAACTGAGTTTTGGGCTCATTTGCATTTGTTTTTCTTGGCGATTTGGAGCTCTGAGGAGGAGGAGGTCAATTCTGCGAAGCGAAGAGCTACGGAATTTTTCTTGCGACCATGAGTGCACACACCGGATCGAGCGGCAGAGCCGAAGCGCTACCAGTGAGTGCCCTTCCTCTTTATTGTTTTGTATTGCTATTGAAAACCGCAAGTTGGTTATTTTTTGTGTTTTTGTTTATTTTGTTGATTACGGTTAAAAATGAAACCCTAGTCTCTCAAAATTATCACTTAGTTTAAAACTTAGGATAACTCTAGTCAACAAAGATCAGGAGTTAGTGTAAAACTTAGCTAAAAAACTTAGTTTATAACTTAAAATCTCGCTGAACCGGAATTGAACCAAAGGCAAAACATAGGTGAAAAACGTAGGGTAAAACTGAACGTAAAACGTAGCTCAACCCTAGTTAGTTGTTGTTTTTGTGTTTTTAATTTTCCAGTGCAAAGTGAAAAACCCTAGGTCTAAAAATTATTTTGTGACTATTTTTGTTTGTTTTTTTTTTAAATGAGCCGTTAGAGTTAAAAACCCTAAAACGGACCAATGATTGTTTTTTTTTTTTTTTTATCAGCTAGAGTTAAAAATCCTAGGTCTGACAAATTAAGTTATGTTTTTGTAATTTTTTTTGTTGTTAATTTATCAGTTAGAATTAAAAATCCTAGATCTGAAAAATTACATTTTTGAATGTTATTGTTTTTGTGGCTAATTTATCAGTTAAAGTACAAACCCTAAAACTGACAAATGATGTTTTGTGTTTTTGTTTTTTGTTGTTTTTTTTTTTTTTAATTGTTTTAATATTTTTATGTTGTTTTCTTTTGTAGGTTGTGAAGAGCCGGTACCGGGTACCCACTATTTTTACTGACGCGTGTGCAGCGCTGACTTTGGCTAACTGGGACTGGCTTGATGCCCTTGGGCTCAAGCAGGTGACTCAACTGGAGCCTGTGGTCGGGGATCGGGCTTATCTGATGGCCCTGATCAATCTATGGGATCCCCGGACCAACACCTTCCATATCCCAATAGGGGAGATGATGGTGACCTTGGAGGATGTCTATCGGATTCTTCAGATTCCAATAGACGGACTACCGATCCGGATGACACCGCGGGATCGGAGGACAACAGTACTGATACGCTATTTTGGGCATGGGGAGGAGTTGGGTGTGGAGAGCCCAGTGGAGAGGGCGGAGATCGACTGCCATATGGGTGGCATACTGGTTCGATGGTGGTTAGAGAAGGGTGTGTTGGGAGTGAGGCACGCATTACTCATGGGCCTCATTTCCAACATGCTACTTCCCGACTTGTCGGGTGTGAGGTTCCCATGGAACCTGCTAGAGGTGGTGTTCAGGCTGGTGGAGTGTTCGACAGACACATCGATGATTATGAGATGGGGACAGACTCTACTAGCACAGCTCTATGATGAGTTGTACGAGGTCCACTGCCAAAAGTGGAAGGGGATCAGTTGCAGCTACTTGTAGTGCTGGGCTTGGCAGCACATAGCAGTGGAGAGCCCTGCGGGGCTGCCCTAGATGACTCAGGTGGAGATGGCAGACTAGGAGATCGGATACGGGGTATTATGGCAGAGGTCGGAGGAGCAGGGTCAGAGTCGATGATGGGCAGGTGCCGTAGGGCACTATGCCGATGCCTTCGCTCGACTTACTCCAGGGGAGGTGTTCTGGTGCCCCTACCGAGACTGTCCAGCCTGGCTTGAGGCTGGAGAGTGGCTTCGACGGGTATGGAGGGAGCGATGGCTGATTGGGAGGCATGGGATTGAGCAGGAGTTGTTCCCATACGACCGGGTTACATGATAGTTCGGGGTGTGCCAGGGGATGCCTGGTGAGCCCACGGTCTATCGACATCGGGGGGATGAGAGGACTCTAGATCGGCCAGTCATTGCACCACTTGGTGAGGATTCAGATACGGTGATTGACATCCCAGATGTGGATGACATCGGAGTGACGGCTGAGTATGAGCAGTGGTGGACCTTGCGACAGTGGAGAGGTGAGGGGCCGCTCGATGAGGGTGCAGAGGCACCAGATGAGGGTTGGGGTGCTCCACTGGATGATGCAAAGATGGTGGAGGTTGAGGATGTGGGCGAGGATTATGGAGTTTTGGACAAACCAAAAAGGATGTCCCAAAGCAGTGGGAGCCAGAGTAGGCTATTGTCTCGGATTCACCGAGGCCTCAGGTAGTGTTGGAGGACATGGAGGTAGGGTTGTGTGCTGAGAATGCACGATTGATGGGGCTACTATGGAGGCGATATGGGGAGCTGGGAGAGGCTTTACAGGAGAGATATCTCTTGTGGACTCAGCTGGTGGAGCGAGAGAATGCATGGGCTGCGTCCCGCCGGTAGGAGGGGGATACCGATGTGGCACGAGAGAGGGATCTACTACGGACACAGCTAGCACAGCACGACGATGTAGTAGCTTACTACCATCGATGAGAGGTAGAGTGGGATCAGCGGGAGTCATATTGGCATCGGCGGGAGGTAGATTGGCGATGGTAGGAGGAGTATTGGTGATGGTAGGAGGTAGATTGGCATCGACATCGGATGGATATGGAGGGAGAGATCATCCGCCTTGGTGGGCGGTTACCTGAGCCTCCTAGAGGGGGTTCTTCACGACGGATGAGAGACAGTGATACCGAGCAGTCAGCATCATCCCATCATCGATGGCTAGATGAAGGGGGGAACTAGTAGGCATGATGCAGGGGCGAGCAGCAGTCGCCTGAGAGGTCCCATAGGACCCACACCATGGGGGGTAGTTCCCGTCGCACCGATCCTGCATGATCATGGTGGCCGACGCCCTAGGCTTGGGGGTTTTTGAGTTTTTGGCTGTTGTTGCGGGGTCAGAGGACCGGTTCATTGTAGCCTACGGGCATTTTTGATGATATATATACAGATGACTCTTTTTTTTTTTGGTGTTTTATGCACTTTTCATGGGTTGTTTTTATGGACATGTATTTACATGGATGGTATGCAAATGCTTGTATAAATGCGATGGTTCTAATTTGTATGATGTGTGCATATGGAATGAATGAAATGATTTGTTGATGACTTGTCGATGCACCCTAGACTGTACAAGACTTGACTGACTTGTTGTACTAATGGGATGACTATGTGGAATAACTTTGCATGTGAAAACTTTGTTTTTGTATTTTGCATATTTTTTGATGATGATGTATGGAATAAAATGTACCAGTTGTTTTAAAATGTAGTTAAGATTTTTTGAGATTCAGATATTTTAACTAACTAGCCAAGACTATACATTTATCTCGCAAGACTTTTGAACAAGGTATAAATCCGACTTGAATTTAACCAAGTTATTTCACATCCCTGTGTGTGCAATTGAGTTCGTTTATGTGGTATTTGTCAGGATACCGCCGGTGCCAGATAGGCTATCAACCAAACCTATACTGAGGATCACCTAACTAGCTCCACTAACTCCGTTGTTGTATTTAACAAGATTAATCCATGGGACAATCTAAGGTACCATAAGCTAGCTCATCCACATGCAAACATTGGTCTACTCACATGCAAAGCTAATGTGACAGACATATCGTCATGCGGGTAGGATACCGCCATTGCTAGGTAGGTTGTCCACCAAACCTGTAATGAGGATCACCTAGATGGTTTTCGAATACTAAGAATTCCAGGGATTCAAGTTCAGGATTTTTATTGGCTCAATGGTTTAGGATATTTGCTCGTATACAAAGTGATGAAAATCACTGTTTATTTTGTTCTTTGTTTTTTTTTTTTTTTGGAGCAAGGATTTTGAATAGTGGTGATAACCACTATTATTTGATTTGACTTGTGAGCTTTGTAAGGTGAGTAGTGAATAACATTGATTCATTTTAGGCCTTGGGGATGACTACCCATCCTTGGCAGGGACGTGTAGTATGAATCCTTACGACTTTGGGAACCAACGGGTAGTATGGAGATTAGGAAGTGAGGGTATTGATCTTTTAGGCCTTGGGGATGACTACCCATCCTTGGTAGGGACGTGTAGTACGAATCCTTACGACCTGAGAGACCAAAGGTGATTGTGATGATGGCTTGTGGAAATGGTTTTTTTGGAATGGTCATTGATTCTTTTAGGCCTTGGGGATGACTACCCATCCTTGGCAGGGACGTGTAGTACGAATCCTTACAACCTTAGGAACCAATGGTGATTTTTGAATTTTTGTTAGTGATGAAAACCACTATTGATTAGAAGGAATGGATGGGGAAGAGCTTGTCCTTTTGTCAATTCTCAGCATTCTTGAACCATTCGCACAGGGGGATGAACAGGCTAATCTTTCACCGATGGTACCCTAGACTGCTTTGTAGGTTTCTCTTGCGTTCACACAACTTAGGAATTATTTTATGTGTTTTAATTTGTGTAGGGATATTACATAACGAGGCATGACCCAAGTAAAACTTTCCTGTGTAAAATCTGTTTGACTTTGTACAATTTTTGGCTAGAAATTTAAAGACAGCTGAATGACGAAAACCCTAAATACATTAGGAGACAACTGACTAATGCTAAAAATAGGGATGGTGTGATGCGGGATGTATGCATTGATAAAATTGATTTGATGTGAAAAATGATGGGATTGCCAAGTAATGACAGTCTATGGTGCTTTTGACTTGTATGACCAGCAAATATGCAATGTATGAATGTGATGCCTAATGCAACCTATATTTTTGTTTTTTTGATGTTTTATGAGTATGCATGAAATGGAGATGCAATTTTTTTGTTATTTTTGATGATTTTATTGTTTTTGTTTATTTTTGAATATTTGTTTTGACCAAGCGGTTATGGTAACCCTTGGAGCTTTTGGTTTGACCAAAGGGTTTATGGATACCTTTGGGGCATTTGTGGGGTTGACCAAGCGATTATGGGAATCCTTGGAGCTTTTGGCTTGACCAAAGGGTTTATAGATACCTTTGGGGAATTTTGGGGTTGACCAAGCGATTGTGGGAATCCTTGGAGCTTTTGGTTGGACTATGGCTCTCTAAATGTGGAATGGCCTCAAATGAATGATGTTCAAGGGTTCGAGCTCCTTGATTCCTTCAAGAGAGGCAAGTCGGTAAGTTCCAGGTCCTATTCGACTATCAATCACATAAGGACCTAACCAGTTTGCTGCAAACTTGTCCCTTATATGGGACGGTAAATTAGAATTCTATTGGTTCTCTTTTAAGACCAAGTCACCAACCTGAAATTCCCTCAAGTGGACCTTCATGTTGTATGCTTTCTTAAGTCACTCTTGATAGATATGCAAATGCTCGAGAGCATTAACATGTCGTTCATCGAGCAACGTAAGTTGGTCTAACCGGGCCTACCATGCAGTGTCATCATCAATGAACTCTTGCATTGAAATGCGTAGGGAAGGGATTTCCAACTCAAGAGGCATGACTGCCTCGGAGCCATACACCAGTGAAAATGGAGTTGCCCCAGTGGGCGTCCGAATGCTAGTGCGATAAGCCCATAGGGCAAGGGGGATCTAAATGTGCCAATCCTTATGATTATCTGTGATGGTATTTTTGAGGATGGCGACTAGCATTTTGTTGGACGCCTCTACTTGCCCATTTGCCTGTGGATAATAGGGTGTTGAAAAACTATGCTGAATTTTGTACTTTGTGGTCAAAGCACGCACATCTTTATTCTTGAATGGTGTCCCATTATCTGACAGGATCTTGGATGGAATACCAAAATGACATATGATGTTATGCAAAATAAACTCCGCAATGCGGGGTCCAGTCATAGAGGTTAACGGAATTGCTTCCACCCACTTGGTAAAATACTCTGTGGCCATTATGATAAATGTGTGATGACCCAATGATGTAGGGGAGATATTTTCGATTAGATCAAAGCCCCACTACAAAAAAGGCCAAGCCGATTGGATCGATTGCAAGGCCTGAGAAGGTACATGTGTCAAATTGGCATGATGTTGACACTTCATGCACTTCTTCACATATGCGCAACAATCTCGCTCTAAATATGGCCAATAATAACCCATGCGGAGAATGCGCTTTGCGATGGCCATACCGCTGAAGTGGCCACCACATGTACCATCGTGGGCTTGGGTGATCGCCCAAGCGGACTCTTGTTGGTCCAAGCAATGGAGGAGGATTCCTTCATAGCTTCGACGATACAAAATGTCTCCTAGCAAGACATGTTTTGCCACTTTCTGTTTGAATGATCTTTTCATGGCTTGTGTCAATCCAAGTGGGAGAGTACCTAGCTTGAGGTAATCCCTTAGGGGTGTGTACCAATCCTGCTGATCAGAAACCTTGATGGTATGAACAACCAATCCCTCTTGAAGTTCATCCCGAGCAAAAGCTGAGCAGGAAAGAACTTGTAAAAATAGCATTGTATTGCTATTAAGAGGGGTAGGGGAGAACAAGGACCCCTAGTTGGCTTGAGTCAAACAATATTGGATTCGAGAAAACCTATCCGTAGATGGTTCAATCTGGATCAAGTGGATTCCTGGCGTGAGGTCAGAGCTTGCATGCTCCATCGTGGGTTGCGATAATGTCTTGACCTGAATAGTTGTCATCTCACCGGAAGGGTCTTGCGGGATTAGTGACCCCAAGGAGGCCATAGTATCCACAAAATGATTCGATGATCGAGGGAGTGCCTCGATGTCATACCATTCAAGTTGTGCCAAAAAATTATCCACAAGGGCTTTATAGGCCTACAAAACTGGGCATTTACATTGGAATATCCCCTTAACTTGATTGACAATTAACAGTGAGTCACCAAAGATGTTCAATCATTTAATGTTCATGGTGATTGTTGTTTGAAGACCTATGAGCAAGGCTTCATATTCTGCATTGTTATTGGTGCATGAGAAGTCTAATTTAAATGATAGAGGCATTGGAGCCCCTTGTGGAGTGAAGAATACAATTCCCATGCCACCTCCTTGCTCACACTTAGAACCATCGAAGAATAGGGTTATGTCAGCTTGTGACTCAAGCTCATTAGAATCTGGCGATTCTGAAACATGGAAGACCCCATCATCAGGTAGTTCGAAGGTCAGAGGTTGATCATCTTCAAGAGGAGCCTCTGCCAGTTGATCGGTGATGACTTGACCTTTTATGGATTTTTGTCCAATGAATTCTATGTCAAACTCCGTCAACAACATGATCCATTTCATCGTGCGACTACTATGATAAGTATGACTCATCATGTATCGCAATGGATTCTCCTTAGACACAACATACGTCTTGTTGCTCAGCATGTAATGGCGTAGCTTCTTGGTAGCAAACACCACTGCCAAGTAGAGCTTCTCGACATATGCATAGTTAAGTTCATAACTGACCAGGGTGTGGCTAAGATAGTAAGTAGCCTATTCTTTGTGCAATTCATTATGCTGGGACAACATGGCACCCAGTGCCACCTTAGTAGCTAAGATGTATAAATAGAACGGCACTCCTGGTCTAGGTGGTGCCAATACTGGCAATGAAGCCAAGTACTATTTAATATCATCAAAGGCTGACTGGCACTCGTCATCCCAATGGAATGCTACCCCCTTGTGCAATAATTTATTCATGGGTCGGCACTTGTCAGATAACTACGCTATGAAGCGTTTAATCGACGCAACCTTTCCCTGCAGACTTTTGAGCTGCTTGATGGTAGTTGGGGGAAGCATTTCAAGGATTGCCTTGACTTTGTTGGGATCCACCTCGATTCCTCGTTTGGAGACTATGAAACCCAAGAGCTTTCCAGATGTGATGCCAAAGATGCACTTCTTGGGGTTTAGTCTGACTTTATGCTCAATGAGGTGATCAAGTACCTTGCTTAAGTCATCGAGATGATTCGGGTGCAAAAGAGATTTGGCCAACAAATCATCCATGTAATCTTCCAAAGTTTTGTGCATGTAATCATGGAAGATGTACGTCATGGCACGTTGGTAGGTGGCACCAACATTTTTAAGGCCAAAAGGCATGACCTTATAACAAAATGTCCCCCAAGGCGTTGTGAATGCCATTTTTAGTTGGTCCTCGGGATTGATACGAATCTGATTATATCCCGAGAAACCATCCATGAGGGAAAGCATTTCGTGGCCCGTTGTAGCGTCTACCAATGCATCGATGCTAGGCAAGGGGAAATCATCCTTAGGACTCACTTTGTTTAGATCTCAAAAATTGGTGCATATGTGAATCCTCCCGTCGGGCTTCTTGATGGGAACCATGTTAGACAACCATGGTGGATAATCCACACAGATGACAAACTGTGCATCCAACAACTTTTGTAATTCATCTTTTACCATTAAGGCCACTTTTGGGTGCATCTTGCATAGTTTTTGCTTTATGGGCTTGATTTTTGGATCAAGCATTAAATTATGCGTGACTAGCTGTGGGTCTAGTCCCGACATATCCTTGTATGACCATGCAAAAACCTCCTTCTTCTCCTTGAGAAGGGCAATGTAATCGACTTGCTCTTCGAGGGAGAGACTTACCCCCAACTTGAGAATCCATGGATTCATTGGATCTGTGCTGATGTCTACGTTAGTTGTTGCCTCGATCGACATGTGGGATCCGTCCTCCAACTAGTGTGGAGTTGGGATCAGATGGATATCATTTGTTGAATTAAGATCATCGTTAGGAACGTCAGGTTCCTCTTCAGCATGGAAGACATCCTGAGTCTATCCTAGAGTGAAATGAAACATCCCACCACAAGGCCAGTACTATGATGGGGATGGTGGTGTGTCAGCACGATCCCAATCTATAGCCTCTATGTCTAGATGCAATGACCGTGTTGGGTCGACTGGATCATGGATGGGGGTGGTCAAGTCAATGGAGATCATGTTGATGAAATGATTGTAACCTCCATTACCGTAGGTGTGATAACTATGACATTTTGGATGCTCTTGATGCTTTGGATCTAGCTTTTTAGGCACTGGTACAAAGGGATCGGCCCTATGCACGGACATGCAGACAGGATCTACCCTAGGCATTGATGGTTTAATAGGGTCTCCAGGTGGAAGATGCTCTCTGTGTACCTAGAGTGGCGAGTGTAGTAATTGCTATAACTACGCCGGGTTGAGGTGCCACCTATGTCTTGGACCTATGTGTAAGTGTTCAAACATGTCATCGATGTCCAAGGGATATTGTTGTTGCATTTTTCGCATGTGGTTGAGATAGGCCATCTCGGTTTCATCTTCATAATCACTATTAGAGATCCATAGGCCTTCATTGGCTCCAATAACTGCTTGCGACATGGGAAGCTCATCTTGCTCGAGAAAATTAATATGGTCCCAGCGAGGTTGTTACGCTCTCTATGGGGGGACCTGATTTTCTTGAGGTGGCCTATGTGCAATTGGATCATCCAATGGGAACATGGTCAAGAAGCTTTCTTGATAATCATCCATGGGAAGCATGTGGGAATGATTGCTTCCTGACTCAAGAGGATCCCAAGGTGCTACCTCGTACTCCAACTCATCATCCGAAGACCCTTCTTGGTCTTGTTCATACCCTTCATGGAGGTGAGTCCTGGAATTGTCTCCCATTGAGACCGAAGGGAAAGGGTTGTTGAGGTCAACAAGGTTGTTTGTGTGTAATGGGAAATAATCCCCCAATGTATAAGTTGTATTTGGATTGGCATATGGATCTGATGCCAACCCATCCTTGTTGCCTATCCCTAGGCCTTGCATGTTTTCGACCAAGATGTCGAGGGGCAAAGGGTGATTAAACCCTACTCCTGACTTGTCATAAGGCATTTGGTATCTTGGCTGGCACAAAAAATGCACTCCTTGTTCATACCTGCCCAACCAATATCCATGCCAATTGCATTGGCTAAGATATCTCAATGTGAAGTCTGGGTTAGATAGATAATTGACATCCTCAACAAAGGGCTCTTCATCTTCCTCTTCTTGTAGGGAAGGTTCAACGCCATTATCTAGGCCCCCATAAATAAAGTTTTTCTGATTAGGTGGGTAGCCTAAAGGAACCACAGAGCCTATGGGGAGTCGAGGTCTCCCCATGTCTTGCATGGACTCAATTGTGGGCGTTGCTATAATTTTTTGCACTAGATACTCCCCCAATCCTATGTTGGCCATCTCAACTGTGATTGTTGGCATTTGAGGGGGAGCGAATGGAAGTTCTCCCTGAGTCCACTCCATGTGGGGTGAACTAGGTGTCTCGACTTCCATTCTACTAGGCTTCTCTTCTATCGAGATGTTGGAGACTAAGGGTGGTTCCTCTTCCAGGGGCTTCTTTCCCTTGTTCGTTGGTGTGGCCACCATAGGTGGCATCATTGTAGGAGGACCAGATGAAGAATATGGACCCGCCTGGGAATTTTATTGCCTTGGTAATGGAGATTCCTACGTAATCGGACCCTTTTTAGATGGATTTAACTAAAAATCCAAATGCGTTGATGGAAGGGTCGACTGTGGCATTAGTTGCATTAAATTTTAGTATTTGAAAGGCTCTAAATCTGTGGGGACTACATGTACCTGTCCTTCAAATGTATACTTCAAGCATTGATGAGCAATTGAAGGGACACACTTCATGTCCCGGATCCAAGGTCGCCCCAACAAGATATTGTAAGCCATCTCACCTTCTAATATGTGGCACAATGTATGAATGGTCTTTTGTCCCACTTGTATGGGTAAGACAATTGTGCCAACTGTCGAGCATATCGCATCATTCAATGCTCGAAGAGTATAAGTGGAAGAAATGATGTGAGAGGCTGGCAACTTCAAATTTTTTAATGTGGCGGTTGTAATAATGTTACTGGACTAACCAGTGTCTGCCAACACCTGTTTGTACATAATCCCATTGACCCATGCAATAACGTGCAGGGGTGGATCCGCCACATCACCAACCACCGATTTTAATTCATCTTCTCTAAAGGTGATGACTGGTTTCGTACATTGTTTCACATGGCCCACAAAGTTGTTGAAATAATTTGCTTCATGGGGATGCAACTCAATTGCCTTTAATATCTCCATGAGAGCCTCCCGATGGGGCGTTTATTGTTGAATAAGCTCATATATGGAGAGCCTAGCCGACGTGGTCCTTAGAATTTGAGTAAGTCTAGTTCAAATCGTGGCCACTGGTCTAGGCGGGGGAAGTTGTGTAGGGTTCGGTTGAGGTTGTGACGTGGATGGAACTTCTCTTGTGGCTACCGTGGGGGCAGCTCCTAGGTATCTCTTGTTCCTTGTCACTATGCTTATCATCCCTACATACCCCTCCATGGGGCAATTCTGTTGCACCTCATTGACATGAAGAGGTTTTGCTTATGCATCATGTGCGGGAAAAGGATCTCTGAAAATGCCCATTTGTTGGTTGTTGGGTGCTATGGGGTTATCCACTGCCAATGTATTATTGTCAATGAGGTCTTGCACCAAACCTTTGGACTTCCAACATGTCCCTTTTGTCTGTGGAACCTACAGTACAAGTCCTCCCTGTACCCTTTAGGCTTTGGTGTGTTAGGATCTATCATTTGAATCTCTGGTATATTAATCAAGTTTGCCACTGACAAACAGTCAAACAAGGAGTCCCTAGACTCTGTGTATGGTGTAAATTGCCGCCTAGGGTGACGCTACTGAGTTTGTTCCTATTTTTTGTTTTCTCTATCATAGTTGTTAGGAGGCACTGCCTGATAGTTAGCCTTCTGAGGCTGTTTTGCTTAGGCAGGCTTAGGGGAATTGATAGCAACTTGATTGATTGCGATGGTTTTTTGTTGCGTGGTCCCTATTTTAATGCTCTTATTCCATTCTTTTTTCTTAGGCTTGGCAATTTCACCATCCTGTATCTTGATCTCTTCGATGATTCTAGCTTGCGCCAGTGCTTCTTCTAAAGTGGCATATTGCTACAGCTGCAATAGCACAGAGATCGATCGCAAACAACTCTTTGTGAACATTTGGGTTAAGTCAGACATAGGGGGAAGATAGGGTAGCTTTGAAAGCAATGTCCTCCATCGATTCCCATATGCCACCATAGATTCCTCCTCATACTGCTTGAGGCTAGCTAGATCACTTAGTGATGCATTTTTCTTTGTGTTGAAGGCAAAATGTTCTAGGAACGCGTCCACTAGCTGATCCAAGTTACAAATGCTATGCTTCGATAGTTGAGTAAACCAATCTAAGGCAGGGCCTACAAATGTGGTTATAAATGTTCTTAATAGCAAAGCATCATTATCCTGAATGCCAAAGCATTGGCTCAGGAATCAAGTCACATGCTCTTGGACATCTTCCTCCCCTCTAAAGAGTGCCAACTGAGGTAATTTAAAGTGTTTGGGGTATGGAGGTGTCAGCACTGACGGATGCACATGATGACTATGGAGTTGGCATAAAGTAGGCTTTTGGGGCCCGTAAGTCTTGAGATCCATAGTCTCTAAGCGCTCTAACAACACTTTGTATGCATCGGAGGACTTGATCTCCTCCTCCTTGGTTTGCTCCCACTATGGGTTGCGGGGAATTTGAGGCCTTTGAAGGGATAACTAGGTAGCACCCCTTCTGCCTTGATGGGGCATTTCAGCCTGCTCTTCTTCTTGTTCATAATCATCATAAGCTTCTTGAGGAGTATCTGGCCTAGGCCTATAAACATTGATGGGTGCCCGTAGAGGGTACCCATCATAGTTTCTAGGAGTGGCCTCCCGCTCAGGTCTAGGAGGTCTTAGAGGTAGTGTTTGATGAGGTCATGGAGACCTGTCTCGCACTAAGGGGTTGTGCCTCTCATACATCTCAGATTTATGTGCGTGAGGTGCTGGGACCTTCTCAGGCACATTGTTATGAAGCAATTCAGCTATCTGACGCTGAATGTGCTCTTGATTAAGGTGACACAAATGTTCTAATTGGTGTTGGTCTTGCCTGAGCCGCATGATTTGTGCTTGGCAGGTGGCTAGTTTTGCAAATGCCAAGTCAATTTGTTTTGATATCTCTTTTTTAGGAGGCCTAGATGCCTCTCCTACATGTCTTTCTTGGTCATGGTGATCTGAGACCCCTATGGGTTGCTTCCCTCTATCGAGGTTAGTGGCATTCACTTGAGTCTCTAGCCTTAATGAGTGATCCTGATACATTGTGGGTGCGGACGTGCATCATTCCCATGTTGTGTATCTCTCTTGAGGAACATAATGGTCTTCCTCACACTCTCTATTATATGCATAAAAGGTGCGGGTAGAATTGTCTTGCCCTGTCTGTAGTGCTTGATACTCTGGATATGGTCTAGTGTTTTTGACAGTAATCAGGGGTAAATTAGGAGTAACAAAATCATATGGTTCCTCCTTGTGGACCCTTTGTTGTTCAAGCACTTCATCACTAGGCCACCCATAACGAGTTTCCAAGGGGGGCCTTATATCGAGGTCGAGTGCTACATGTAGGTTGTCTTCTTGAAAGAATATTTGCTGAGTGGGAGTACCCCTTAAGGAGGTGTCTCTATGTTGAGTGGGTGTGCCCCTCAATCCTCTATAGTCTTGTTCGGTGATGGCATGATGGGTAATAACTTGTGTATCCTACCGCCAAGGCGGGATGACCAAGTCCTGAAGACTATACCGGAGGTGACTTGTCCCCCTTGGTGCATTCTCTGCAGCTTCTTCCCGTGATCGGGCTCGGCTACGGGTGTACACCATGGTGATGTTTACCTAAAAATGCATAGATTATTTTTTTTTATTTTTATTTTTATGATTTTTTTTGATACACTAAAAATAAAATAGCACACACACACAAGCAATGATTATCTCTTTTAAATATTAAAAGTGTGCCCTAAATCTGGTTTTAGTGTGTTTTGATGTTTGTTTTTGAAAGCTTTTTGTGAAAACCATTTAAATGCAATTATGAAGGCTCTTATGACTCCCAAAATGGTCGCCCCTTCAATATACCATTGTCAAACCGATATACCAACCTCTCTATATACCCACCCTTACGTGAGGGAGACTATAGGTACGTGAGAGCAGATGATACGTGGAACATAGGTGGTACGAAAGGGGAATCGCTCTATTTATGACACCTACCATAGAAGACTTATCCTCATGTGCTTGGAATCACCCCAAGCTACACTTGGTCAACTTTCGTCAGGATTTACGTCTAGCAACAGTCGTGATCGGGGTAATGGATGCAATATCTCAAGCCAAGGTGATGATGGAATCCACCTTTGGTCTTGCTCAAGGGTTGGGGTTTTACGACCAACTCCTTGTGTTTAAAATACCACGTGGTGTGTGGGGTTCTTTTTAAGTTGCAAAATTGAAACAAGCAAGCCTCTAAACTCTCCTATGCAAGCAAAAATTAGAGAACAAAAAATAGAAAACAGAAAATTGACAAAGGGTGTTTAAAACCCCTACCTCTTCTCTGCCTAAATCGGATGTCTCTGAATTTTTGCCTGAAACAGTCTAGCATTTGAAAACTTGGTACCTGCAAGCAACAAAACAAGCAACTTTAATCAGAAATTTAATCTTTAAAATCAAAGGACACAGGGTCCCACCGTGATCGCCACTGAAAGCACGAGGATACGAAAACAAAAAGAAATATGCCACAAGAAAGAACAAGAAAGGACATATGCAAATTGACACAAGATAAAAGCAATATGAAATATCATAATATTTTTATTGATATGCTTTTCAAAATGTGTTACAATATGTCTCCTTCCTTTTTAGGGGATAGGAGCGTCAAATGTGTTTCTTGTCACAACATCCATGGATCACAATCCTTCTTTCGCGTGCCCACATGTAATATGGGCGGACCAAAATGTCACCGCCACTTGCATATGTGATTCTTTGCTCTTTCCTACTCCTCTTCTATTGAAAACCTACGTTCAAAGAAATAGAAAATATTAGTAGCACCTACGGACAGAATGAAGCATGTATTTCCCAAAGCCTACTATCAGTAAATGCATGAAAATATTAAATCGATAATGAAATGACCTCAAATTGACCTGAAATACTCATAGTAGCATAAATATGTCAACAGAAGACCACTACAAAAAGAACAGTCCAAAAAATCTTCACAGATTTGTATTCTCTCCAAGGTGGGACGAATAGACCTACAATAACCTGTTAAAAAGCACCCTCTTCAATGTCCTATCCTGGAAGCTCCAAATGACCTGAAAACTTGGGGTTAGCTAATTGGGGGTGTTTTGGGAAGACCCAAAAGGTCATATTTCTCCAATTTTTCTCCTATCACCCAAATTTTGTTGGTGCCATCTACAAGTTAGTAAAGGCGGGAAATAACAAAAACCTGATCAAAATTGCTCCAAATGAAATGAAATTTGAACTATAACCTATTTAACCTATCTAGAATCAAATGCAAAAGAAAAACTAGAGAAATATATCACATATTTCTATTCATCCTAGGGTGGGGCAAATTTTACTGTGACAGATTGGGGAGCGCCCGGGGGCAGGACGCCCACCATTTGAGGCACTGTTTCAGCACCAATCCACTTGGGATGGGTCCAAAAATGGTTATGGGGTGTTTTCAACAAATTTTGGGAATTGTTGTGGCCAAAAATCAGGTTTTGGGTCCGGATTCGTGCTTCTAATAGTCACCCAATAACCTCCCTTTCGAATGAGAGATTAAGGATGTAAAAGCACAAATCGCAAGTAGGTATGTAAATTGGCAGTACTTCGTTGCTCAAATGCTCCTTCTCTGTCTATCTTTTGGGTGGGAAAAATCCCCAATTTATAGAACTTAGGGTCTCCTTGTTTGAATTACGCATGCGAGGGCGCCACTTGAGTTAATTGTCCTATTTTTAGAGAAAAGCTAACTCCCTGATTAAAAATATTCTTGCATGAGGTTTCTAAAATAAAGACACTCATCACTGAAGTCTCTCTTCTTGAATAAAATCTATTCCTCACAATTGCATGGCCTAAAGCCTCAGTTAATTGGCAGAGTTACCGAGGTTTGAATTTTTTTGCCAGTCAAACCTTCCATTTGCCTCACCCTGGGGCGAATGCTGCTATTCGTCCCTAGGTGGGACGAAGGCCAATTTGTATTCATCTCGGGGTGGGACGAGCAGAGAAAAAGATGTGAAAAAGGTGCCAAATTGACCTTTGACCTTCCAAACTGCTTTTAGGAGTGGTTAGGACCATTGTTTGACCTCTGGGGGCTGCCCTAGGAGCTCTTTGTGCTAATGTGATCAGCGCTTATTGTCACGTAATCGAATTGGTGCTGTTTTGGTGTCTACACAATGACAAGATTTTTTATAAACATGATAGACTAGTGAAAATTCTCTACCATAGGTTGAGGTTATCCACAGTAGTAGGGAACCATCTCTAGCCACTCTAAGTGAAGATAAAAAATAGAGGGAAGAGGAAGCCAAGTCATAAGATACAATACCTATAGAAGACTTGTTACAACCTTCATTTCATAAGGTCATACTACAATTAGAACTAGGAGAAGTCTCCCTTGAAGCCCATGTTCTATAGCCTCCTTTGCTTAGCATAGAAATAGAAAATTTCAATAGATCCAATGAATATAATATAAATATTGATAATTTGGATCTGAATGGAACTAAGATAGTTATTTGGTCCCTATAGACTAGTTTGAAGGTATATGACAACTTATTTTAGGAAAGGAACAGAGAAATCACTCTACTCCAAAACCAGTTTATAGAGACAAGGACTAAAATATAATAGTTCTAACTTATAACCATGATAGTGTGCCTATGTTGATTTGAGAGTCTTCTAAGAAAACCCCCTTGCAATATTTGACACTTGTGGTAGATGACACAAGATAAAAATTTAAACAAGGAATGAGCCTTAGAAGTGGACATTTGAAAATAATTAGGTGAGGCACAAGGACATGCCTCCCAATAGGTTGGGGGAGTGATGAGGTTCAAAAATACATCATTTTTACCATCTTTTTGCCACTTTTTTCCACCTTTACATAATGTTTTTTTTTTTTGTAATAGTTATTTGATTAAATGAGGTAATTAGGATTAAATTTAGGATTAGTTAGGTAGATTTATATTGTGTACCAAGAAAGGTAGATAATGAAATTTTTTGTTGATTAATACCAAAATTTTAGAATAAAAATAATTATTGGGATTTTGCATATAACTAGAGTTCCTAAAATAGTTTATAAAATGGCATTAGTTCATCTAGTGATATAAATAAAGACTATAATAGGTGCTAGATGAAATTCATATAGCTAATGTCAGACTTGATAGTACCCTTCTAACATTGAAAAGGGTAGTGTTTTTCTAGCTAGAACAAAATTATAGTCTGGTGTCAAACATAGACAACAACCTAATTATGAAAATTGGAAATGCATGAGCTCCTAACATATTTGTAGCAAGTGCAAAGGACATTCAAATTACAACTAGCAACAAACATGAAAATGCTAATCCAATGGCTAGTATGATAGAATAGGATAGAAGGGAACATGGTTGAGCAACACCAAATTAATTTCTAATTTTTTTGTATTATTGTAGACAATAATTTTTTATTTTGATTGATCATCTATGCTTGTGTTAACAACTCAATCAACTATTGTTGACTTAGCATAATTGGTAGTAATTTTTAACAAAAGGGAAAAACATAGTTTTGCATGATTTTGCTTTGGAAACCATTCTAAAACCATACTATCCCATTTTAGGTCCATCTACTATGGAAGCTAGGAATCCAAGTAGCCAGATCTTGACCGTTGTTAAAACCATCCTTTGTCTTCATGTGCTAAAATGGAATACTTGTTTATTTATTGCATTTTTATTGTTACAACAACCTAACAATGAAGGTAGGTAGGGGAGGGCCTTGTCCTCTTTGTTATAAATAAGAGTAGCAACCTTAGGAAATTTTAATAGGGAAGTAGAAATTATACCATTATCCAACTACAATTGTGAATGATTTTTGTTATAGTTTGTGAGGACATTTTTTCACTCTCATATCTAAAATAATAAAATATTTTGAATTGCTATTATAATCCAATTTGTGTGAGTTAATTTGATTTATTTTCCTTTCCATTTTGCTATGGAGCAAGGGCCCACTCCTAGCTAGGTGGAAGGTACCATTTTCTTGTATTTTTATTTTTTGTAATCTAGATTAATTTGTTATTATTCTTTGCATATTTTATTTGTTATAGAACAGGTTGTTTGTTGTTATTTTTTCTACACTTTATGACTATAATATAGCTACTTTATTTTATCCCTCATATGGATTAACTACTTAGATTAGTTTCATATTTCTATTTTTATAGCTTAGTGTTGAAAGAGAGTTATTTTATTCATAGTTTTCCTTTTTCTATTTACTTTATTTTTAGTTGCAATCATTTTTATTTCCAACAAGTGTGTTTCTTAGATTAGTTCTTTCATTTCCTATCATAATGAGTTTGATTTATGCTTTTTGAATGTTGTAGAATATAGACCCTATAGATTTCATTACTTGAGACATTTCCTAATGCATATAGCCTTCAAACACAACCCCATATTAGAAAAATTGAAGTGATCTTAGTAAAGTGTATTTTAACAACCATAAAAAGTATGAAGAAGAAAAAAAGAAAAAAAATCAAAGGGATATCAATTTGATAATCTAAAAAAAAATATCATAGGTGTTAACAAGAAGTGGGGCTAAACGCAGAAATAAAAAAAAAAAAAAAATTGATGATGAAAATGGTATCATGGAATATTAGGGGTATCAATAAGGCCCATAAAACATATTAATAAGGAATTAATAGGTTGTTATAGCCCTACAATTATGTTAATACAAGACACAAAATTATGTAGTGAGGGATGTGTGGATGCTTAAAAAACTATTTGGAAGATGGGGATTGTGTGGTAATTTATTCTATATGATATTTTGGTGGTATTGAAGCAAATATGTGATAAATGTAAATGGGATTGACAAATGTTAGAAGTAAAATGTAATTGGGTTGCTAAACTATTTTATGGAAAAAAGAAAAACATCAAAGTTGGAGTTATAAATGTATATACTCCAACTATTGCTACTCATAGTGAAACATGTTTAAAGGATCTTAGTATATTTTTGTTAAAAAAAATTTTGATTCATAATTATGATCAATGGATTAGTGGAGTGACTTCAATATAGATTCACCTCCTTTGGAAATTAAGGGTGGTACTCATGGATGGTCTAAATCAATGCAATATTTTGATTCATTTGTCAGTTAAAATGACTTTTAGGATATTATTCCTTTAAATTTTTAATATGCATGGGATAATAAACATATTAGGAAAACTCATATAGTATAATATTTGACAATTTCCTATTATCCAACACATGGTTGCAAACAATCTCTTTAGATATTTTAACGTGAGTAGATTAGATCATAAACCCATTTTTTGAATTATGATTTACCCAATAATGGTCATCGAAAGCCATTTTTATTTAAATCTATGTGGCTTTAAGACCTTGATTTCTTCTATATGGTTATGTTATAGTAGGATGCAACAATTTTTTAAGGATCATGTATGTGCAAGATTATTTAAAAGATAAAAATATAAAGGGGAAAATGAATATTTGGAATGCCAAATATTTTGGTAACATTTTCTAAGAAAGTAAATTGAACCCAAACTCAAAAAATTATATGAGAAAGTAAAAATAAATGGAATAGACCAATATTCTTACATGCAAGAAGAATAATTACTTTTTTATTATTATAATATATTTTAAATGGAGGAGACATATTGATTTCTAAAATATAGGGAAAAATCACTCATGGAAGGAAACATAATTACAAAATATTTTAATGCTACAACAAAAATAAAATTTTCTTGTCATTATATCTCTAAATGGAAGAAACATTTAGGAAGAAGAAGATATCAAGAAGAAAGCAAATAAATATTTCAAGATTAGTTTATCATATATTGGGCAAGATAAGGTGGAACAAAGTAAGCATTTCCAAAATATTCCATCAATTATCACATAGGACACAATAAAATCTTGATGAAAAATATATCCATAGAGGAACTACATGAAGTAGTTTTAACTTTCCATCCTAATAAAGCACCTACCCCTAATGCATTTCCTCCAATTCTCATTCAAAATGTTTGAAACTTGTTTAAGAGTGATTTGTTTATTGTAGTCAAAGAAGGCCAAAATAGGAAGGTTATAATAAGTGATATTAATGCCACTTTTATTACATTTGTTTCCAATTTTCATCCAATAAGCCTTTATAAATAATTTTTTAAAATAATGGAAAATAAATTGAAAACTAGGACAAATTATGTTATTTAAAATCACTTTTATAGATTATAGATTAGGAACAAGGTAGTTTTGTGATGTATGAGCATGTACATAAGAAATTGGAAGGCTAATCATCCACATGAGTGTTACATAATCATATGGAAATTAGTTTGTAGCTAAATTCATAAGCCTTTGAAATCGATAAATTCTGAGAGGTGAGCATGTATATGGAGGTATATAGGGGTAGTGAAATACTAGAGAAAAAGTGAGAGAGAGTAGAAGAGAGTGAGAATAGGAAGAAGAAAATATTTGTGACAAGAACCAAATCAGTTTGCACCTAAATATTTTTGGGTAGATGTAATTTATGTATTGTAAATAATAAATATAATGTGATTTTAATCTTACACTTTAGTTTTTTGTACCTTTGTATAGATGTTTAAAAGTTTATTGTAGTTAAGGTAATGATGTTGTATGTAGAGAAAAGCGGTTATGACTAGTCGTATCAACGAATTTATAATTATTTCATCCAGTGTATGTTGTCACATCACATTGTCCTCGTCAAGAAATTATCTAACTCATCATCATAAAGTGTGTACACAAATCTTGTTGTTCTATCATCTAAAGACACCCAAACATCAAAAAAAGTTGATGGATAAAAGTTATCTAGCCATATATGAATTTTTTTTTAGAATAATATTATGTGGTACATGCTAATGTACAATCTTGTGTACATATCTAGATTAGGAGAGTTTCTTAGATTAGGGATTGAGTATTTACTTTATGTAATGATTAAATTCACAAGAATTATTAGAATGTGCAATGATGTAAATGTGCATGTTGTCCACATACACATGAGTCCTTAAGAATATGAAGATGAAGTGTCATAGGAATATAGAAGACCAAAATTCAAGTATCATTATATATAGACCTCTTACATGAGGAAAAATAAAGAGAGGGTGCAAGAGCACAATAGAGTAGAGTAGTGCTCAAGTTAGATAAAATGTAGAGCATGAATGAAGAATGGAGCATTTGAGGGGTCCATATTTTGTATTAAGATATTATTTTTGTGATCTTTCATTAATAGATATTTTATGAGTATTTTTAGAAGTTTATCATGCGATTTACATGATTAATATATTGTTGTAATCATATAGTTAACATTGCATGCTCATTTTATACCTTGTGGTTACATTTCCTTAAGTATATAGTATCAAAAGCTAACAGTGGTATCAGAGCACAATGTAGATTGATAGAAAATAAAGAGAACCACAAGAGATATTGAGAGTAGAAAAGAAATATAATTTTTAGAATTTTTAAATTACTTTTTTGCTAGATTCTTTCCATAGAGTTGCTAGAGTATTTCAGCATTGGTTCCACTAGATTGACAACTGAACTAGTGAAGTTTATTATCTTTAAGATTTAAAGAATGTACATTATCATATTATAATATTATGTTGTAGAGAATATTTTATTCAAATAAATTTTATAAGCATAATACAATAGCTAGAAAGAATATCTTCTTTGAAATTGATCCAAAATTTGAAGCAACAAGTTGAATATTGAAGAATTTGGAGGCCTAAGAAAAAGGTTCCATTGCAAAATTTGTAGAATAAAATATTTGAGACTCCATATTTAAGAAAGAAGAGGCTTAAGAAAATAAGTCACCATTGAAGATTGGATATCAAGGAGACTCAATAAGGAGGTACCTATAGATTATTGAAGATTACAAATCAAGGAGGTCCAAGAAAGAAGCTCCCATTAGAGATTGAAAGTTGAAGATTAAAAAGGAGAAGACCCAAGATAGAGGTCTCATTGAATAACTTACAAATTTGGAATACTAAATATAAAGGACTAGAAAAGTTCCTATTACATATTTGAGAAGCTGCAAAATTTAAAGGTCCAATATAAGAGATCTCAAAAAAAAGTTGAAAGGAGAAAGAAGGAGAAGACTAAATAAACCTATTGAGAGATTGAAGAAGTGGTCATTGGAGAAGATTGCAAGAAATGAGAAGCACCCGATAAAGAAGGATTTGAGACAATTATTTCATTCTAACATCAAGACCAAAAGGAAGAAGGATTTGGCAAGAAGTTTGCCAAAATTTGGAAATGTGTTTTCAAAGATCTCAAGACATTCATATTCTTGAGAAGAAGGTCAACAAATAGGTCAACTTTGATGTTAGAATTGACAAGGACATTGAAGTAGGAAGAAGCTAGAATAAGCCACTATATTTGAGATTTTTAAGAACATCCATCGATCATCGATTTGTAGTTTGATTTGTAGAAGAGAAGATCACCGATTTTGTAGAAGAAATTGAAGAGTGACATGCTAGCAAATTGAAGGTGACATATAGCTGCAATTTGAATATGATTTGGGAAGAATTAGAAGATCCCTTGAATATCCAATTGAAGGCAACAATTTGGATAAGTTAGGAGATGCATTGGAAAACATAGAAACTGATCATTAGGCAGTGATGAAAGCTACAAAATTCGGAGTCCAAGAGAGAAAAGTTGGAGGATTGGAGCCATGAAAATAAGATTTTTGGACAATAATTTAAAGGTAAAAAATTAAATAATATGGTCATAATTTAGAGCTTCAATATAGATAAGTGTAGGGAAGAAAAGCATAAGGAATTGGAGATATAAATTTTCATAAAATCAGAGTAGAAAATAGGTGAACCAAATAACCAAGAAATCGAGCTGCAAAACGAGACCAAAACGTATGCAATATTGGTGCAAAATTTTCATTATTTTGAAATTCATATTATATTATTATTAAGTATTTAAAAGCATCACATTAAACATTTTAATGTTGCAAAAGGAAAGATCTCAATTTTACATCTTCAAGGTTTAAGAACATGATATTGTACGGGATTAAAACCTACACAAAAGAAATAAGAAGTAATTTATAATGCAAATAAAATAAAATATCAACTTCTTACTATCTATTGGGAAATAAACAAGCCAATTTTATATAGGAAATATTGGATACAATAAACTATCCAATAGGAAAAAAAATTGCATAAATTAAAAGCTTGGAGTCACCAAAGGAGATACCACCAAGCATAGAGCCAAGAAAGTTTGAAAGAAAGTGTAGCAAAGTGAAATCAAATAATCCATAAAGAGGGAAGATGAAACATTGTTGAAGATAAGGTTGAATCTTCCAATAGGACTATTTCTGAAGGAAGAGCCACCAAATTCAAGGATGCACCATCGAGGTTAAGTGGAAGCATCGCTACAAAGGAGTATTTTGGAGAACGTAAATAATTTGGAGGATCCAAACAATTTTCACATTTACACCATTGAATATCCACTTGAAGGAAAACAAAATTGAATCAAAGTGCCATAGCATTGGAATTATTCAAGCATATAATAATCACCATGTTAAAAAAAGTCAATCCACCATTGAAACTACCAAGGCAATGAATCCATTGGATGCAATAAAGAGCATTATGTTTGAGTGCCATATGAGATAAGTTGAAGATATGCATTAGGTGAAGCAAGAGACTAAATAACATGAGTTACATTTGGGAGTTACTAAATCATGTAATAGTCAAAAGAACCTAAAGGGTTCAATAGATGTTTGGATGATTAGAGCAAAGAGGAATTGCAATTTGAATGAATTCCACTAATCTTGAGCAAGTGAAGAATCTATTTTCCACTTTTCATCTCACAACACCACTAGGTAACATCACTTTGAGTAAGTGAAGAATCTATTTAACACTTGTCATCTCACAAAAGGAAGGAGAATCAAATATAGTTGAAGAACACTCATCATTGAGTGTTACATTGCAAGGAAGAGCATTGATCAACACACCTATATGGTTGGTAAACCATATGAGTAAAGCTATTACTTGCCACTTTGCATGATAGAGGACCAATAATTGAGTATAATATAAGCACAAGTGAAGTCCAACCACCATTTCATGGGAGTACAACAAAGAGGAATATAGAACGCTAATCAAATAGGTATTACAATTCACAAGGAAATATGCATACGTAGAATAATTGAGAGAAAGTTAAAGCTCATTCATGGAGGTTTATTTAGTACCTCAAGCCCACATGTAAGAGTGAGAATTATGTTGAATAAGGAAGAGGCATTGAATATGCATTGAGAAATAATATTAGCTACATTGGAAAAAAGTGAGAGTTATTTTGAATAATTCTAGAAGAAGCATCAAGATAAGTGTCAAATGTCCACATAAAATAAGTTAAAACTATCACATTCGTAATGCCTTCATACATACATTAAATTTACAAGTAAAAAATAACATAGAAAAAGAATATTGATTGAGCAAGGTGTGCAAGGACAGAGAACAGGTGCTCTAAGTAAAGAAGAAGGAGACCATATTGAAGAGTAAAATATTGAGTATCAGAGCATTAAATGCAAGGAAAGCATAACATAGGTCACAGAGTCAAAGAGAATCAACTTGAATTTTTAGGCACCATATTAAAAAGGTAAAAAATATTTAAATTAACCTTTGCAAAGTCTAAAGTAAAGGTTAATTAATTATATTGAAATTTATTTGAATAATAGGAGAAATAAGGTGATAACCTTAGAGAAAGTATTGAATGCTTTAAAAGATAATTGTAGAAATAAGTTCCTTGAAAAGGTGACCACTAGGTTGTTTTCACTTATCTACATTTTTTATATTATTTATATTCTTGTTTTGCATCATTTCATTTGTATGTTTTGAGGGTTTCTTCTTTTATTGCAAAATCACACCTAACAATTTTGGGGCATGATTTTTTGATTCTACAAAATTGTGGCTACTCCATATGGAGCGTTATTTCACATAGGTTAATATTGGTGGTAATATACTATATCCAAAACCTAGGCTTACATTTCATGTTGTATTCTGATCATGATAGCATATTCTACATTCTGCTCATAATACTATTCTACTGCATTTTATTATGCTTGTTCATATTCAAAAGGTTAATTTTTGCTTTTGTATTTCAAAGGTCAACTAAAAGGACCTAGGGGATTGACTACTATACCTTCGAGCATTTTCATACAATTACCTAAGCAATCCCTCTAACATTGATCATATTTTTCAACTATTTTTGAAGTTATTTTGCAGGAATAGGAATTATGGGATATTACTGGTTGAAATATAAATCTTGGATCAACCACCAGATAAGATAAGTTTTCTAATAAATCTTTAGGTTATCAGTTGGATTATTTTATCAAAAACCTAGATCATACATAAGAAGCAAAACATTCAATTGACTTTCTAGTATTTTGAAAGGGCAAACAAAATATAGTGTGCATTTAGGGTTTAATATTGTTTGTGCATTTTCTCTTGAACCCTTGCTCAAATATTTCATTTTGTAATCTTAGGGTTAGATATCATTCAAAAAAAGAATTATTCTAGGGTTAGCTCTTGTCTACTTGCATCTTGTATCTTGCATTGTCCTTTCATTTTATAGCTTAGCTATAGAAAGGCCAAACATAGGTGATTTCTCTAAATTGAACAAATTAAATATATTTCGTCCTTGGACTTGGAGTGAGTTCTAAAACTATTCTTGGTGAACCATTTCCACCCCTACACCAAGTTTAGAGTTATAATGACCATCGCGATCACCTCAAGGTTTACCAGTGGATTTAGCCTTGAGAATCATATGTTGGTGTATGGTTTTCCCTCTCTACAACTACTGCTAATTGTGATTAAGGATGGTAACCTTTATAGGCATTACCATTGTAATTATGATTAAATATCAAATATCAGTGCTTGACCAAAGTGATGAATGCTCTTTGTTATTGGTCTCTAGTAACAATAAAATGATTTTAATCAACTTCATTAATTAACATTGTTTGGTCTTTTGAGATAAAGAGAGACTCTTTTTGATGTGAAACTTCAATTATGGTGAGGATCAAACTTTCTGAAACTTACCTAAAAAAATTATTAATAATAAAAAATATTTATATACATTACAAAACTATCAAATAAAATAAGCCTGACTAAAAAGATTGATAGATAAGCCTAAAAAATAAGCCTGATAGATTTGTAGGATAGTCTTAACAAATTCAAGATAAGGCTCATAGGACTTTTCAAAAAGCTAGAAATAACTTTTGAATTAAAACCTAATTAGTTTTATTAATTAATTAAACCTAAGGTTTAATTAATCTAATATTTAAATCCCTAAAACTCCTCCCAACCATAAATACGTTGGATTTCAATGTGTACAAACGAGGAGAATATAAATATTCAAAAGCATATAAACTAGAAGATGGATTACCCAAAATTTAACACATTATTAGCTAGAGTAGGTCTTCACAAAACTGGAAAACACTAACTCCATTGGATCGGGCTTAAAAATATATTTCTAATGACTATAAGTAAGCATATACTTGTACTTGGATGATGCCTCAATTCATGAAAAATAGAAGCTATCTAGGGAATAAAAAGAGAAGGGAAATAGTTTTCTCTTTACAACTTGAAACATGGAATATTCTATTGAAGATTATTTTGATTTAAAATATTATATTACCCTCCTTCGTTTATCACATGTACTTTGTAAAAGAAAGAGACAATTGATGGCATGACATTTAAACAATTCCATAATACATGTGGAATTAAGTGGTCATTAGGTATCAAAGGAAACTAATCAACGTGGCATGAAAATTGATCCACTATAGGCTTGGCAGCGACCTAGTGAAAGAGAAAAGCGATACATGATTTTTTGCATGGTAGAGCCAAGTTGTGAACCATATGCTTGTGCTTTGGTCCTTTAGTGGGTCCAACTAACATGGTCTCTTGCATATTTTATTGTAAAATAAGGGGTGGCCATGCATCTAGACGGTGAATTGGGATAGCAGAGACAACACATACTAGCACCATAATTGAGAATATAAAGAAAAAGGTAGGATATAATAGTTTGTAAAAAAATAACAATAATATAGAATCTATGAAAAATAAGGGTAGTAGTGAGAAAAGAGTAGTAATAATTTCTTAGAGCCAATTAGAGTTTTTGCAAAATAGGTAACTTGAAAGGGGGTTGCCCGCTAATGGGCTTGAAAAATGGTTTGGTACTTTAATTATCAAAAAATATGAATATTGAATGATCATGGAAGTATTGAGGCTAAAGGAGTGCAGAAGGCTAGATATTGAAGGAGTGTGGAAGGATGGATGATGGAGCATGGACGCTAAAGGTTGAAGGAGTGTAAAAGGCTGAAGACTGAAGGAGTGTGGAAGGATGAATGATGAGTTGACATTTGGAGTGTCAAGTAAAAAGGAGCATGGGTGTATGGGTTGGTTGGTTGGGCTAGTTGAAGGAGCTACAAAGAAAGGCTAGGATGTTGGATGGAATGTTGGGATGGCTGAAGGAACATGGAAGGCTAATAAGGTTGAAGAAGTGTGGAAGGTTGGGTTGGATGAAAGAGTTGTAATGAAAGTCTAATACATTTAGTGGAAGGTTGGGAAGGTTGAAGGAGCATGGAAGGTTTCTTACATGATAAAAATAAAATTGCAAAATGTGAAGAATTAGGGTTTTTTATTGAAAAACATCTCATATTTTAGGATTCTTATATTCATAAAGAGTTATCCGATTCAAATGATTCTTAGACCAACTTGTGAAGAATTTGAATAGATTTAAAATGAATGGTCATATATAAAAATCCAAGTAATATTAAGGGAGATATGACCCTATAAATTCAACCATTCAGAACAAGGGTGGACTATTAAGGATGGATTCCTTACTAATATAATCAAGTTTAAAGCTTAGGGTAACATGAAATAAATGGGAAATGACAAAAAAATATGGAAATATGGTTGTAATATGAAAAAGTACGGTGGGGATAAACTAACAACAAGAAACCACATTCAAGTTTGAATTAGCATGAAATAGAAAATTAAGCACATGAACCACTCACAGTTTGCAGAGATAACATCCAATACACATTTCAGTGTTCATTCTCTTACCAGAAGTAATTAAATTTAGATGAAGAATTTAAAAGTAGTTATTAATGGACATAAACATAAGCAAAAATGACAAGCATGAAGTGATCAACCATAAGACTACTTAAGGAACCAAAATCCAAATATATTTCTATTGATGAAGAAAACTTAAAGAATTTTTTTGCAGAATGTCTATCCTCCTTGATTACATTGAAATGCTTAGTATTTATAGAGGATTTCACCTCCAAAATTAAATATGCAGTTAATTAAAATGTTTGTCAGTCAAAGTTAAAACTGCAACAATTCCATTTTTTGGAACACCACAAGAAAAATCAATATTTTCTTCTAGAAGCATTAATTCCATTTTAATGGAGGGTGCCTTAGAAATCTACATGAATGGATGATGGAAAATCATTCCAACAATTAGTACCTCAAAAACTCATCTTGGTCGGGTAGACATCAAGAGTTCAAGCATTAAATCTGGTTTGCATATTCATCACTTTGTGCTTTAGGATTTAACTTCTTTAGGAGGAGCCAATAAAAATAAAATGTGCTTGGAGAAGAGGCAAAATCATCTGGACGGTGCCTTGAGAACAAGCAGAGTAATTAAATACCAATAACATTTTAGCAAGAATTACAGAGATATTTAAAAATTGCAGCATTATATCATTCTCGAGGTGAAATGCCATATTTCAAAAAATTGGGGGCAAAATTAGATATTGTTGGGCATTTTCACCCTGAAAAGTGTTTTCACCCTGCCTTTGATTAATTCACCATGAAAACATGCGCACTTGCTTTCTTTGCTTGTCGACGAACGATTTCGCCCAAAAAAAAATTTAATTACCAAATGAGGATGAAAATAATTAATTTTGCCTAAAAAATGGGGCAAAAATGATTTCCACCCCAATCTGGGGAAAATTGACTTTGAGTTGTGAAAACATACTTTCTTTACCCTTTTTTCTCCAAACTTGCTCTTTTTTTTCCATTTTCAGCATTCTTCCATTTTCAGAAAATTTTCGTTTTTAGAAAGTTTCCATTTTCGAAAATTTTCCATGTTTGGAAAATTTTCTATTGTCGGCTAAAAAAGTCGGTGAAATTGACTTTGACTTTGAAATTGCATTTTCTTCCCCAAAATAGATTTTTGGTGGTAAAGATCCCTAGAGCCATAACTTTTGATCTATTGACCTGATTGTCTATTGTAACATATCATTGTAAAGCTTGGAATGAGATCCACACCGACGAAATCAATTCTCAATCCATTTCATCAATTTATCATTCCCTTTTGTGGCCTCTAAAGTCCTCATATTGCATTTTTAAGTTATGTTGGAAAATTTTCTTGAGACGAAAACTTTAATATTTCTCAAACCATTCAGGGTAATGGGGTGATTCTTTCACCATTGTCTTATTTTTTCTATTCCCTTCCTTTGGGTAAATTGTGAAGTCTATAGGTTGATTTTGCAAAAATGACTACTTCTTGGTTTTCACAATTTTGACTTTTGACTATAGTGTGGCAAAACTACCAACACTTTTGGTGGCTCATGAGGTATTCAGCTTGTTTGGATGCAATCAACCCCAGGGTCTTTATCTATTGGGAAACAGAGTCATAGCTAGGCTATTCCATCAATTTTTTTACTATTTACACTAGCTTCTTCGTGTGCTACCTGATATTGTTCGATCACCCTTTTCACCCAACGCTACGAACTTTACCAAGCTTGACTGATGTTTTCCACTTTAGGGTGCTCTAGAAAGACTTCAATATTTGATGCCAATGGCTAATGTAATCCAAAAAAAAAATGGGAAAAAAATAAATAGATGATACTAAGGGTTTGGCTCAAAAGAAGGAGCAGAAGGGGACGGGGCAATAATTACACTCACCCTTGACAGGGTTGATGAACTTACAACAATGATGGGATTAACTAGGATGAAAGATGAGGTAGAGGATAGTGGAATAGAAAACAGGTTAGGGTGAAAGGCAAATAAACTAAAATATGGAGGAATGGAGAAGATGGGAATGGCTGAAGGAGCTTTGGTTATTGATGACTATGAAATGGGGAGGGAGGCATAAGTGGTGGGTATAATTAATGAAAATTAAGTGGAAGGAGGTACTACAAAATGAAGGAAAATTGTCACCAAATGCTCATGATCAAGAGAAGAGAAAATATGTACCTATGGGCTCTGACACCATTTGAGCCAATGACGTGGGTGGTTGCAACCTTAGAGTTTTTTTTTTGAACTAAACCATTTAGTGCCCTCAACACTTTATTTCTCATCCAACCTATTTACACAAAAAATTACGACATGATTGGCATGCCGCCACCACAAAACTAAATTTGAATGCTTATCCGATGAATCTGTAGTGTTCAAACTAGATCTGATTGTACTTTAGGTAATATTTGAAGTTTGGTTGTCCCTCTTACTAAATTTTTCTAGGTTGCAAGATAGCTACAATGTGTTAGGTTATCATGCATGCCAGTACTTACATAATTATTGAATAATATCAAAAATATATTTACCATATGGGAGCCTTCTTTGAGTACCGATTATGGTGATGGCTAGAACCAATGCTACCACTTTTGAGAGTCCACTAGTTGCGAGCTCTCGGGTACGTGCTCCTCTAACCCCTTGGTGTGATAGTAAGATTTTTTTGGTGATAGCCCTTCTGTCAAGATATCCTTAGGATCAACCTCCTGATGAGGCATGTTTATTGGGACACAAAAAGGATGCAAAATTATACCTTCTTTGCTCTTAGAATCGACCTCTTGAGCTTGTTCCTCTTCTTGGTCCAACTCCTATTAGAAACTACAATAAACCATATTGTTCATTGCTAGATTAGTGCTTGCATACTCACTTCATTGGCCTCGAATGAGATTCACCTCTTGTGTTCCATACAACTATATTTCAGGTCTCCGAACAGTTTGAGGTATCTACCATTGTGAATATTGCACAAGATAGTTGAGAGCAGTAACTATCGAAGAGAGTAATGGAAAGGCATTCTATCTCCACTATATTTTTCTTAATTAGAACGAGAGATGCTCTGCTTGTACTACTTTCTGAAAGACCTCATAGAATTAATGTTCTCTAGATTCCAGTAGGAGGAGGCTTATGTCCAGGTGGAAAGTCCAAACATAGTAATGGTGGTTCTGGCCAGGTGTTGGTTGGATATTCTCTAGAATTATCCTCCAAATCCTCCAAAATCAGACATTGAATTTTGTAATGATCTCTGGATGTGCTCTCATAATGGTGGAGAGGTGCATCAAGAGTTTAAAGGGATCCTAGGAACCATCAAATGTGTCGACTAGTGCTCTTGCCAAGTCTCTCCATGAGAAGATGCTCTTACACCTAAGTAGTCTATACCACTACAGTGCCATTCCTTATAGATACAGGATCAAAATTTTTATCATGACATATTTATGGGTTATGCCATGGAGGGTCTCTAGAGTAGCAACATATTAAAGGTGCTCTCGGGCCATTCCCTTGGTGCCATTATATTTTTTTAGGGTCTTCAGGGTATATTTGAGAATCTCATGATGACTTTGGAGATTTAGAGGGCCAGGATCATCCTATATGGGATAGCATACCTATGCCATTATAGTATTGGACTTTAGATATCATGGTCCTTGCCATTGAGTTAGAGCCACCAGTTGAACATTCTTTTCTTCGCTTATGGGATCAAGGATGCTTACCAAACCTTGATTCCTTCGGGGTGTCTTCTTTTAGCACATAAGGCATCCACTGATCATGATATTTGAATCTTTAGATCAACATAGTCACTAGGTGATTTTATCAGATGAAGGTAAGCTAGAGATTCACTAAACTTGGGCACCCTTAAAATATAGATACTGCTCATCCTACCGAGCGTGCGAAAAAATATTGGTCATGAATCTACCTAAGTACAAATTATTATTACTTGTGCACCTTAGATCCAGCCAACATTGAAAGGCTAAGGGAGTGGGAAAAGTCCTTCAGGACGATCTCTAGAGAGGACTGGCTCCCTTACTAAGCTAATTTGGTTTAAAGCTTCAGGTAACATGAAAGAAATGGAAAATAACTGAAAGAGATGGAAATATGGTTGTAATCCAATAAAGTGCATTGGGGATAAAATAACAACAAGAAACCACATTCAAGTTTGAATTAGCATGAAATATAAAAGTAAGGATAGGAATCACTCACATTTTGCAGAGATAACATCCAGTACACATTTCAGTTTTCAATTCCCTTACCAATAGTAATTAAATTTAAATGCAACATTTAAAAGCAACTAATAATGGACATAAACATAAGAAAAAATGACAAGCAAGAAGTGATCTACCACAAGACTACTTAAGGAACCAGAAGTTGAATATATTTCTATTGATGTAGAAAAATTAAATTATTTTTTTGTATAATTTCTATCCTCCTTCATTACATTGAAATGTTGAGTATTTATAGAGGATTTCACCTCCAAAATTAAATATGTAGTTAATTAAAATGTCTACTAGTCAAAGCTAAAACTGTAACAATTCCATTTTGAGGAACAACACCAGACGAATTAACATTTTATTATAGAAGCAGTAATTCTATTTTAATGGAGGATTCCTTGGAAATCTACACAAATGGATGATGGAAAATCATTACAATAATCGGTACCTTGAAAACTCATCTTGGTCGAGCAAACATCAAGAGTTCAGGCATTAAATCTGGTTTGCATCTTCATCACTTTGTGCTTCGGGATTTAACTTCTTCATGAGGATCCAATAAAAATTAAATGTGCTTGGAGAAGAGGCAAAATCGTCTGGATGGTGCCTTGAGAACAAGCAGAGTCATTAAATACTGATAACTTTTCAGTAGGAATTATGGAGATATTTAAAAATTGCAACATTTTATCATTCTTGAGGTGAAACACCATTTTTCGAAAAATGGGGGGAAAAATTAGATATTGTTGGGTATTTTCACCCCGAAAAGTGTTTTCACCCCAGCTTTGATTAATTCACCCCGAAAACATGTGCACTTACATTTTTTGCTTACCGGAGAAGGATTTTGCCCAAAAATATCTTTAATTACCAAATGAGGGCGAAAATAGTAAAAAAGAATTTCCTCCCAATCTAGGGTGAAATTGACTTTGACTTGTGAAAACATGCTTTCTTTTCCCTTTTTTCTCCAAACTTGCTTTTTTTTTCCATTTTCAGCATTTTTCCATTTTCATAAATTTTTCTTTTTTGAATAAATTTCCATTTTCGAAAATTATTCCATTTTTGAAAAGTTTCTATTTTCAGAAAATTTTTCATTTTCGGCCAAAAAAAGTGGCGAAAATGAATTTTGCCCCAATTTGGGGCGAAATTGACTTTGACGCCCCAATTTGGGGCGAAATTGACTATGACTTTGAAATTGCATTTTCTTCCCCAAAATGGATTTTTGGTCGTAAAGCTTCCCAAAGCCATAAGTTTTGATCTATTGACCTGATTGCTTATTGCAGTATATAATTGTAAATCTTGGAACGAGATATACAATGACAAAATTGATTATCAATCCATTTCATCCATTTCTCATCCCCTTTTGACACCTCTAAAGTCCTCATATTGCATTTTTAAGTTGTGCTGGAAAATTTATCAAGATTAAAACTTTAATATATCTCAAACCATTCAGGGTATTGGGGTGATTCTTTCACCATTGTCTTAGTTTTTCCATTCCCCTCATTTGGGTAAATTTTCAAGTCCATAGGTTAATTTATCAAAAATATCTACTTCCGAGTTTTCGCCCTTTTTGACTTCTGATTGTAGTGTGGCAAAATACCAACACATCCTATGCAAGAGGTACCATTATGAACTTGAAATATAGAAGGTCCACAAATAGTGAGGAATGCATACCTATAAACAATGGTCTAAGTAGGTAAAATGTAGTATTGTGAGATAATAAATAGCTCACTGGGAATGATCAATATGAACAACACAAATAATTAGATGGTCATGCATGTGGGGGTGGCCATAGTGGTGGCCATGCCAAATGTGGTAGAAGGGGCAAAAAACCAAGGTCAAGGTGTTATTTCATCCATCAAGGTGAGAAACAAGCCAACCCATTGATAGAATAAATTTAAGTAGTTTTTATGTGTGCTGCTACTAAGGGGGTATGAGCCATAGGTTTTTAGGAGATGAATTGATATTGAAGTCATGTGGTTATAGTAGGAAATGGTCCCCTTATGCTATGTCATCAAACTCTAATATGAGAGATTCAAGAAGATCATCCCAAGTACTTAAGCTATTGTCTTTTTGGAAGTGATATCATACTAGCATTTTGCCTTCAAAAGATAGTGTAAGGAGTCATACCATAACATATTTATATGCAATATCATAAATAGTGGTCAAAGCACCAAAATCTTGACAATGTTCACGAGTTATTTTTCTATTAACATAAAAAAAGAGAAATTCTTTAAGTTTTGTTTGAGGTATGACATGGATATCTAACAAGTTGAGGGGTTTAAAATCGTGGCTTCAGGAGGGATGCATTATGAAACATTGAAATCCGAGGAATCATTGAACCACCTAAATTTTAGTGAGTTATCTTGACCTTCATTCCTCTCACCATGCAATTTTTGAGCTCGTTTACTAACATAGTAGCAAATTTATTTGGTTCTTCAATAGTGGAGTCTCCAAGTAAATATATTTCTTGATCTTGGCATGAAAAACTTCACTAAGGTTCTAGTTAATTAGTATTTTATTCTTAGTTAGAAGAAGTGGTACTTGCATCCCATATGTTATTATTTTTTAAATAAACCAAATAATTTTTTCCCATTGAGCATGCCAAAACTCTTGGGTGTGCATTGTGGGTGCTTATATCTATGTGTAGATTTCTTAAATGTAGGATTGAATGAGGTTGATCAGTTCCACTAGGCATTCCAAAAATAATATATTTGGATGATGGATTCTTATATTTGCGTGTATACTTCTTAAATGTAGGACCAAATGAGATTATCCAGTCCTACCATGCATGGAAAAACCCTTGGATGGTAATATTCCTAATTATGTGAAGTGCACCTTAAATAACATCCAATATTGGATAACTAGAATTTCTTTTAATTCAATCTCTAGAGAAGGTTGTCTCCTTGAAACGTTGCAAATATAAAGAAAAGGTTTAAGACAAAATATAGATATGCAAGGGTTAGAGAGAGAGAAAAGGTTTTAGACAATGATTTAAAGGTGGTCAAAGTATAGCTTAACAACAATGCAATATACTAAATAAATACTCTTATAGTCAACCTAAGACAAATCCTAACAAACCAAACATAGAATTAGAGCATCATCATAGGATTCATTAAGCTCATACTAAGTATCTTAAACATTCCAAGAACTATAAGGGAGATAATCCAAATAGCAATCTAGATTTTAATAGAGTTTTCCTAATAGAATTAATCAACCATAAAACATTAATAAAAATGCATTAAGCTACACAATTCACATTCACATAAAAACCTAAAAAAATTATCTCCCATGGAGGACAAATAGCATCTTGCTTATACTGATTGTAGAGCAAAAATCTATAGCATACAATAGGTAAATGCTATAGATTCAACCATTGTCCTAAGGAATTATCAACTATTTATAAGATTACATAATACTTTCTATTGTTCTTGATAATTATAGTGAAATTCCTTTCTAGGCTTAATATGGATAGGCCTGGTCTAATCAGCATGCTTCAAGAGCATGGCTATCACTTTATTGCTCTACTTAGCTTAGTTGCTTTCATTTTAGTGGATATGTAGTCATTCTTGTTGTCTTCATAAAGACTAGGCATCAACACATCCTCAAGGAACCTAAGAATATTTGGTAGTTTTAGATTTTTTTACACATGGAAAATTGACCCACTTTAGTCGACAATCTTCCTTGAGCCCTTTGGGATACCCCCTAGACTTGCCTAGGGCAAGGGTTAGGCTTCTCCCCCCTCTTGCATTTTTATCTCTATGTAAAATCTCACTCGCCCTTTATAGGGTGCGATTTCAAATAGGGAAAAATTACAGTTGGCCTTGACGGGGCACAATTTTACCTTTTAGGGTTTTTCTACAAGGAAATCCTAATTCTTTAGGGTTGACATGTTTTACATCAGTCTTCCTCAGTTTTCCTCGTCATTCTGCATTCAAATATGCTATATAATGAGGGTTTGAAATCATTTTGAGAGCATGACAACACAAATGACAATGGAAGTGAATAATGATTCAAGTGATTTTAGAAGTTCTCACTAATTAATTTTCATATTTCTTCTTCTCCTGCAAGCAAGGTAACTCTAGATTGTGAAGATTGATTTTTCTTTGTTGCATTGGATTATTGGTTTCTATTGCTCGCTTTGGTGGATTTGTGTTGGATCCCTAAGGAGAGATCAACTATTCAAGAGGTCTCAATACTTTTGTTTACTTCTACACTCTTTGCTATGTGGATTCACTCTTATGCATACATGTTCTAATTTTTTGATTGACGCAATCGAGTCTTTGCATATTTCTTTAATTTTTCACATAACTTCTGCGAAATCATGCTCGGGTCTCTACAAGGCATGATTTCACCTATTCAAAATTATGATCACCTGTTACAAGGTGTGATTTCATCCAGACAACTTCTAGGTGTAATTTATTGTTCTAGACTTCATATTTGCATTATAGGTTGCATATAGGGCATAATACTACATTTTATTCTATGGTTCCATAATTTTATTTTTCTATATTATGTTATGCTCTTTCATATTCCAAATATCAGATAAAAGTAACTAGGGTTCTTGACTAATGTGCCTTCAAGTATTATCATATGGTGGCCTAAGTAGGCCCCCTAACGTTGATTATATTTTTCAAGTGTTTGCCAAGTTATCTTATAGGAACAAGAATTGTTGATATCATTAGACAAGGGATAAAAGAAAGGATCAACCACCAGATAAGGTAAGTTTTCCAATTAATATTTAGGTTGGTTGTTGAGTGTCTTCTATTTCTATTATAAACCCTAGATCTAATTTAAAAAAATGCATTTAATTGATTTCTAGGCATTTGAAAGATAAACAACATACTTAGGATTAATATTATTTGTGCATATTATCTTGAGCCCTTGATTAAAGGTTTTCTATACTTAAACCCTAGGGTTATAAAGCATTCAAATAAATAATAATACTAGGTTTAGCTCTTTTATTCTTGCATTCTATATTTCTGCATTGTCCTTTATCTTTCATAGTATAGATCTAAAAAGTCCAAAACCTAGGTGATTGTCTTGAATTGAATGCATCAAAAATTCTTGAAAATCTCATGGAATTGGAGCGAGTCCTTAAATTCTTTCCTTTTGAACCCTTCCCCCTTCTTAAGCACCAAGTGTAGAGAAAAATTCAGCCCCCATGGTTCACCTCAAATATTTTTTTCTCTTTTGCAGATCTAGCCTTGAGAATTGTACTCCATAGGGTGGTTTTCCCCCTCTACATCTTTGGTGAACCTGCTGTGAACACCTTATTTTATTTTTAAACTATAATAAATATAATTAATTATGTGTTTTTAGAGTAGAAAACATTAAAAATATTATTTTTTGTGCTTGCCTTTGTTGTTCTTAGTTCCTTCTTTTTTTGCCCTAGTATTTCTCTCTTTTCCTAAAGGCTTCCAACCTTGGGAATGGATGAAGGATTTTTAGGTTTGGTTAGATTTTTTAAGAGAATGATAAAATTTATAGATAAAATCATAATCTTGAAGAATAAGAGATTGATAATAGTATTGATCCTATAAAGGGACCCAATGGGAACCTTATCTTCAAAAATTTTGAGCTGTTATGATTTGAAGTTGTAGGATTTTATTGCAAAGGTTGTAAATTATATACAATGTTGTCGGTTGAGGTGGTTAATGAACCACTCGATCATTTTAAAGAGTTTCCCACCTAACCTAACTATAGAGTGCATATATGGATGCACTATTTTATTGAACCCAATAATGAAATATTTCTAACATCCCCCCTTATTACATTATTGGCAAATACATAGAGCATTGCAAAACAATTCAAACTTGACACGTGCAAGTGCCTTGGTGAAAATATCTGCAACTTGTTGATCAATGGAAATGTACTTGAGATGTATCTAATGCTTTGGAACTTCATCGTGAATGAAATGACATTGTGTGTCAATGTTTTTGGTGCGATCATGAAAGATTGGATTCTTGACAAGATTCAAAACACCTTGATTATAGTAAAATAAATGAAGTGGAAGGTTATTTAGAAGACCCATATTTGTAAGAATATGATTTTACTAGATTATCTCATAGACTGCTCTATTGGCTGCATGATATTATGCCTCTGTAGAATATTTAGCAACCACATGTTGCTTCTTACTATGCCAAGAGATAGGACTGGATCCAAGATAAAAAATATATCCAAAAGTCGACTTTTGATCATCAATGGATCTGGTATAGTCTGAGTTCATTTATCCTTGTAGATAAAACTTGTTATTCTTCTCATACTCCAAGCCAAAATATATAGTATCATGGACATAATGAATAACTCTTTTTTCTACTTTACAATGACTCACCTTTGGTTCTTGCATGAACCTTGAAATATAACCCACAACAAAACTAAGATCTGGCCTGGTATTTGTCAGATATATGAGGCTCCCAATTAGTTTGCAATAGAGAGTGTCATATACCTATGGTGATTTATCATATCAAGAGAGATTGAATCCATCCTTCATGGGAGTGGCTTTAGACTTACAATCAGTCAAGCGATAGTTATCAATCAATGTCTTAGCATATTTCTTTTGTGTTACTTTGATTTGATTTTTTTCTGAGTCACTTCCAAACCAATACAATAGTGAATAAGTCCTAGATATATCATTTCAAAAGATTATTTAAAAGTATATTTTACTACATAAATAATACTATATGAGCTTCTTATTATGATTAGATCATCTACATAGAGCACCAAACTCACTATGTCAGAACCATTGTTCTTGATATAGATATTTGCATCTAAAGGACTTCTTTGGAAACCATGTTGCACTAGGTGGCTATCAATTTTGATGTACCAAGCTCGAGGAACTTATTTTTTTTTATTGGTTGAAAGGGTGTTGAAAGGTCCCTAAACCTTGTATAAAATAGCCATGGGCCTCCAAAGAGGGGAGGTAAAATGGAAGTACGACGATAGCAGAACAAGTAAGCCTGAAAATAGTAGGGGCCATCTAAGGTAAAGTAGCCCAGAAGAACTAACTGGAAGAACTAACTAAAGTGAAACATGACCAGTGGCCAAAAAAAAAAGGAAAGTGAAACTTAAATAGATAAATTTAAGGCCAAGCATGGGAAAGGGGCCGGGTATTCATAATTATGCTTGTGAGGATGTTGAAAATCAGGGGTGCGCTCCAAGGAAACTGTCTCTTGTGAATGCCTTTGGACCGATAATCCTTCCACTTACCATACTTCCCTAATAGATGGGCGCAGGAGTTGATGTTGTCTCTGATTTCAAACAAAACCTCATTGAGAATGTCATGGAAAGACTCCATGGTCGGCAGGCAACGTGCGGACCAAATGATCGGGTTCCAACTGTCCTCAATCTAGAAATTATTGTCGTGCTTGTGGATACATTTGTGGATGGAATTTTCAAGCGTGGCATAGATGATTAGAGAAGCAACAAACCTGGGATTGGTTCCCTTAGAACCATGTCTCATCCATACCAAGCCCCCTGGCAACAACTCACATTGTGCAAACATTGAAACTTGTAGGGTCATTCCTTAGGCCAATGGGGAAGGAGTCTCTCCAAACTTGAATGTTAGATTCACCGACTCCCCTATTAGCTAGCCAGTTCACAACTTTGTTTCCTTCCCGGTACTGATGTTGAATGACTAATTTTGGGTAATTTCCAACTAGAGCCTTGCATTCTTGGAAAATCAAAGCTAGGGACCAGGGAGGCCTATCTGTACCTTGGAGACAGTTGATATAGTGCAACGAGTCTCCCTCGATGATAAGTTTATTGATGGTCAAACCTTCCATGAGAATCAAACTTTGGAACAGAGCTCAAGCCTCTGCCATATTGTTGGATTGAATTCCTAGGTTCTGGGCGAAGGCCAAAATTATTTCTCCCTGGTGGTTTTTGAGAATTCCTCCTCTGCCATTAGCTCCTAGGTTGCCTTTAGCCACACCATAAAAATTGATCTTGTGCCACCCAGTAGGTGGTAAGACCCACTTGATGGCAGACCTGTCAACAAAATTACGAAGCACAACAGATATGTTAGACAGATTAAAAAGTTTGGCTAGATCCGATTCTAAGCCAGGAGGGGGGGTTTGGAGAAGAAACAAGAGAGGCATTCTCCACATATAGGGCTAAGATTTTGGCAGTGATAATCCTCTTATCAGTGGCTCGATTTTTGAAAATTTTTGCATTTCTCTTGAGCCATATCTGCCATAGGTAAAAGTGGAGGCAAGCTTGCCACATGAATTTTAATTGGGTGCTCTTGAAAGTCTGGGGTCATTTCTTAGTAAGGAGGGGAATGGAAGGTGGGAGGGCTGTGGAGATGCCAAAGGTGTTATGGACATGGTTGAGAACTTCTAGAGAGAAGGGACATTCCAAAAAAACATGCGAAATAGACTCATAGGTGTTTTTGCACAGGATACACCAATTGGGAATGAGTAACCCTCTGATTATCAAGTTGTCTATGGTGAGGATTTTGTTTTGGGTGGCCAACTAGCAAAATAATTTGACCTTGGGAATGATCTTGGGAACCCAGACCTGATTTGATAAGTCTCATCCATCTGTGGGAGTTTTTTGACTATAGTAAGTTGATTTGACAGTGAAATTTCTATATTCTTTAAGGTTCCAGACCATGGAATCATCTTTGTGAGAGCTCGAAATGATGCATGTACTCAACAAGTTTTGTAACCACCTGAGAGCCTCGATGATTTGCCTAGGCCCATTAAAAGCCAGGTGTTTCCATTGACGTCTTTTAGGACCTTGGATAATGAAGTGACACACCTTATCTCCAAAGGTAGCTTCTGTAGTCACCTTGAGCACTGCAAGATGCGGATCTTGGCTGAGAGGTTTATCGGAGATCCACGTGTCATCCCAAAAATGGATGGTTGTTCATATTCCTAGACACCAACTTAAGCCTTCCATGATGATTTTTCTTGTTTTGATTACACCATTCCATAAATGGGATCTGATAGGTAGGTTGTGCTCTCTAAGAAAGGAAATCTATTGAAGGTACTTAGCTTTGATGATATCAATCCATGTGGATTTTTCATTGATGGTGAGTCTCCAGGCCTGCTTGTCAATGAGGGCCATGTTCATTCGGTTGATGTCTCTGAATCTGAGGCCTCCATCCTTTTTCTTGGAATAGACCCTGTCCCAGGAGACTAGCGAGAATTTATTCTTGTTTTTGTTTTTAGCCCATAGGAATCTGTGTTGAATTTGTTCAATTTTTTTGCAGATGGTAGTTGGAGCTTTGAAGATGGATAAGAAGTAAATGGGGATACTTTGAAGGTAAGCTTTAACCAGAGTGGCTTTGGCAGCCTAGCTGAGCATTGAGCTTTTCCACCTCGCTAGTTTCTTGTTGAGGCATTCTAAAATAGAGTTCCACATAGCCAAGACAAATCTACCATGGAAAAGTGATAATACAAGATAAGTAGTTGGAAGACTCCCAATGTTGCACCCAAGGATCTCAGCAATCTTGTTTTGTCTATAAATGGAGGTATTCAAAAAGTACAACTTGCTTTTATGGTAGTTGATTTTTTGACAAGCTGCCTCTTCATAAGAGTCAAGTATGTTCTTAATGATTTTTACTTTGGGTACGGAAGCATGAGAGGTTAAAATAGTGTCATCAACAAACTGTTGATGGGAGATGGATCTAGATGTTGAGGTCGGTTTCATCCCAAAAATAAGACCCCTATTACAAGCAGCAGAAAGGGTTCTTCCTAGGTTTTCAGCCAAAATAATGAAGAGAAAGGGATATAGAGGGTCTCCTTGATGGATGCCTTTGAAACTTTGGAAGAAACTTGCGAGTGAGCCATTGATTAGAACAGATAACTAAGTAGTCAAGATACATTCATGAACCATCTTGATTCATTCTTTGTGGAACCCAAACTTTTCTAGGACTTCAAATAGGAATTTCTAGGAAACACGGTCAAATGCCTTGTTCATGTCAAGCTTGAGGAACATGCTGGATTTTTTATTTTTAGATGCCAAGTGGGCCAGTTCGTGGATGGTTATCACACCATCTGAGATGAGTCTACATTTGACAAATATCCCTTGGCACTGGTTGATAATGGAGGGAAGGATAGCTTTCAACCTATTTGCCATAACTTTGGTGATAAGTTTGTAAATGACACTGCAGAGGCTGATCGGCCTAAAATCTAAAAGGGAAGCGCAATCATTGGACTTGGAGATTAATACAATGAAAGTGGAATTGGTATATATTGGCATATTTTTGGCTCTCTGGAAGAATTTAACTGCAACAAAGACATCTTGGCCCATGAATTCCCAAAAATGTTGAAAAAACTAGGGTGGGAAGCCATCGGGTCCAGGGGCATTATCAGGTTCCATTGCGAACAAAGCTTATTTTATATCATCTTCAGTGAAGCTTTCAAGTAATTTTTCATTATCATTGTTAGACACCATCTTTGGGATGTTCTATTGCAAAGAACTTGAGGTGAGGGGATGGCAACCAGTGCTTGGCCCAAAGATTTCCTGGAAGTGGCAAACAACTTCCTGTCTAATTGCTTGGATGTCAGAAATAATGGACCCATCAGCCTTGGTCATCTTAGTGATTTTATTAGATCCTATGTGGTGCATGGTGGATGCATGGAAAAACATCGTATTGGTGTCTCCTTATTTGATCCAGAGGTTTATGGATTTTTGCCTCCAATATGTCTCTTCCTTAGCCAAGGTATTGTGAAAATTTGAGAGGATGCTCTTTTCTTCAAGGAGATTTTTGGCCCTCAAGTCTCCTCCCTGAATCATATTTTCCACCCTTTTCATCTCATCCATTAGATGCTTTTTATAACTAAAGATATTTCTGAAGACATCCCTGTTCCAGCATTTCAGTTTGAATTTGATCGCTTTTAGTTTAAGGAACAGATTTGTGAGAGGGTTTGGACAGAAATCCTACTACCACCATTGGCATATAAACTAGTCTATATATGGATGAGTGAGCCACATATTTTCAAACTTGAAATGGGTTTTGAAGATTTTTTGGGGTTGTGTACAATCTAGAATTAAAATATTGTGGTCAGAGCCTAATTTATGGTGGCTATGAAGCATGGCATTGCCAATAATAGGAATGAGTTATTTGGATAAGAGGAATCTATCTAGCCAAATTTGGATGTGTTGGATTCTTGGTCGTATGTTGCTCCATGTGTAGTTGGATCCTTTGAGCGGCATGTCCATTAGCTCGTTATGGTTGACAAAGTCACTGAAATCTTCTATGCAACTGTTGGTGATCAGATTGTCTCCTTATTTATCATATAAATGGAGGGGAGAATTAAAATCACCACATAACATCCATGGAAATTCTTCAAAGTTATTACGCATTGCAAAAATTTTATCCCACAATAGTCTTCTGCTAGGAGGATTGTTTGGTCCATATACATTGGTGGCGATCCACTAGAGGTGAGTGACTTTATTAGTAAATAGGATGTTGATGGTTCTGTATGAGACTGAAAGAAATCTCCCTTCATTGGTTTTCGAGTCCCATAAATAGAGGAGACCCCCGGAGGCCCCTGTGGAGGGACAAAAGGCAAAGTTGTTGTTTTCCCAGATTAGCTTGCAGACTTGAATGTTGTTATTCTCATCTAATTTGGATTCTTGAATGAACATAATATTTGGTTTTAGATTTTTTCTTACTATTTTAATAGTTATCTATTTTATAGTCCCATTGAGGCCTTTGACATTCCAAGAAATGATCTTCATCAAGACAATTTGGAGTTTGCTTTGCGGCCTCTGCCTCTCCCTTGAGACAGAGTTAGTTTGGGTATAACTTCATCCTGGTCTTGATGATTTGTGTTGGAGTATTCGTAATTTGGGCCCAAGATGATAGGCTCTGTACCGTCATCCATTTTGATCTCAGGTGCTTCATCCCATACAAATATTTGATTAAATTACAAACATTCTATTCCTACCCTCAAAAAATAAATCCTTCTGGTTGGGTCATGTACACTTCTTATTGTAGGTCACCACTAAAGAAAGCACTTTTTACATCCATATGATGTAAATTACACACAAACTAAGTTGCCATGGTACAAAGTACTCTAATGGTAGTCATTTTTGTAGTAAGGGCAAAAGTCTCTTCATAATATATGCATTCTTTCTAAGCATATCCCCTTGCAACAAGATGAGATTTATGCTTATCAATAGTATCATATTCTTCATAATTTATTTTGAACACCCATTTGCAACCAATGGTATTCTTTCCTGAAGGTAGATTTACTAACTTCCATGTATGATTATTCATGAGAGATGTATGTTATGCTTCCATAGAATCCTTCCATTGAGGTTAACTAAGTACATCATAAACTCTTGAGAGTTCATTTCCATCCAATGATGTCATATAAACCCTTACATCCTCCATATATGTTTCTGTATCTTCCTCTGCATCTATAGATAATTCATAAAATTATTGGCAAAGCTCGTCAACCTCTGAAGTTGACGCCTCTGCTCTCCTCTTCTGAGTCATACTGTGAGTACAAGGTCGATATAGAGTTATATCAGGAAGTGATGTCAACTTGGAATATCTCAATGTACTATTATACCATTTTGGAATATTGTTTTGTGGGAGAGGATCCTCTTACTTAGGCTCATTGCCCCCAAGGTATACAATTGTAGAAGTGTTATTTGATGTGAAAGCTTCATCAAATATCACATCTCAACTTATATGTGTATTATTGGTCATAGGATCTATCAATCGATATTCCTTTGAATGCTCATCATAACCATGAAAGATAGATGATAGAGTTTTCTCATCTAACTTATTCCTTTTATGTTTTGGTATGTGCATGAATGCCTTACATCCAAAAATCCTTAGATGATAAATGGAGGGTTTCTTACCACTCCATGCTTCTTGTGGATTTTTACCCTGTAGAGCTCTTATGGGTGATCTATTTAGTAGGTATGATGTTGTGTTTACTGCTTCTACCCAATACTAATGCTCAAGATGTGCTCATTTTAGCATACAATGAACCATTTCCACAATGGAACTATTTATCCTCTCTACAACTCCATTTTGCTATGGAGTATAGGTTGTATTTAGTTGTATCTTAATCCCATGTTCTTTTAGAAATTATGAAAATTCCTTGGAAGTATATTCCCCCCCTCGATTTGAGCAGAGGATTTTTATGGAACATCCTGAATCCTCAACAAGATTCTTGAACTATTGAAAGTACATAAATACCTCTGAATTTAATTGAAGAAAGAAAACCCACATATTTCATGAGTAATAATCAATAAATAATTGAATATACTTCTTTCCACCATAGCTGGTTGGCATAGGATCGCACAAATAGGTGTGTATGAAACCAAAATGTTTCTTAACTCTAGAATAGCTAACTTCAAACGGTACTTGATGTTGCTTCCCTGCTAAGCAATAAGATAAAATTGGCAATATGGATGAAAGGTTGTGAAGTCCTCTCACCAATTGGTAGATTTTATTGTTAGCAATTGTGATCGGCTTACCTTCTTTCTCCTCAAATATATCAAACCATAATTTATCATCGTTCATGTGCTTACTAGCACTTGAATCAACATACCATACAACATCTATTTATGGATATAAAGTATGAGTCATGAGCACCTTGTGTGCTTACTCAGATTCTGAGTTTGAGTTTGATTCTACAAAATCTGAGTTTGAATTTGATTTAGCTAAGCAACATGCCCCTTAGGTTGCTTATTATTTTCCTGTGGTTTGTATTTTCCTTTTCTCTTCTTATGATTTTGGTTATTTTGTTGCTTGTTCTTAAACCAACACCTATTGGTGTCATGGTTTTGTTTTTCTATTGATGTTGTTTCCCTTTTCTCTTTGATGAAGATCCTCATTTTTGAAGTTTACCTTTTTTCTTACCTCCTTGTTTGGTTTATAGGACATTATTTGGCACTTAATCCTTCTAAAACTGATTTGCCTCTGAAAACACGAGATTCCGAAAACAAAAAAGATAAACTAAAAATGCAATGTAAACGAAGCTAAAATAAAGCTTAAACCCTATGTTATTGAAAAATGCGTAAAAAGAAACAACATGAACACAAGATATCAAAGAAATATAAAAAGAACGGCCATTTTATTGATATGCTTTACAAATTCATGTTACAATGCATCTCCTTCCTTTTTAGGGGATAGGAGCGTTAAATGTTGGTCTTTTACAACTTGTTTCAGAATTCCTTCTTCCGCATGCCCACATATAAGATGGGTGAACCAAAACATTATCGCCGCTTGCGTTGGTAAAGGTCGATTCCTCGCTACTCCTCTAATGCTGCAAATTTGCGTTCAAAGAAACAAACAAAGAATTAGTAGCACCTATGTATGAAAATAAAAGATAAATCTAACGATGGTTAAAATGAATCTAAATGAACTGAAAACTTGACAAAAGCATAAACATGAAACTAGCTAAATACTACAAAAGAAATAGTCACCAAAAGCAATAAAGCGGGGGGTGCCCGAAGGAAAACCACCCATGGGTGAAACTTTACTTTGACACCAATCCTCTTGGGATGGGTCCAAAACCTGATGTGATGTGTTGTCGGCAAATTGGTGGGATATTGTTGTCAGAAAAATCGGTGTTTTTTCTTGATTCGTGCCTTCAAAATTCACCCACTAACCTCTCTTTCGATTAAGAAATTATGGATGTTGAAAGCACAAATCGCAAGTAAGTGAATTAGAAGCACTTTTTTGCTCAAAATGCTCCTTCTCTGTATATCTTTTGGGTGAAGAAACTCACCATTTTATAGACCCAAGGGGTCTCTTTGAATTAACATGCAAAAGTGTTTCTTTGCATGAATGCTTTTTGTGTAAAGAGAAGACTTCTTCTTGATCAAGGGCTTCTTAAATGCCCCTGTGCATGTCTTTGTATGTTTAGAAAAACTCACTTTCACTCCCATGCAATGAAGGAATAGCTAAGTGGCAAATTTGATTTGTCTTAAAAAGCTCACTCACACTCCTATGCCATGCAAGAAAAGCTAAGTGGTAGTTCTGAGTTGTCATGTGTCGAGATCAGACATTTTGTCGGTAAAACCTGGCATTCGTCCCACCCCGAAGCAAGCACTGGTAATCATATTTGGGTGAGACGAGTATCAATCCGCACTCGTCCTTGGGATGAGTACAAATCAGCACTCGTCCCTGGGTGGGACGAATAAGTAACTAAGTGTCTAAAAGATGCCAAATTGATCCCTGACTTGTAAAATTGTTGTGTGAGTGGTTAGAACCACTGTTTAACCTCTAGGGGCTGCCCTAGGGGCTGTGTGTGTTAGTGCGATCAGTGCTTATTGTCACATAATCGGATTGGTGTTGTTTTGGTGTCTATAGATGCCCCTTTTTGGGAAGCGCTGTGCAAGGTGCAACGGTGAGCAAAAATATATAACCAAAGCACTAATGATTAGGGTTTCTCAGTGACCTAACCAAATTTTTATGCCTCAAGTATGGAAAGGGCATGCATTCTTGAATCCTCACTTCTGACGAGCTAAGGAACTTAAATCAAGCATTAACCTGGTTCGGTGAAGTATTACTTGAACTTAGACATTGATCAGTCATGAAGAGGCAAAGGGCACAACCTTTTGTCTGTGGGAACCTTGAGTTCATGATTCAAGAATTCCAAGTATATGATCAGTTTGTGATAATTGCTTGTTTACTGCCCCAGCAAGGGCGCAATTGTCTTTTGCAATGATCCTTTGAATGCGTGTCATTTCCACGATTGGGTATATTGGTGTTGATTGGCAACTAAGTGTGACTACCCCCTCAAGCGATGAATCGATGAGGGAATGACCGACATGAGAAAAGTGACAAGTCGCTTGACCCAAGATGACTTAAGTGAGGGTGCCTTCAGATGTTATCTTATGCATGCTCGAGCAGTTTCTCGATTGTTTTGACCTATTTTTGATAGATGTGAACCCATTTTGAGATGCCATTTGGGGTTAACATTGGCAAAAATCCGTCTTCCCATGGGGCGGTCCGGCTATGGTAGCCTTCTTGGGGAGTAGGATAACGACAAGGTAGACCCCGACATCAGTTTTTTGATGCCAAGAGGTTAAGTGCAAGAGCACTTTTGTTCGGCAATTTTTAGTGGTTTTGTTGGCATTTGTCATTTTTATGTTTTGGTTATTTATTTTTTATTTTTATTTTTGTATTCGTCCCAGGGGGGGACGAATGCCAGGATGATACTCGTCCTGGGGTGATACGAGCACGCCACGATGGTACTCATCCTAGGGTGGGACGAGCGCGTCGTCGAGGTAAAAGCACTCGTCCCGGTCAGGGACGATTATCAGCTAGCAAAAAGTATAAATATGCAAAAATGATGGATTTGGCTCATTTGCACTGTTCATCGATTGCGATTTGGAGCTCTGGGGAGGAGGAGATAGATTTTCTGATGCAAAGCACTACCAAATTTTCCAGCCACCATGAGTGCACAGACTGGGTCATCAAGCGGCGGAGCCGAGGCGAGACCAATAAGTGCACTATGTCCTCGAGTTTGAAGTTGAAAAATGCAAATGTGTTTTTATTGTGTTTTTCTTTTGTTTAAGACATTGAACCCTAATTAATTAAATTAAAAGGTGAATGAATGAAAGACCATGAAACCAAATAAAATGTGGATGCAAACCGATGGAAACTTAGATGGAAAACCATAGGATAAACCCAAAATGAAACTTAGAGTAACACCTTAGGGTAACCATGGTTAAAAATGTTTTGTTTTTTATGTGAATGGTAAAACTTAGGTCGAAACCATAGGCAAACCATGCCCATTTTTTTTGTAATTTTTATGGCATTAAAAAAGGAAAAATGGATGAATTTTTTTGTTTGAAATGGTAAATTTAGGTAAACCATAGGTAAACCATGTCAATTTTTTGTCGTTTTTGATGAAATTAAAAAATGAAAAATGGATGAATTATTTTTTTTTTGTTTGAAATGGTAAACTTAGGTAAAACCGTAGGTAAACCATGTCAATTTTTTTTTGTTATTTGTGATGAAATGTAAGATGAAAACGTGATGAATTTTTTGTTTTGAAATGGTAAACTTAGGTAAAACCGTAAGTAAACCATGTCAAATTTTTGTTTTTTTTTTTGATGAAATGTAAGATGAAAACTGAATGAATTTTTTTTTTTTTTAATGGATGTACATGTGAATGAAAGATGTTATTGTAAAATTATGCATTTTTGTACATGTGATGGTAATTTGATGCATGTTTTTGATGTGTGTTATTTTCTGTGATGTGCAAGTGGTGAAGAGTCGACATCGGGTACCGACTATTTTTTCTAATGCCTGCGAGGCGTTGAGTGCGGAGGACTGGGAGTGGCTTGATGCCTTAGGGCTCAAGCATGTGGCTTGGTTGGATGCAGTGGTTGCAGATCAGGCGTATATTACAACTTTGATCGGCCTGTGGGATGTTCGGATGAACACCTTCCATCTTTCGACAGGGGAGATGACCGTCACCTTAGAGGACGTGTATCGGATTCTTCGGATTTCGATAGATGGGGTTCCCATCCGAACGATGCCACGAGGCCAGAGGACGGCTGTACTGACTTAGTATTTTGGACACGAGGGGGATGGGGATGGGATGAGCTCGTTGGAGAGGGCATAGATGGATTGTCAGATTGGGGGGATTCTGGTACGATGGTGGTACGCAATGGGAGTGTTGGGAGTGAGGCATGCACTACTCATGAGCCTCATTTCCAACATGCTCCTGCTAGACTCATCAGGAGCGAGGTTCCCATGGAACCTATTGGAGGTGGTGTGGTAGCTAGTGGAGTGTCCGGTGACAGAGCCAATGATTATGAGATGGGGCTAGACGCTTTTGGCTCAATTATATGATGAGTTGTATGAGGTCCACTGCTAGAGGTGGAAGGGGATTGGCTGTAGTTACTTGTTACAGTGTTGGGCATGGCAACATATAGCCATAGAGCGACCACGAGGGCTGCCCTGGACTACATAGGCGGACATGGTGGACAGAGATATTGGTTATGGTGCTCTATGGTATCGGTCTGAGGAGCGGGGGCAGAGTCGATGGTTTGCGGGAGACGTGGACCATTATAGAGATGCATTGGCATGACTGACTCCCAAAGATGTGGTATGGAGGCCATATCGGGATTGTCCCGCATGGCCAGAGGCTGATGAGTGGCTTTGGCGGGTTCGGAGGGGGAGATGGGTGATTGGATGACACGGGACAAAGCAGGAGTAATTTCACTATCTCCGAGTGACATGACAGTTTGGGGTATGCCAGGGGTTGCCTGGGGAACCCGTAGTCTATCGACATCGAAGTGATGAGAGGACCTTAGCTGCACCGATCCTCAAGCCACTGGGGGAGGAGTCGGATATAGTACTGGACATTCCAGACATGGATGATGTCGGAGTGACTGCCGAGTACCAGGAGTGGTGGACACTTCGGTAGTGGCGAGGTGAGGGGCCATTGGGAGGAGATGAGGCAAGGGAGGCGAAGAGGGTGCAAAGGCACCAACAGAGGGTTGGAGAGCTCTTGCAGATGTGGACATGGTGGAGGTGGCTGATGCGAGAGAGGATATTGATGAGGAGGAGTAGCTAGAGATGCAGGATGCTTCAAAGCAGGTTGATGCTCTAGAGAGGCCAATGCAGCCGGCCGTGCCGGGGGATACAGAGGCAGGGTTGCACGCTGATGTGGCATGGTTGACAGAGTTATTACAGAGGCAAGATCAAGAGTTGATGGAGATGGTACAGGAGAGGGATCTCCTATGGACACATTTGGGGTAGCATGAGGATAACCTTGTGACATATCGACAGCGGGCGAGGGACTTGGAGCGACAGTGGGACAAGTTGGAGGATGAGGTTATCCGCCTTGGTGGGTGAGTACCTGCATTCTTCGGAGGTGGATCATCACGATGCTCGAGAGGGAGTGACATGGAGCAAACAACGTCTTCACAACGGAGGCAGCGGGCATGGTGTAGGGGCGATCAGTAGCGGTCCGGAGAGGTCTTAGAGGACCCGCACCATGGGGGGTAGTTCTTGTTGCATCGATCCTACGTGATCATGGTGGACAACACCCTAGACTTGGGGATTTTGATGTATGATTGCGGGGTCAGAGGACCAGTTTTGTAGCCTATGGGAAATTTTATTATGAATATATATATATATATATATATATATATATATATATATATATATATACATATGACTCTTTTTGGTGTTTATACATTTTTCATGATTTATTTTTATGTACATGTTTTTACATTGATGTATGCATATGCGATTATGAATGCGATGGTTCTAATTTGTATGATGTATGCATATGGAATGAATGAAATGAATTATTGATGATTTGTCGAGGCACCATAGATTGTACAAGATTTGGATTGGACTTGCTAGAGTAATGGGATTAATTTGTGGAATGCTTGTGCATGTGAAATTTTTTTTTTGTATTTTTTCTATTTTTTGATGGTGATGTATGGAATGAAATGTATCGGTTGTTGGAAAATGTAGTTAAGCTTTTCTGAGATGTAGATATTTTAACTAACTAGCCAAGACTGTACATTTATCTTGTAAGACTTTTGAACAAGGTCTAAATCCGACTTGAATTGAACCAAGTTATTTCACATCCCTGTGTGTGCAATTGAGTTCATTTATGTGTTATTCATCAGGATACCGCCAATGCCAGATGGGATTTCAACCGAACCTATACTGAGGATCACCTAATTAGCTCCACTAACTCCTTTATTGTATTTAGTCAGATTAATCTACGATGTTATCTAGGATACCATAAGCTAGCTCATCCACATGCAAACATTGATCTGCACACAAGTTAATGTGATAGATATATCATCATGCGGGAGGTTTATCGCCAGTGACCGATAGGCTATCAACCAAACCGGTACTGAAGCTTGCCTCATGACCTGTTGAAATGTTGAGAGTTCCAGGGATTCAAGTTCGACTCCCTTCTTTTCTTCAATTGTATTGGGATACTTGCTCCTTTGTAGTGATAAAATCACTGTTTATTTTTGTTTTTTTTTTTTTTTTTTTAGCAAGGGATTTGGATATGGAGTGACGAGAGTCACTATTGTGTGTGTCGTTTGATGTGTGCATTGTAGGATGTCAAATTTTAGTGTTTTGATGTTTTGCAATTTTTTTGATGTTTTGCAACTTTTGAGAACTTGGGATTCATGGGGAATTAGGTAGGGAGGATGCTTGTCCTTTTGCCAACTCTCAGCATTCCTAGGGTCATTCGCACAGGGGGATAAGCAAGATAGCCATTTCGCTTATGGTGACCTGGATTATCCTGCAGGTTTCATCTTTCGTTCACACAACTTAGGAATTTTTATATGTGTGTTAATTTGTGTTGGGATGCTACGTAACAAGGTGGGATCCAAGTAAAACTTTTCCATGTAAAATCTGCTTAACTGTGTATAGTTTTGGCTAGAAATTTAAAGACATCTGAATGACGAAAACCCTATATACATTAGGAGACAACTGACTATGCTAAAAATGGCGATGGTGCTATTCTAGATGTATGCGTTTATGAAAATGGATCTGATGTGAAAAAAATGATGGAATTTCCAAGTAATGACTGTCTATGGTGCTTTTGACTTGTATGACCTAGCAAATGTATAATGTATGGATGCAATGCTTAATGCAACCTATATTTTTGTATTTTGATTTTTATGAGAATGCATGGAATTGGAATGCAATTGTTTTTGTAATTTTGATTTTTATGAGAATGCATGGAATTGAAATGCAAATGTTTTTGTAATTTTGATTGTTTTTTTTTTTTTTGAGTATGCATGGAATTGAGATGCAATTGTTTTTGTGATTTTGATTTTTATATTGTTTTTGTTTATTTTTGAATATTTATGTGACCAAGTAGTTTTGGTAATGCTTGGAGCTTTTGGTGTTGACCAAGGGTTTATAGATACCTTTGGGGCATTTAGGGATGCCAAATGATTATGAAAACCTTGGGCTTTTGTCTTGACCAAAGGGTTTATAGATACCTTTGGGGCTTTAGGGTTGACCAAGCGATTATGATAATCCTTGGAGCTTTTGGGTTGAACAAGCGATTGTGGTAATCCTTGGAGCTTTTTGGGTTGACCAAGCGATTGTGATAATCCTTGGAGCTTTTGGGGATGACCAAGCAATTATGAAAATCCTTGGAGCTTTTGTCTTGACCAAAGGGTTTATAGATACCTTTGGGGCATTTAGGGTTGACCAAGTGATTATGAAAATCCTTGGAGCTTTTGTCTTGACCAAAGGGTTTATAGATACCTTTGGGGCATTTAGGGTTGACCAAGCGATTATGAAAATCCTTGGAGCTTTTGTCTTGACCAAAGGGTTTATAGATACCTTTGGGGCATTTAGGGTTGACCAAGCGATTATGATAATCCTTGGAGCTTTTGGGTTGACCAAGCGATTGTGGTAATCCTTGGAGCTTTTTGGGTTGACCAAGCGATTGTGGTAATCCTTGGAGCTTTTGGGTGACCAAGCAATTGTGGTAATCCTTAGAGCTTTTGGGTTGACCAAGCGATTGTGGTAATCCTTGGAGCTTTTTGGGTTGACCAAGCGATTGAGGTAATCCTTGGAGCTTTTTATGTTGAACTATGGCTCTCTAGATGTGGAATGGCCTCAAATGAATGATATTCAAGGGTTTTGTTTCCTTGATTCCTTCAAGAGAGGCAAGCCGGTATGTTTCGGGTCCTATTTTACTATCAATGATGTAAGGACCTAACCAGTTTGCCATGAACTTGTCTCGTAGATGGGATGGCAAATTAGAATTCTACTGGTTCTCTTTTAAGACCAAGTCACCAACCTGAAATTCCCTAAGGTGGACTTTCATGTTGTATGCTTTCTTAAGTCGCTCTTGATAGATACGCAAATGCTCGAGAGCATTAACGCATCGTTCATCAAGCAACGTCAGTTGATCTAACCGAGCCTGCTGCGCAGTGTCATCATCGATGAACTCTTGCATTGAAATGCGCAAGGAAGGAATTTCCAACTCAAAAGGCATGACTACCTCGGAGCCATACACCAACGAAAATGGAGTTGCCCCAGTGGGCGTTCGAATGCTGGTGCGATAAGCCCATAGGGCAAGCGGGATCTGAATGTGCCAATCTTTATGATTATCTACAACTATCTTTTTGAGAATGGTGACTAGCATTTTGTTTGATGCCTCTGCTTGCCCATTTGCCTGTGGATAATAGGGTGTTGAAAAGTTGTGCTAAATTTTGTACTTTGTGGTCAAAGCACGCACATATTTATTCTTGAATGGTGTCCCATTATCTGACAAGATCTTGGATGGAATACCAAAATGACATATGATGTTATGCAAAATAAATTCTGCAATGCGGGCTCTAGTCGTAGTGGTCAATGAAATTGCTTCCACCCATTTGGTAAAGTACTCTATGGCCGTTAAAATAAACGTGTGACGACCAGACGACGTAGGGGAGATCTTCCCAATTAGATCAAAGCCCCACTACTAAAAAGGCCAAACCGATTGAATCGGCTACAAGGCCTGAGAAGGTACGTGTGTCAAATTAGCATGGTGCTGACACTTCATGCACTTCTTCACATATGCACAACAATCTCGCTCTAAAGATGGCCAATAATAACCCATGTGAAGAATGCGCTTTGCGATGGCCATACTACTGAAGTGGCCACCACATGTACCATCGTGAGCTTGGGTGATCGCCCAAGCGGACTCTTGCTGGTCCAAACAACGAAGGAGGATTCCTTCATAATTTTGATGATACAAAATGTCTCCTAACAAGACATGCTTTGCCACTTTCTGTTTGAATGATCTTTTCACGACTTGTGTCAATCCAAGTGGGAGATTACCTAGCTTGAGGTAATCCCGAATGGGTGTGTACCAATCTTGCTGATTAGAAACCTCGATAGTATGAACGACCAATCCCTCTTGAAGTCCATCCTAAACAAAAGCTGAGTAGGAAAGAACTTGTAAAAACAATGTGGTGTTGCTAGTAAGAGGGGTCAAGGAGAACAAGGACCCCCAATTGGCTTGAGTCAAACAATCTTGAATTCGAGAGAACTTATCCGAAGATGGTTCAATCTGGATCATGTGGATTCCTGGTGTCAGATCAGAGCTTGCATGCTCCATCGCATATTGCGATAATGTTTTAACCTTAATGGTTGTCATTTCACCAGAAGGGTCTTGCGGGATGAGTGACCCCAAGGAGGCCATAGTATCCACAAAATAATTTGATGATCGAGGGAGTGCCTCGATGTCATACCATTCAAGTTGTGCCAAGAATTTGTCCACAAGGGCTTTATAGGCCTACAAAACTAGACATTTACATTGGAATATCCCCTTTACTTGATTGACAATTAACAACGAATCACCAAAGATGTTCAATCGTTTAATGTTCATGGTGATTGCTATCTGAAGACCTATGAGCAAGGCTTCGTATTCTGCATTGTTGTTGGTGCATGGGAAGTCTAATTTAAATGACAAGGGCATTGGAGCGCCTTGTAGAGTGAAGAATACAATTCCCGCACCACCCCCTTGCTCACATTTAGAACCATCGAAGAATAGGGTTATGTCAGCCTGTGACTCAGGCTCATCAAAATCTGGCGACTCTAAAACATGGAAGACCCCATCATTAGGTAGTTCAAAAGTCAGAGGCTGATCGTCTTCAAGAGGAGCCTCAGCTAGTTGATCGACGATGACTTGACCTTTTATGGATTTTTGTCCAATGAACTCTATGTCAAACTCCATCAACAACATGATCCATTTAGTCATGTGGCTACTATGATAAGTATGACTCATCATGTATCGCAATGGATTCTCCTTAGACACAACATACATCTTATTACTGAGCATGTAGTGGCGTAGCTTTTTGGTAGCAAACACCACTGCCAAGAAGAGCTTTTCAACGTATGCATAGTTAAGTTCATAACTGACTAGGGTGCGGCTAAGATAGTATGTAGCTTGTTCTTTATGAAGTTCATTTTTCTGGGACAACATGGCGCCCAGTGCCACCTCAGTGGCTGAGATGTATAAATAGAATGACACTCCTGGTCTAGGTGGTGCCAATACTAGCGACGAAGCCAAGTACTATTTAATGTCATCAAAGGTAGACTGGCACTCGTCATCCCAATGAAATGTGACCCCCTTATGCAATAATTTATTCATGGGTCGGCATTTGTCAGATAACTACGCTATGAAGCGCTTGATCGATGCAACCTTTCCCTGTAGACTCCTGAGCTGCTTGATGGTGGTTGGGGGATGCATTTCAAGGATTGCCTTGACTTTGTTTGGGTCGACCTCAATTCCTCGTTTGGAGACTATGAAACCCAAGAGCTTTCCAGAGGTGATGCCAAAGATGCACTTCTTGGGGTTTAGTCTAACTTTATGCTCAATGAGGCGATCAAGGACCTTGCTCAAGTCACCGATGTGATCTAGGCGCAAAAGAGATTTGGCCAACAAATCATCCATGTAATCTTCCAAAGTTTTGTGCATGTAATCATGAAAGATGTACGTCATGGCACGTTGGTAGGTGGCTCCGGCATTTTTAAGGCCAAAAGGCATGACCTTATAGCAAAATGTCCCCCAAGGCGTTGTGAATGCCGTTTTTAGTTGGTCCTCAGGATTGATACGAATCTGATTGTATCCTGAGAAACCATCCATAAGGGAAAGCATTTCGTGGCCTGCTGTAGCATCTACCAACGTGTCGATGCTCGATAAGGGAAAATCATCCTTAGGACTCACTTTGTTAAGATCTCAAAAATCGGTGCATATGCGAATCCTCCAGTCGGGCTTCTTGACAGGAACCATGTTAGACAACCATGGAGGATAATCCACACAGATGACAAACTGGGCATCCAACAACTTTTGTAACTCATATTTTACCATTAAGGCCACTGTTGGATGCATCTTGCGTAGTTTTTGCTTGACTGGCTTGATTGTCGGATCAAGCGTTAAATTATGCGTGACTAGCTATGGGTCTAGTCTCGGCATATCCTTGTATGACCATGCAAAAACCTCCTTCTTTTCCTTAAGAAGGGCAACATAATCGGCTCGCTCTTTGGGGGAAAGACTTACCCCTAGCTTGAGAATCCGTGGATTCATTGGATCTGTGTCGATGTCTACATCAGTCGTTGCTTCGATCGACATATGGGATCCATCTTCCAACTGGTGTGGAATTGGGATCAGATGGATATCGTTTGCTGAATTAAGATCATCATTAGGAACGTCAAGTTCCTCTTCAGCATGGAAGACATCCTGAGTCTGTCCTGGAGTGAAATGAAACATCCCACCACAAGGCCAATACTCTGATGGAGATGGTGGTGTGTCAGCGCGATCCCAATCAATAGCTTCTATGTCTAGATGCAATAATCATGTTGGATTGGCTGGATCATGGATGGGGGTAGTCAAGTCAATGGAGACCATGTTGATGAAATGATTGTAATCTCCATTACCGCAAATGTGACAACTCTGACATTCAGGATGCTCTTGGTGCATTGGATCTAGCTCTGTAGGCACTGGCACAAAGGGATCAGCCCTATGCGTGGACCTGCAAATAGGGTCTACCCTAGGCACTGATGGTTTGATAGGGTCTCCAAGCGAAAGATGCTCTCTATATGCCTAGAGTGGTGGGTGCAGTAATTGCTATAACTATGCCAGGTTGAAATGCCTCCTATGTCTTGGACCTATGTGTAAGTGTTCAAACATGTCATCTATGTCCAAAGGATTTTGTTGTTGTTGAGGTAGCCTATGCTCACTGGGATCATTCAATGGGAACATCATCAGGAAGTTGTCATGATCGTCATTCATTGGATATTCGTGCGAATGATCGTACTTCGACTCATCTTTAGAAGACCCTTCGTGGTCTTGTCCATCTTCCCCTTGTGGGTGAGTCCATGAGGTTTCTCCTTGTTCGACCATAGGGAAAGGGTTGTTGAGGTCAACAAGGTTATTTGTTTGTAATGGGAAATAATCCCCCAATGTATAAGTTGTATTTGGATTGGCATATGGATCTGATGCCAACCCATCCTTGTTGCCTATCCCTAGGCTTTGCATGTTTTCGACCAAGATGTCGAGGGGCAAAGGGTGATTAAACCCTACTCCTGACTTGTCATAAGGCATTTGGTATCTTGGTTGGCACAAAACATGCATTCCTTGTCCCACCATGATCGCCATTGAAAACATGAGATTCCGGAAACAAAAAGGATAAACTAAAAATGCAATGTAAACGAAACTAAAATAACGCTTAAACCCTATGTTATTGAAAAATGCGTAAAAAGAAAGAACATGAACACAAGATATCAAAGCAATATAAAAAGAATGGCCCTTTTATTGATATGCTTTTCAAATTCGTGTTACAATGTGTCTCCTTCCTTTTTAGGGGATAGGAGCGTTAAATGTTGGTCTTTTACAACTTGTTTCAGAATTCCTTCTTCCGCGTGCCCACATATAAGATGGGCGAACCAAAATATTGTCGCCGCTTGTGTTGGTAAAGGTAGATTCCTCGCTGCTCCTCTAATGCTGCAAATCTACGTTCAAAGAAACAAACAAAGAATCAGTAGCACCTGTGTATGAAAAATAAAAGATAAATCTAACGATGGTTAAAATGAATCTAAATAAACTGAAAACTTGACAAAAGCATAAACATGAAACTAGCTAAATACTACAAAAGAAATAGTCACCAAAAGCAATAAAGTGGGGGGTGCCCGAAGGCAAACCACCCGCGGGTGAAACTTTGCTTCGACACCAATCCGCTTGGGATGGGTCCGAAACCTGATGTGATGTGTTGTCGACAAATTGGTAGGATATTGTGGTCAGAAAAATCGGGGTTGGTTCTTGATTTGTGCCTTCAAAAGTCACCCAATAACCTCTCTTTCGATTAAGAGATTATGGATGTTGAAAACACAAATCGCAAGTAAGTGAAATAGTAGCACTTCGTCGCTCAAAATGCTCCTTCTCTGTATATCTTTTGGGTGAGGAAACTCACCATTTTATAGACCCAAGGGGTCTCTTTGAATTAACATGCAAAAGTGTTTCTTTGCATGAATGCTTTTTGTGTGAAGAGAAGACTTCTTCTTGATCAAGGGCTTCTTAACTGCCTCTGTGCATGTCTTTGTATGTTTTAGAAAAGCTCACTTGCACTCCCATGCAATGAAGAAATAGCTAAGTGGCAAATCTGAGTTGTCTTAAAAAGCTCACTCTCATTCCCATGCAGTGAAGGGAGAGTTAATTGGCAGATATGAGTTGTCAAAAGAACTCACTCGCACTCCTATGCCATGCAAGAAAAGCTAAGTGGTAGTTCTGAGTTGTCATGCGTCGAGATCTGACTTTTTGTCGATCAAACCTGGCATTCGTCCCACCCCGAAGCGAGCGCTGGTAATCGTCTCTGGGTGAGACGAGTATCAATCCGCACTCGTCCCTGGGTAGGACGAGTACAAATCCGCACTCGTCCCTAGGTGGGACGAATAAGTAACTGAGTGTCTAAAAGATGCCAAATTGATCCCTGACTTGTAAAATTGTTGTGTGAGTGGTTAGAACCACTTTTTAACCTCTGGGGGCTGCCCTGGGGGCTGTGTGTGTTAGTGCAATCAGTGCTTGTTGTCACATAATCAGATTGGTGTGGTTACCATGATCGCCATTGAAAACATGAGATTCCAAAAAAAAAAAGTATAAACTCTAATGCAATGTAAACGAAGCTAAAATAATGCTTAAACCCTATGTTATTGAAAAATGCATAAAAATAAAGAACATGAACACAAGATATCAAAGCAATATAAAAAGAATGGCCCTTTTATTGATATGCTTTACAAATTTGTGTTACAATGCATCTCCTTCCTTTTTAGGGGATAGGAGCGTTAAATGTTGGTCTTTTACAACTTGTTTTAGAATTCCTTCTTCCGCATGCCCACATATAAGATGGGCGAACCAAAACGTTGTCGTCGCTTGCGTTGGTAAAGGTCGATTCCTCGCTGTTCCTCCAATGCTGCAAATCTGCGTTCAAAGAAACAAACAAAGAATTAGTAGCACCTGTGTATGAAAAATAAAAGATAAATCTAACGATGGTTAAAATGAATCTAAATGAACTAAAAAATTGACAAAAGCATAAACATGAAACTAGCTAAATACTACAAAAGAAATAGTCACCAAAAGCAATAAAGCGGGGGGTGCCCAAAGGCAAACCACCCACGGGTGAAACTTTGCTTTGACACCAATCCACTTGGGATGGGTCCGAAACCTGATGTGATGTGTTGTCAACAAATTGGTAGGATATTGTGGTCAGAAAAATTGGTGTTGGTTCTTTATTTGTGCCTTCAAAAGTCACCCACTAACCTCTTTTGATTAAGAGATTATGGATGTTGAAAGCACAAATCGCAAGTAAGTGAATTAGCAGCACTTCGTCGCTCAAAGTGCTCCTTCTCTGTATATCTTTTGGGTGAAGAAACTCATCATTTTATAGACCCAAGGTGTCTCTTTGAATTAACATGCAAAAGTGTTTCTTTGCATGAATGCTTTTTATGTGAAGAGAAGACTTCTTCTTGATCAAGGGCTTCTTAACTACCCCTGTGCATGTCTTTGTATGTTTAGAAAAACTCACTTGCACTCCCATGCAATGAAGGAATAGCTAAGTGGCAAATCTGAGTTGTCTTAAAAATCTCACTCGCACTCCTATGCCATGCAAGAAAAGCTAAGTGGCAATTTTGAGTTGTCATGCGCTGAGATCTGACTTTTTTCCGGTCAAACATGGCGTTCGTCCCACCCCGAAGCGAGTGCTGGTAATCATCTCTGGGTGAGACGAGTATCAATCCGCACTCATCCCTGGGTAGGACGAGTACAAATCCGCACTCGTCCCTAGGTGGGACGAATAAGTAGCTGAGTGTCTAAAAGATGCCAAATTGATCCCTGACTTGTAAAACTATTGTGTGAGTGGTTAGAACCACTGTTTAACCTCTGGGGGCTGCCCTGGGGGCTGTGTGTGTTAGTGCAATCAGTGCTTGTTGTCACATAATCGGATTGGTGTTGTTACCATGATCACCATTGAAAACACAAGATTCTGAAAAAAAAAAGTGTAAACTAAAAATGCAATGTAAACGAAGCTAAAATAATGCTTAAACCCTATGTTATTGAAAAATGCGTAAAAATAAAGAACATGAACACAAGATATCAAAGAAATATATAAATAATGACCCTTTTATTGATATGCTTTACAAATTCGTGTTACAATGCATCTCCTTCCTTTTTAGGGGATAGGAGCGTTAAATGTTGGTCTTTTACAACTTGTTTTAGAATTCCTTCTTCCGCGTGCCCACATATAAGATGGGTGAACCAAAACGTTGTCACCTCTTGCGTTGGTAAAGGTCAATTCCTCGCTGCTTCTCTAATGCTGCAAATCTGTGTTCAAAGAAACAAAAAAAGAATTAGTAGCACCTGTGTATGAAAATAAAAGATAAATCTAACGATGGTTAAAATGAATCTAAATGAACTAAAAAATTGACAAAAGCATAAACATGAAACTAGCTAAATACTACAAAAGAAATAGTCACCAAAAGCAATAAAGCGGGGGGTGCCCGAAGGCAAACCACCCGCGGGTGAAACTTTGCTTCGACACCAATCTTCTTGGGATGGGTCCGAAACTTGATGTGATGTGTTGTCGGCAAATTGGTAGGATATTGTGGTCAAAAAAATTGGTGTTGGTTCTTGATTCGTGCCTTCAAAAGTCACCCACTAACCTCTCTTTTGATTAAGATATTATGGATGTTGAAAGCACAAATCGCAAGTAACTGAATTAGCAGCACTTCGTCACTCATAATGCTCCTTCTCTGTATATCTTTTGGGTGAAGAAACTCACCATTTTATAGACCCAAGGGGTCTCTTTGAATTAACATGCAAAAGTGTTTCTTTGCATGAATGCTTTTTGTGTGAAGAGAAGACTTCTTCTTGATCAAGGGCTTCTTAACTGCCTCTGTGCATGTCTTTGTATGTTTAGAAAAACTCACTTGCACTCCCATGCAATGAAGGAATAGCTAAGTGGCAAATCTGAGTTGTCTTAAAAAGCTCACTCGCACTCCTATGCCATGCAAGAAAAGCTAAGTGGCAGTTCTGAGTTGTCATGCGTCGAGATCTGACTTTTTGCTGGTCAAACCTGGCATTCGTCCCACCCCGAAGCGAGCACTGGTAATCGCCTCTAGGTGAGACGAGTATCAATCTGCACTTGTCCCTGGGTAGGGCAAGTACAAATCCGCACTCGTCCCTGGGTGGGACGAATAAGTAACTGAGTGTCTAAAAGATGCCAAATTGATCCCTAACTTGTAAAACTACTGTGTGAGTGGTTAGAACCACTGTTTAACCTTTGGGGGCTGCCCTGGGGGCTATGTGTGTTAGTGTGATCAGTGCTTGTTGTCACATAATTGGATTGGTGCTATTTTGGTGTCTACAGCCTCCTCAGTTTGAAGTAAATTCACCAATTCCACAAAATATACTTGTATACCAGATATATTAATAGAGGTTATCAAAATATTATAGGACTCTTGCAATACTCTTAAGATGACAAAGGTCAAGAGAGTTTCATCCATTGGTTGTCCCATACCATTCAACTTGACTTTCAATTTTTCCACTCTACATAGGAATAGGTCAACTGTCTCACCATATTTCATACTGAGTGTATGTAGTTGAGTTTGAAGGTGTATAATAGTAGATTGATTCTTACCTTCATTAATAGTAATCAAAGCATCACAAGCTTCCTTACTAGTTTTGGTATCACAGATATGAGGCTGGACCTCATCCGTAGTAGCAAGAAGAATGAACGTGAGATATTTCTTGTCCTTCTTATCAAAAGCTTCATGATATACTCATGTTGTGGTAGGATGTTTTGTAGTGCCAATCCCTAGATACCACAAATCTTCCACTTGAATAATAGCAGGCATATTTGTCTTCCATGGTGCAAAGTTAGAACCTTTTAGCAACTATTAATCTGAGAGATATTTGTGAACAGTGGCCATTTTGAAGGTTCCTACACCAAATGGTCCTCCTTTCTTTATACTTGTCATGCCTTTATACCGAACGTCTCTATATATACATACCCTTATGTGAGGGAGACTATAAGTATATATGAGCATAATGATACGTGGAACTTTGGCGATACTGAAAGGGAATTATTTTGTTTATGGCACCTACCATAGAATATCTTTCCTCATGCATGGCGTATAATTTCCCCTAAACACTTCAGATATATATTCATCAAGATTTATGTCTAATAATAATAATGATTAGGGTATAAATGGAGTGAATATCAAAATTGTTTTACCTTATTTCTCCCTGACGATTGATATAAAATAAGCTTATATGTCATGGTTTCAACTATATTAGGTGGTATATATAGTAGTCTAAGCACAATATCATTACCTGTAAGTGTGGACAATAGGTACCATATATACCAAACATTTCAATGCAATAAATTGCACAAATAGGTGTATAAATTTGGAGGTTTTTATTTTTCTTTATTTTATGATTATTAATGCAAGAAAATAGGAATTTTAAATGCAAAATACAACCACAAATTCCCACAAACTTAACTGCTTGAGGTGTCGATTTCCACCGAAAATGCACCTATTACAATTCAATTTTTAGATGAAACATATTCACATTTCCAAAATTTTATTCCCCCCTTTGTCTTACAATTTTGTAAAAATAAATTCTTAAGAGATCCCCCCTTTTTGTTGTAAAATAAACAATGGGAAAAAAATGAATGTGGACCCTTTCTAATTCCAAATAATACAACTTATCCCTCAAAAAATGCTTTGAAAAGAAGAAATTGAAGTATGGAAGAATACTTCAAAAAATGGGTGTATCGCTCCTATACCCTCTGACAAAAAAATGATCCTGGTTGGCAAGAAAATGACCCTTCGAGTCAAAAATGAGGTTATGCAAAAATTGCAAAAAATTGCAAAAAATGACAACAAATTGCTAGGGCATCAATTTTTTTGCTATGGCATAAAATTTTTCTACTCGAGCATTAAATGGGCTCATTGGGCATCAATCAGTGTGTGCAGGATGTTAGTAGGGTGCGACTGGTATCAAGAGCACGCGTTAGGTGTCAACTGGTGAGCCAAGCATCAACTGTGAAGAGGACGCATAAAAAAAATCTTTTGGAATCCTACGGTGAGATTAAAACCACAAACCTAGAGTGTAGTAGCAAACAATGTAAACCAACTACGCTACCAAGAGTGCTGGCAAGGGAATACCAGCACCTTGGTCTTATAGAGAATGAGCGCAAATTATTTAATAAAAAAAGTGGGATTATCCCACATGCATCTAGAGGATGCACTCACATTGCCTTAAAATATGGGACGACCATCTTTGAAGGTGAATACCTTTAGGTGATCACCCCGTCCCTGCCTTTTTTCCTAAACCTTCGAACCCATATATTTAAGTCTGCAAGACCCCATGTGTGCACTGTTAGTGCGTATCTAAGTTGTCATGTCTGTGTCTGGTGTCATGTTGTTTGTGGTATCTACGTGCATGTCTAAGTTGTCATGTTTGTGTTTGGTGTCAGGTTTTTTAGTTTTGTGGGAAGTGTGTCCTATTGTGGACATGCTCTTTGCTCTCTTATGTCCTTCTTTCCTGTGATCAACTTCATTCTTGGTCCTTCAATCTGGCATACCACCAAGTATCATGTTGTGGAGTAGTTAGGAATAACCACCTTGTCTAAATGTTGGCATCATTTTGCCTAACACGTGCTCTGGTACCATGTTACGATTTGAATAAATAGGAGTATATTGCAAAGGTTGTGAATTATATACAATGTTATTGGTTGAGGTGGTTAATGAACCACTCGATCAGTTTAAAGAACTACCCACCTAACCTAACTAGAGAGCGCATAGATGGATGCACTATTTTATTGAACCCAATAATGAAATATTTCTAACATGAGCATGTGTGGACATTTTATAAATATCACAAGCATGCCTTGGATGCAAATTTATAGGAAGAAGCCCTCCTTGAGGGAGTTAGACCATCTCAGGATAACTCATTGAGTGAATCTTTGAATCATGGAAATATTTTTCATCATCCAAATTATGCCACTACTATAACCACCAACGTTGGAAGGAATCTAAAAGTCCCTCCAACTAGTAGTGCATTCAAAATTTTCAATTTCCTCCTCAATCTGCTTATCTCAATATTATTGTCGCTATTACTGAAAATGTTAGTTATCTTCTTCAACAAGATATCGCATATCTTAATAGTATCAATATGTTGAATAGTCCTCCATTAGATAATTTGAGGATAATCCATAAAAGTAATCTAGAATTATATAATTTGATAAATATGGTAAAGCAATTGGTTTAAAAAGTTGAGATGATTCAGCCTTCAAGTTTCACTTATAGTTATAATAAAATGTGTCATCAACCATTGGATCCTATTGTTTTTGCTAGGCCTTATCCTAAAAATTTTCCTATGCAAGTTTTACCTATATATAAGGGGATAGAAGATCCAATATATCATTCAAGAATATTTAGAACATCTTGACATGATCTCATATGATGACATCTTGTTGCTTAAAATATTTTCTAAGAGTCTTGGTGGTATGGCATTAGAATGGTATTATCGGTTACCTAATTATTATTTGAAGAGATTTGAAGAAATAAAAACAATATTTGTTCAATAGTTTGGTGCATATATTAAAAAGGAAGTGACAATGAAATATGTTTATAATTTAAAACAAGGTAAAGAGGAATTTTTTTAGAATTCTTAGCTCATTGGAGAAGTTTTGTGAGACACTTGAGATATACTTTACCTCCAAAATATATGCTTGAGATATTTATTGGAAGCCTACAAGAACAATTGTCTTCTGCATTAAAGACTACTACTATCACATATTTTGATCAAGCAATTGCTTTAGAAAGAAAAGTAGAACATGATCTTATCTGAAGAGGTCAACTAAAATTTAAATGAGAGAAACATGTTAAGTATCAACATAATAATAAATACACAAAGAGGTGATACTAGAATGAATAGTAGGCTTGTTAAAAATATTACTAACAACCTACAAAAGATAGTACTTCAAAAACCTCCACAAAGGAATTTTACAAGTATTAATATATCTTTGGAAGCAATTTTGAAATAACTTTTAGAAGCCAATGCAATTGAATTGCCTTCCATAAGGTAATCAAATACTACAACTCATTGGTATAAGGTAGGACAACATTGTGCATATCATAGAGTGGAAGGACATTGGATAAATTCTTATAAAAAGTTAAAACATGTGGTTTAATATTTGATTAATGCATAGTGTCTTGTCCTGGAAAATTCTCAATCTTCAAATGATTAAAAAAAACTATTTGTTAATAAAAATGTAATTAAAAAAGCATCTAATAAAGTATCTTATAGAATTGTACCGCATCACTATGATAACAATATGGTTGGTATGATAACAACTACTTTAGAAAATTCTGTGCAAAATCAATAGATCCAATGATCTCAATAGGAAATAAGTTTATCGGCATACATTTATCTTTTGGAACTTTTGTAAAATTCTCCTACTCATGGAGAAGCCTTGATAAATGTTCTAAAAAAATAATTTATCCCTCCAGATATTCCCCTAGTGATATGGCCAATATTTGTATGTTCCCTTGGGATACATCATCTCACATTATTGGATGCTGATATTTCTTTCTTGAACTTGCAAGAAGATTCTTCTCTTTACATCATTGCATTTATTGGGGATACTTTTATCAAGAGAGTTATGATTGATAATGGTTCTTCCCTTAATTTATGCACATATAATTTCTTTCAAAAGTTTGGATTAAAAGAGGAAGATCTAACTAAATCCAGTGATATCATTAAAACTTTCAACAATGAGTCCCAAGAATCTTGTGGTACCATATCACTTCCCCTTAAATTTGGACCTAAAATTTTAGATACATTGTTTTATGTGGTATCCTATCTTGCATATTTTAATATTATTCTTGGATATCCTTAGATCCATGTTATGGATGTTGTACCTTCTAATTTTCATCAATGTTTAAAATTTGAATTTAAAAATCTTCTATTTTGGGTGATCCTCATACATTTGAATTTTGCTCACCAGATGATCTAGTTAAAATTCATTCATTAGATTCATTATGCAATCAAACTAAACAAATACAATGTATTGATAAGGGATCATTAATAAATATATCATCATAGGATCAAGTCAACTCTTCTTGTCAATAATATCTCTTAGATGAATCTCATCAAGGTTTAGGTTGGAGTGTTGAGGATGAGGGTCCACCATCTCCTTCTTTGTTAGTCCTAACCCCTAAGCAGCATGTCAAATATGAGGTCAAATATGAGGATCCACCTTAGAATGACATCTTATTTCATGGGTCTATCCCTTGTGCTGCGCATGTTGAGTCTTCTATTTCTCAAGTGGACTTTGGTTCTATATCTACCGAGGACCTTGAGAAACTAGGAGTAATTCCTTCACTGCCTTCTCTTGAGGATGATATGTCCATTCTTATTGAGGAGACCATAGATGTGAACATAGGTTCTAAGGAAGCTCGTAGAATCCTTAACCTAGGTAAAGCCCTGTCTATGTATGAGCAAGAGCAATTGACAAATTTATTAAAGGAATATCAAGATATTTTTGCTTTATCATATGCCAACATTCCAGGGCTTGATCCCTCCTTTGTCATGCATCATTTGATTGTTAAAACTAGTACTCAGTCTATTAAGTAGAAATATAGTAATATGCATCCTAAGGTCACCCTCTTAGTCAAGGAAGATCTCCAAAAACTTCTTTACGTCAGTTTAATAAAAGCTATCGACTAGTATGATTGGATATCCAATATAGTTTTGGTAACTAAGAAGGAAGGGAGAATAAGAATATATACCAATTTTTAAGACATTAATTTAGCATGTCCTAAGAATTATTTTACCTTACCCAAAATATATTAGATTGTAGATTTCACTGCCAAATGGAATGTTGTCACTCATGGATGGTTTCTCTGGATACAATCATATTTTGACTACTCCTGAGGATTAGGCTAAGATATTGTTTACTACTCCATGGGGTACCTTCTATTGGAAATTAATACCTTTTGTCTTGAAGAATTTAGGAGCTACCTATAAGTGGTCCATGAATTATATTTTCCATGACATGATGTATGAAATTATCTAGGACTATGTGACCGATATTCTATTTTACTCCATAGAATTAAAGGATAATGTCCATGACTTTCGATGAATATTTGAAAGGCTTCGACAATATAAGGTTTGTCTTAAACCTTATAAATGTGTGCTTGGAGTCACATCTGGTAAGTTTTTAAGCTTCATAGTTTCTAGGTGAGGCATTTAAGTATATCCCACTAAGATAACAATTATCACTGACATACCTTCTCCCTGTACCATGATCAAACTATGTAGTCTACAAGGTAAGATTTAGTCTATCCATTGGTTCATTGCCCATATAACTAATAATTATCAACACTTTCTTAAGCTTATTAAAAAATATGTAGTCTTCCCTGTCTATTTTAGTGCCTCTTGTGCCTAGTAGGCATTTGATACTTTATATAGAAACCACTTATCATGCTTAGGAGCCATGCTAGCCCAACATGATAATAAAAATAAAGAAAAAGCTATATACTATATCAGTAGAACCTTGGTTTTATATGAAAATAGGTACACTCTCTTAGAGAAGCTTTACCTTTTCATAGTGTTTTCTTCCTAGAATTTAAGACACTACATGCTCAACCATAAGACGTTGGTAGTTGCAAATTTTTATCCTTTATGCTATTTGATATCTAAGTCCCACCTCTTAGGTCAAACTACTAAATGTGTGTTGGCCCTTAGTGAGTTTTACTCAACTTTCATATATTAGAAGGCTATTAAGGGTCAGGTGATTTTTGATCAATTAGCCTTTGCTCCCCTAGAAGCTACCCATATTATAGTTGTTGAGTTTCCCGATGAGTGCTTCTATGTCAAAATTGAAGAGTCTGAGTCTTGGACTTTATTTTTGATGGAACTCGATGCATGAAGGGTGTTGGTTCTAGAGTCTTTCTAGTTACCCCACAAAAGAAACTCATCCCTTTCTCCTTCAAACATTGTTTCTCTTACATGAATAATACTATAGAGTACAAATCTTCGATACTTTGTTTTAGAGCAACTTTATATTTGTAGGTTAGAGTCATTTGGGTATTTGGTGACTCTCAACTTGTGGTTAATTAGATTAATGATGTTTATCAAACTTGGGATGATAAACGTAATCCTTTCAAGGATATTTTTACCAAGTTATTGTCCTTGTTTGATTGAGTAACCATACAGTTTATCCCTAGATCCTTAAACCACCATGTGGATGCCATGGTTGTTGTTGCATCCTTGTTTCCTCTAGAGTTAGAAAATTATCAAGCATCGATTATCATTAGAAAACTCTAATAATATGTGTTTCTTGGCTCTTATATTGTTCCACTAGATTGTTTGACCACTGAACCTTCCCCATACGAGCCATGGTATAATGATATTTTTAATTTATTTAAGGATAGTTTGATGCTCGATGGTTTAGATCACAACTAGCATAAGCTTTTGTACAAAAGAGCATGTTGGTTCATCATAATCAGCAATACTTTGTATTCACATTCTTTTGAAGGCATCCTCTTACGATGTCTTAACTTTGATGAAGCCTGACTAGCTCTTCATGATGCTCACAAAGGTTCATGTGAAGGTCATTTTATTAGCAATTCTATTGCTAAAAATATCCTTAAGATGGGGTAATATTGGCCTTCCATGGAGAAATATGTATGTGACTATGTTTGGTGCTACGACAAGTTTCAACATCATGATCAACTTGTTCATGCTCCTCAATACCTTTAGGTTATCTCTTCTCCTTGGTTATTTTCCATGTGGGGATTGAACATTATTAGGAATATTAACCTAGTGTCATATGCTAGTCATAAGTTTATCATTACTATAACTGAGTATTTCAATAAATGGGTCAAAGCCATTCCCCTTTCTACGGTGACTAGAATTCAAGTTTCTAAGTTCATATTCAATCAAATTATTTGTAGGTTTGTGATTCCTTTGGTGATTATTTTTGACAATGGAACTCCTTTTAAGAATAATTATGTTCATAATATTTATGCTAAATACAAGATTCAACATAGATGGTCAACTCCTTATTACCCTTAGGTAATAAACAAGTATTTGATTAGGATTTTGAATAAGTTGGTTAGTAAGACTAGTTGTGAATGGCATATCCAAGTTTACTCCATATTGTGGGCGTATTGCACTAGTGTGCGTACCCCAACAAGTGCCTCACCATATGTCTTGGTATATGGGTCTGAGATGGTGTTTCCTTTTGAGCTTGAGGTTATCTCATTGTGCATCTTGTTTCAATATGTCATGATTATATGCCATGATCAGTGATGAGTATTGTGCAAACCATTTGCACCAATTGGAGTTGCTAGATGAAAAGCATATTCATACCTTAGAGTAGTTGCAAACCTATGAGTATAGGCTTTGGTGATCTTATTCTAAGAAAGTTCATAATTGTTCTTTCCAAATTGGGGACCAAGTCCTCAAGGAAAACTAGAAGAACACTAATGCTCATGCTAATCTTTGAGGTAAGTTTCAGTCCAATTGGTTAGGGTCCTTTGTCATAACGTCCAAGTTTGACTCAGGTGCCTATAGTTTGGATTTTATGGATGGTAAGAAACTTAAAGAACCTATGAATATAATGTATTTGAAAAATTATTATTCTTGATACATCATATGCATTACATTTTGCATATAGCTTAGATCATATTACATTTTGCTTGCCTACTCATATTGCATGATTGCATGTCATACTTTGCATGATTTTGTAACATTCTATTTCTCTTGCATTTTTCTTGTCATAAGTGCATCGTTGCTTGCTCATGATTACTTGTTCATATAGCTTTTAGGTATTTGCAAAAATGCAATGTGATGATACCTAGTTAGGTCATAGCTCACATGCATTGCACTTTCACTAGGGTTTCGATCCCTAGCGAAGCCCCAAACTAGAGTCCATTCATTTTAATCCCTTATTGTCTTCTTGTCTTCCTTTGATTTTTTTTCTTCTCTTTTCTCTTATGCTTGTGTCCCTTGATTTTGAAAGTTTTTATAGTGATCATATTTTCTCTCCAAAATCAAGGAATGCAATCCTATTTTTGGTATATCTTTGTCCTTTGTATGATTTTTACTTTTTCCTTTGTCTTCTCTATATAGATAAGGATATAATTTCTTCTCTCCTTTGTTTGTATACTTCCTCCCTATTGACTTTGCACTAGTTGAAATTTCAAGATGGGGGCACACACGCATAGTTATTTGCTCCTCTCTTTTCTTCTAGCACATGCACACACTAACATTATGTTACACTCATATGACTTGGTCTATATACATATTATTACACACCTATATCAAGTAGTACTTTATAATACATCATTCACATCAGAAATAACATATCACCCCTATTAGGTTACGCTTCTTTGGACTCAGCAGGCTCAACAACCCATTACAAGATCAAATTCTTGGTTATTTATAAGGCCTCAACATACATCGTAGTAAGTAATCACCCCATAGTAGTCACTAGTGAGCAATCATCCATAGTGGGTTATGCTCCATTATTTGATCATTTGAGCAATAACCCATAACGGGTTACACTCCATATTTTTATCCATTTATCCATAGTAGCGAGTACTACACCCATAGTGAGTTTTCAATCAATCATTTGGACCTTCTTTTAGGCATACCACCCTTCATTCAGGGTTCTTGATCAGCTTCTCTCATTTTCTATGTTTGACCTTCTTAGGAGATATTCTTATTCTTCTTCCTCTTGTTCCTTTTCTTCTCTCCTCTTCCCTTCTTCTTTCTTCCCCTTTCTTCTATTCATCCATGCATTTCATGCTAGCTACATTAGATTCATGCAATGCTCTGTGATATTTATTCTACTATTTAAAGCTTGCTTTATTCTCCGTGTTTCTGTATTTTGCTATTTTCTTCCTTACCTTTTCAAGTTTCTTAAGGAATTTCACTCCTTTCAAAACTCGAGGGGGCACCCTATCCATAGACGCATTAATGGTAGTAATATCTCACCTTGTGTGTAAAATTTCAATGTATCCTTTGTGATACCCCTATTGCACCATCCTTTTTTCCAAACCTAGCCACCCCTTCTTTGTGTTTTTCATATTCTTACCCCTAGATGTCTACATCTTTCTTTGATGCATTTACTTGGCGTTAAATGCATCAGAGAGGGGGAAAAATGTAGACACAAAAAATTGACCCACTTTAGTGGAAATTCTTCCTTGAACCCTCTATGAGACCCCCTAGACTTTCCTAGGGCAAGGGCTAGGCTTATCACCCCGATTTTACCTTTTTCCCTCTCTATGTGAAATCGTGTTTGCCTTTGACAAGGAATGATTTTGCATAGGGTAAAATCACGGTTAGCCTTGATAGGGCATGATTTCACGTTTTAGGTTTTTTCTCTAAGGAAACCCTAATTATTTGGGGTTGGTGTATTTTATGTTGGTCCTACCTAGTTTTCCTTCCCATTTTACCTTCAAATATGCTATATAAGGAGGGTTTGAAATCATTTTGAGAGCATGGCAACAATAACAACAATAAAAGTGAATAATGATTCAAGTGATTTTAGAAGTGCTTGCTAATTTATCTACATATTTATTATTCTCCAACAAGCAATCTAACTCTAGATTATGAAGATTAATTTATTATTTGCTACATTGGATTGTTGGTTGTTGTTTCTCATTTTGGTGGATTTGTTTTGGAGCCATAAGGATAGATCAACTATTTGGAAGGTTTCAACCCTTCTGTTTGATTTTGTGCTCTCTACTAGGTCAATTCGCTCTTCTACATGCATGTTCTAATTTTTCAATTAATGTAATCAAGTCTTCACATATTTCTTTTATTTTTGCATAACTTCTATGAAATCATGCCTGGGTCTCTACGAGGCACAATTTTTCCTGTGAGAAATTGCTATTGCCTATTACGAGGTGCAATTTTACCCAAATAGTGTCTAGGGGTAAATTAATATTCCATAATTCTTATATATATTATAGGTTGCATATAGGGCATACTATTGCATTCTATTCTCTGGTTTCATTGTTTTATTTTGCTATATTTTGTTGTTTGTTGATATTCCAAAGGTCAATTTTTGCTTCTATTTTAAAATGTCAGCTAAAAGGACCTAGGAGGATTGACTATTGAGCCTCCAAGTATTATCATACAGTGGCATAAGTAGCCCCCCTAACGCTGATTATATTTTCCAAGTATTTTCTAAGTTATCTTGCAAGAATAGGAATTGTTGATATCATTGGACAAGGGATAAAAGCAAGGATCAACCATCGGATAAGCTAAGTGTTCCAATTAATATTTATGTTATTTGTTGAGTGTCTTCTATTTTTGTTATAAACCCTAGATCTTATTTAAAAGAAATATATTTAATTAATTTCCAGGCATTTGAAAGATAAACAACATATAGTGTGCACTTAGGGTTAATATTGTTTGTTCATATTCTCTTGAGCCCTTCCTTAGATATATTATGTCTTGAAAACCTAGGGTTACAAAGCATTCAAAAAAATAATCATATTATGTTTAGCTCTTGTCTTGTTGCATTTTTTATTTTTGCATTGTCCTTTATCTTTCATAGTATAGATCTAAAAAGACCAAAACCTAGGTGATTTTCATGAATCAAATACATCAAACATTCCTAAAAATCCTATGGACCTAGAGCAAGTCCTTAAAGTCATTACTAGTGAAACCTTCTGCCCTTATTTAGCACCAAGTGTAGAGAATAATGTAGCCCCCATGGTTCACCTCAAGGTTTTCTTTCTCTTTTATGGATCTAGCCTTGAGAATTGTACGTGGTAGGGTTGTTTTTCCCCTCTACAATTTTAGCCACTATGCTTTGTTACTGCACCAACTTGTTATAGGTCTCAACTTAACTGAATTTTTTTGATATGGGTAGCCAAGTAAAACATGTGAATATTTCTAAAAGGGACATGTTAAGGACCCTTTTGCTTATTATCAAGGCTTGGAGGTATTATAAAGCTCCTTGGACTATTATAGGAGCCTTAGAGGCTAGGCCAGGATTTGTTTAAGTTTTGTTGACATCATATTCTAAAATTTTTAGGATTGTTTCACTATGGACATTGCTTTGTATTTCAAGCTTGATTTCCTCCAAGTTTTTTTTGATGTCATCACTTGTATATCTTGGGTTAATTTTTTTCCAGGATTAAAATATTTAAGGATTTTAACTAAAGTAAGTGCTTTATCTTCTAGGATTGATTTCCTCCTAAATTATTTAAGGCTTGGTGATATGTCACCACTTGTAGATCTTAGATTCATATTTTCCCATATCCAAACTATTTAAGGCCTTTTATTAACATCATTGCTTGAAAATCCTGAGATCACTTTATTTTAGGACTTTTTTAACTTAGATATTTTTTTCTTTTGATGATACTAGTGCATTCTTTTCCATTCTTAAGAGTCTTGGCCACTTTAAAATCTAGCCTTGAATTGATGTATTTGTACTTTTGATAGCTTATTATTATAGAAATGATAAGCTTGGGCTTGCATTTATATTTTTCCTTAGAAACATTTTGGAAAAATTTAGATCCTCTGCCATTGCTTGTAAGGACTTTGTATGTGGGTAATGATATTCATCTACATTATTGGTGGCTCTCGAGGATTTCTACATGCAAAAAGAATGATCTATATATCTTTATCCATTGGGTGGAGTCAAAATAAGCAATAGGGAAATTAAAGAAGGGGAAGCACTTGGGAAATTTTTATGAAAGAAAAAAGAGGAATTGAACAAGAGTGGCTAGAGAATAATGAGAACCTACTTTGGGGGTAGAAAAATGAAGTTGGATTATTGTGGGAGTTAGGTGAGTGAAATTTAGAAATGCTAGATAAAATAAGATATGGTGGTACAAGTAAGGAAAAATATATTGGATAGGAAAGAGGAAAAGTAGTTATATCTGAATGGAAATTTCCTCTGAATTTTTTGAAACATATAACTTACCAAGCATTGAAACTGATTATCTACAGATTTTGGATTTTTTTGAGTGCCCATGTTTGACCAAATCACCACATCAAGACAAATCATGAAAATATTTTTCCACATAAACTCCTACCTTCCTTATGGCCAATCTAATATCTCACCTTGAAATATGCCAAAATAGTTTTTGTCATTTTTACCTTTTTATCCTTATACCTTTCAATATGATAAAGACTTAGCTTCCTACCATATATAGACTATTATTTTCATGCAAGTTATGATCATGTAATTGTGATCTTGTGCTAAGTATCCCACAAATTGCTCCATAAACTCATTTGACAAAAATATCCCAAACAGTGATGGCAAGTCTACCACTACCACATATTGAACTATTGGAAGGTCTAGTAGCTTGTGTAGCAATATTAGAACATCTCTTACAACACCCACTTTCCAAACCAATATTCCATTCAAGTACATTATTTCAAAATAAACCTTACCATATTTTAAACCCATGACTTCATGTTACAACCTTAATATAACTTAGCTTAGTAGGCTATATTATAATATTATTATTTGTTTTTTTTGGTTACATAGATGAATTGGTTACAATCATGATTTTAGTAACTATCAGCACAACTGGTAGGGTTCAAACTATCAGCGAAGGCTTCCAACACACTCACCGTCTCGTTAATGGTAACCTGACGTGATATGGGGACCTTCGGATGCACAAGGTTCGCGCCGTCTTCGTTGGTGTAATTCAAAACGTGGCATTCATTGTTATTCATTTGCATAATTGCAAGGACTAAGCCCTCCTAAAGTGATAATAATAATTTCATTTTCTTCTCGATTTTACTTCTTGCATTTATTTGTTGAATTGTCATGCTCCAAAAGGTATCAGAGCGGAGATTTAGGAAGACTTGGAAGTTTTTAGTTTCCAGTTGCCAAATAATAGACGTGTTGTAATAACTACTGTTAGTCATCCTTCATTATCTTTTCCTCATCATCATTTGAATTTCACTACACAATATAGATGCTCGTTCGTAAGTTTCTAGGAAGATGATTTTAGGCAGCAAGAATTCCAAAATCATTTCCATTTTAGCAAATAATAATACACATTAAAAGAATTACCACTGTCACCCTTTGTTATCTTCACTTTGTCATTAAAATTTAGCCGCACAATACAGACGTTTATTTGCAGGTTTCGAGGAAGGCAAGTTAGGCAACAAGCATTTCAAATTTATTTTTTCCAAGTAAATTTCACTCGTTTGTCAAAACGAAAGGCATATCAAGCCTAAAAATTAAATTATTTTATTTTATTTCCTAATGTTTCTCTAATGCTAAAGGAACCCTAAAATTAAGGTAAATTCTGACAAACTACTAGGCGTTTGCAATGGTTTAGGTCAACCGGTCAGAAGGCCCTGAAGGGTTGAGTAATTTATCATCAAATATTAATATCCACTGGATAAACCAAAGACTTACATTCGAGGAAGGAGATATAGCAATGTATGGTGGAAAACCAAATAAATAGCAACATCAAATAAACGTACGAAAGAAAGAAGGTAAATGAATTGATCAACCACATTTTCGTGAATCCATCATCTACAAGCCAAATTTCCATGAATCGCAGTATATATCAGCCATAAAACCTTAATTTTATAGTTGACCAATCAAAATGCATGCTTTATGATAATTTTGCATAAGGACTAAGGTATTTTAAATTATATATTTATTTTGCGAAGTCATATAAGCTATATTTTTTTAAAAATACTTCACACAATTATCCCACACAGATAGTGTGGATTTCATGAAGGGGTATAAAAACAAAACATCACCATATATTAGTCTTGTCTCTGGTCATGCACACTAAGAATACCTTCCCGTATGTAGTCTTCCCTCTCAATTACGTTCATTAGAATCCCTCTCGTATTATCTATGTATCGAAGTTACCAAATTGTCTACTAATTTGGTCGGGTTACCAAATATAGATAACTTTTAGAGTAAATTAAAGGTAATTTTAGAGTCCCTAAAATTAAAGGTAAATTCTGACAAATTAAAGGTCTACTGTCAATGATAGCCAATCACTATCTACAGTACAGTTAGAGTGATAAATAAGCAGAAAATAAACCATGACTAGTTCGGACTTGTTGTGTCGAGTCTGAACTAAGTCATTGTGCCAAGTTCAAACTAAGTCATTGTGCCAAGTCCAAACTAGCCATTGTGACGAATCCAACTAAGTCATTGTGCCAAGTTCCAACTAAGTCGTTGTGACAAGTCCGAACTAGTCCTTGATAGCCAATCACTATCTACATCACAGTTAGAGTGATAAATAAGCAGAAAATAAATTTTATTTATTTATTTATTTATTCATTTTTTTAGGAATTGTTAAATATTTTACAATAAAAGGTAAAATTTTTGAAGGAATTGAAGATAAATTTTAAGTAGTAAATTTTGGTAAGTGCATGAGTGGAAGGTGGACGAAAGGACCAAACGGGTGATTATCTAGCACACATAATACAAATGAAGGACTTTCAAAGTCACTAAGAAGACCTTCACAAAATAAAGGTACACAATACAACTCTCCTTTACACATTAACAAATTTTATCCCAATCATCCTACTATTAACCCCATGGCCCCTTCCAACTCATCCCATGAAAATCTCACAAATGAGGAAATGGAAAATACCAATGCAAGTAACCAAGATGTCCAATCATGTATAACTCAACTAATGAAAGGTATGAGCAACATGAATTTAATGCTAGAGAAATTCTTGAAGAAATAGAACCAAGAAGCTCCTCATTCCCCGTGTAACTACCATAGAAGGAATGATAATGAGGATCAAGATACTGAGGAATATTATCAACAAGAAATATGGCCTACAAGTGTTAATATTCCATGTGCTGATATGCCTACATTTGAGGGTGGTGATCCACGTGGTTGGATAGATAAAATGGAAGGCATTTTAGAACTATATCGGGTTCCTAAATCTAAAAAAGTTCCTTATGCTTCCTCCAAACTAGGTACCAAAGCTTACCAATGGTTTTCTTGGCAAAAATGTCAACATAGTCAACACCTCTTATGGCCTGAATTCAAGAAAATTTTTCTCAAGAGATTTGATGAAGGAAATTCATCTTCATACATAGTTTGTCTATTGGAACTCAAACAAACAGGCTCGATAAGAGATTATATTTCAGAATTCACAAGTCTTCTTGCCTATATAAGATATTTACAAACCGATGTGGTGGTTTCAGCTTTTAGACATGGTTTGAAAGAAAATATTCAAATTGAAGTAGACTTACAGGATCCCTACTCTTTGGATGACACTATAAGGATTGCTAAGTTGGCTGAGAAAAAGGTGCAAAATTTGACATCTTTTAGATGTGACTCCTATAATCATCCTCAATATCACAACAATTCCTTTCATAGAAATGACCAACCATCAAGATATTATTTCTATAAATGTCGCAATCATCATCCAAAGATAAAGCATGTGCACCAAAACAAAACTTTCAAATAGAATATGATAACAAGGAAGATGAAGAAGAAGTTGAGGATATCAATTTACATGAGTCACCTATGCTTGAAGAATAAATAGATCAAGATGAAACAACCTGTGACAAATATACTATGGATATCTCAGTATATTCTCTTATAGGATTAACAACTCACCATACGATCAAGGTACCAATATTTATTCGACAGAAGAGGATAAATGAGTTAATCAATTTAGGTAGTGCTCATAACTTTATTGACATAAAAACTGCTAAGGCATTGAACTTACACATTCACTCCTCCAATCAAGAATAAGTTTCAAGTTTTAGTTGAAAATGGAGGTAATGCTCAATGTATTGGTATAACATCTTCAATTTCAATACAAATGGGAAATTACAATTGGCATGGAACTCTCTTTGTTATGATTTTAAGGAATTCAAAGGTTATTTTGGGAGTTGAATGGTTAGAACAATTAGATACATTCAGTTTTAATTTTAGAAAGCTATTTGTGGAATGGAAAGAAAATGGAAGGACCATTCACCTCCAAGGAATTCCAACTCCTCCATAAAAGGTAGTGAGTTCTCACATCATGGAAAAAATATTAATAAAAGGAGTTATAGATTCATAGCTCAAATCAATTGTTTGGAAAAGCAAGCCAATGATGTTCCTGATATTCACTCAAAGGATCTTCAAGATATTGTGGCTAACTACGAGGAAGTTTTCCAAGAACTAAAATGACTACCTCCTAAACGATCTCATGACCATGCCATACACCTTGTTCTAGGAAGCCTTCCTCCTAATGTCCATCCTTATCGATACCCTCAACCTCAAAAAATAGAAATTGAGAAAATTTTTCAAGAAATTTTAGAACACGAAGTCATTCTTCATAGCACTAGTCCTTATTCTTCACCAGTGGTTTTGGCCCGTCGTAAGGATAATTCTTGGTGTATGTGTCCTTATTTTATTCCTCTCAATAAAATCACCATCAAGGATAAATTCCCTATTCCTATCATAGATGATTTATTAGATGAATTGCATGGTGCAAAAATTTTCACAAAATTGGATCTACGCTCTAGTTTTCATCAAATCAGAGTAAGGGATGAGGACATTCCTAAAACCGCCTTTCGTACTCATGAAGGTCATTATGAATTCTTAGTCATACCTTTTGGTCTCACTAATGCCCCGTCCATATTCCAAAGTCTCATGAACCATGTATTTCATCCATTCCTTCGCAAATTTATCTTAGTCTTCTTTGATGATATTCTAATATATAGTAAAACATGGAAGGATCATTTGATGCATGTGGGAAAGTTTCTTCATATATTACACAAGGAAAAACTTTTTATCAAACACTCTAAATGCTCTTTTGGTGTTCAAGAAGTTGAGTATTTGGGTCATATCATTTCTCATTAAGGTGTTAAAGTGGATCCTAATAAGATTAAGACCATTCAGGATTGGCCTTTACCTAAAACCATCAAGAAAATTCATGGTTTTTTGGGTCTTACTGGTTACTATCACAAGTTTGTGCACAACTATGGTAAAATTGTAGCCCCTCTCATAGCTATCACAAAAAAATGATGTTTTTCACTGGTCTTAAGAAGCCACTAAAACCTTCATGGCTCTCAAAGAAGCAATGTGTACTACTCTAGTTTTGGCAACCCCAAATTTTCACAAACCATTTGTGATTGAATGTGATACTTATGGAATAGGTATTGGGGCAATACTAATGCAAGAAGGGCATCCCTTGGCATTTGAAAGTAAACAAGTTTTGAGTAAGAATTTGGGAAGGTACACATATGAGAAATAAATATTGCCTATTGTACATGTTGTTGAGAAATAGAGATACTACTTAATCAGTAGCCACTTTATTATAAAAATAGATCATAGTAGTCTCAAGCATTTTCTAGAACAATGATTTTCTTATCCAGAGAAAAACAAGTGGTTAACAAAATTATTGGGATATGATTTTGTTATAGAGTATAAGAAAGGGAAATAAAATGTGGTAGCAGATGCATTATCACGTAAATATGAAGATGAAGTGGTTATCAATGCTATTTCAAGTCCTTGTTCTCAATGGGTTTCTCAACTCCAAGAGGAATGGTTGTCAAATACAGAAACTACTCAAATAATTCAAGAATTGATGTTAGGATCATCCAAGCATCCTCATTTTTCCTATGATGACAAGGTATTAAGAAGAAATAATCACATTTACATTCCACACAATTCTACCATCAAATCTAGGATTATGGAAGAATCACATGCTTCTCCATCAGTAGGACATTTAGGTTTTTTGAAGACATATCTACGGGTAAAACAATATTTTTATTGGAAGGGATTAAAATCCAAGGTCAAAACATGGGTGGCCGAATGTGAAGTATGTTAGTGCAATAAGGGTGAAACAATCAAATCTCCAGGACTGCTTCAACCACTACCTATCCTGGATCGCCAATGGGAACATATTTCAATGGATTTCATTGAAGGTCTTCCTAAATCAAAAGGTAAAATAGTAATTTTTGTGGTAGTGGATCGCCTCTCCAAATATGCTCACTTCAATGCTCTACAACATCCATTTTCAACAAGCAAAGTGGCTAAGGTATTTATGGACTCAATTTTCAAATTGCATGGAATACCCAAAAATATTGTAAGTGATCATGATCCCATATTTACTAGCAATTTTTGGAAATAATTATTTCATCTTAGTGGTACCAAGTTAAATATATCTTCTGCATACCATCCTCAAATAGATGGCCAAACTGAAATAGTTAACAAATATTTGGGTACCTATCTAAGATGTTTTTCTCAAGATAAACAGTATCAATGGAGTCATTAGATTTCTTTGGCAGAATGGTGGTATAACACTTTTTACCATTATTCCATCAAGATGTCTCCATTTGAAGCATTGTATGGAGTAAAACCACCAACAATAGTAGATTATGTTCTAGGTTCTTCCAAAGTGGCCCAAGTAGACGATTGGTTCCAACATCGATAGTCAATGCTCAATATTCTCAAAGATAATTTGGTCCAAGCACAAAATCACATGAAGCAACAACAAGACACACATCGTTCCAAAAGATAATTTAATACAGGTGATATGGTGTTCCTGCATCTGCAACCCTACAAACAGCTATCATTGAAGATCAAGACCAGTCAGAATTTGGCTCCAAGATTTTATGGTCCTTACAAAATAGTGCATTGCATAGGAGAAGTGGCATATCAACTAGATATTCCTCCCTCATCTCGTATACATCCAATATTTCATGTTTCTTGTATCAAGAAGGTGATCGAACAAAAAGTACACTCTTAGTCAAAATTACCAGTACTTGATGAAGAAGGACGTATATATCTCCAACAAGAAATAATTTTACAGAGCAGATCATGCATGCTTTTATTTCATCACATCAAATAATTTCTAATCAAATGGCAAGACCTACCAAAATAAGATACTACATGGGAACCAAAAAGTATTTTCCAATATTTTCTATCTTTGAGGATAAATATTTTCGAGGAGGGGAGCTATGTTACAACCCTAATATAGCTTAGTTGGCTATATTTCTAATATTATTATTTGTTCATCGATTAATATAAATAAGAGTAGAATAGGTTTTATTTAATCATATATCATCATTGTTATTCATTTACGACAGGACTAATCCCTCCTTAATGGCGAAGAACTTAGCCCTCCTAAAGTGGTAATAATAATTTCATTTCCTTCTCGATTTTACTTCTTGCATTCATTTTTTGAATTGTTATGCTCCACTTCATACATCGTCTAAGGCATGATTATAATAGTAGCTCCTATATTCATTATGCAATTATGTAACACCTAGCCCTACATGCATAAGGACAAATAGAAGGGCAAATAGTTATTCTTACCCCCTGTCAAGAGATGATCGATTATATGCTAATTTAATGTTTGGAAAGGTAATTTCACTAACTATTGATATTTTGAGATCTACTTCCACCAAGTTGACCTTTTTGGAAATTAGCATGATATCCTTCAACTTTTTCACTTCTTTCACAATGCTGTCTCTAGCCTTATCTAGTAGATTTTTCTTCTTTTGAGTTGATTGTTTGAACTACCTTTTATATTTCTCAACTACTTCTTTCCTCTATCTCTTGGTTATGAAAGGGTAGCAAAAATTTTTGTAATACTATTTCCTCTAATTATATACTTGTAGTGCTTTTGACTTGGCTTGATTTTTAGACAACTATAGCTTCTACTGTCCTTATAGCATTGTTTAAGGACATGGTTATGCTTATATATTTTTCTAATTAGTTTATATCCTATCTTGATCCATCCTTTTCTCTATAGTATATTATGGTAAAGGATTTTACCTTAATCATATGGCTTTATTGACTAGACTAGGTGTGCAAGATTATTCAACGATAAGATATTATTTCAAATCCATCACTAGGACTACTAATTTTTCTAATTTGCAATCTACAAATTATTGGGATTAAGGTTGGTAACCTTTATATTCATTACCATTGTAATGATTTTAAAATTTTGAATACTAATGCTTGACATGAGAGGTGAATGCTCTTTGTTCTTGATGTCTAGCAATGGTAAAGTGTGTTTCATCAACTTCATTAATCAACATTGTTTGGTATTATACGATAAAATAAGAGTCCCTTTTATGGGAAAATTCAAGTATGATGAGGATAAAGCTTACCCAAACCTACATGAAATATCACCTAAAATTTTCATTTATAATCAAATATAATTATATACATTACAAAACCATCATAGTACATAAGCCTAACCAAAAAGGCTAATGGATAAGCTTGACAAAATTGTAGGATAAGGCCTGATAAATATGGCTAATAGATTTGTAGGATAGACCTGAAAATTTCAATATATAACTTGCAACCCTTTTTATAAAGCTATTGATAACTTTTAAATTAAAACTAATTAATAATACTCAAATCCCTAACACTCTTTGAGACCACAAAAGCATTCGACTCCAATGCATACAAATAGGAAGAAGATCAAGCTTGAAAGTACAAAAATTGGAAGACAAACTACCAAAATAACTCCTAATAAAATTGGAAAATATTGACTTTGTTGGATTGGGCTCAAAAAGATATTATCAATGGCTATAAATAAGCCTATACTTGTAGCTAGATGATTCCTCGATTCATGTAAACAATAGGAGTTTCTCGAGAAACAAAAAGAGAAGGGGAATAGTTGTCCCTTCAAAACTTGAAATAGGGAATATTATCCATGAAATATTCTATCAAAGATACTTTTGGTTTAAAATATTATATTGCCCTCCATCATTTATTACTTGCGCTTTGTAAAATAAACAAGCAATTGATAACATGCCATTTATACATATACATGATGCATGTCTAATTATTTGGTCGTATAGGACAAAATAAAATTATATCCATGTGGTAGGATATTTGATACACTATAGGCTTAGCATCAACCTAGTAGAAGAGAAAGAGACTACATGATTTTTTTTATGGTAAATTTGGGATGCAACACCATATGCATGTGCTTTTTTCCTTGGGTGGGTCCAACTGACATAGGTTACTTTCATGTTTTATTATGGAATGAGGGACAACCATGCATCCTAATGGAAATTTGGTATTGGCATGCACTAACACTGCAATTGAGCACATCAAGCAAAAGAGCAAGCATGACATTTTGTTTAAAAAAATAGTGAGAACATAAAATCTACATAAAATTATGGTAGTGGCAAGAAAAGAGTATCAATAATATATTGGAGACAATAAAAGGCAACAAAAAAGATCAACAAGAATAGTCAAATTTGTGGAAGTAGTCAGAGCAACCTTGGTTGAAGGGGCAGCTGAGAAATCATGGGTTATAAGAGTGCAAAAATTGGTTTAAAAGATGTGTTGTAATGGAGAAACACTGATGGTAGTGATAGATAGTCTTCCTTGAAGAGGGAAAATTTGTAGGTGATAGCAAAGTAAATGTCATGGATAAGAACAAAGGAAATGCCAACACAATATTATTTGAGCACGAGACTATAACAACAACAAAATAAAATTGGATGCCAAAGGCTATTGCATTACTAGTACATGATGGTAGAGGTGACCAAAATGACTAGTAGGGATGGAGGAATCTTGTGAAATAGGTGCCATTATAGACTTGAGATAAAAAATGTTTACTAAAAATTAGGAATCTATTTTTATGATTAGTGGTCTAAGAGAGTAAAATGGGCCACTAAGAGATAACAAATAGCTCACCAAGAATGATCAACATGGATAACATAGAGATTTGGGTGGTCATGAAAGCAAATATGGCCACAATGGTGGCCATGCCCACGGTGGAATAAGTGACCAAACATTAAGGTTTAGTTGTTTCATCATCCACTAAGGTGATAAATAACCTAGCTCATTAACACTAAAAAATAACTAGTTTTTACACATGTTATTGCTAAGGGAGCATAAGCCATAAGAGTTTAAGAGATGAGTTGATGTTGGAGGTACATTATCAGGCATGTGAAGTTGTAATATTATTATTTAATTAAAAATTTTGTTTAATCAATCAATCAAATCAATTAGTTTTTAATTTAAAAATTGTTATTAACTTTCTATAAATGCTTGTGAGCCTTATCCTAAATTTGTTAGACCTATCCTGCAAACCTATCAACATTATCTATTAGGCTTTATCCTACATTTTTTTAAAACTTATTTATCAACCATTTTGGTCAAGATTATCTACTTTTATGGTTTTGTAATGTATATAAATGTGTTTTATTATTGATTAAAATTTTTGACAAGCTTTTAGGAAAGTTTGATCCTCATCAATGTCTCACATCAAAATTTTTTTTCTTCTTGATAATTATGTACCATAAATCTTAGTTCTTATAAATACTTAGATTTTTGGGTGGTACAATAGGTACAAAAATTATTGGAGTAACAGGTGGAGGAAATTATTTAGACAATGTGTTCAATTAAGGGAAAGGTATAACCAGAAAGAGAACTCCTTGCTAGATAGATCTAAGACATATCTTCGACAATAACTTTGGGGGGAATATTTCCAACTAATATGAGTGTATTTTCCACTAATATGGCAACCTAAATTTTTTTTAGGAACCTATTATCATTATATTATGGGATATAAAGGCTCAATTTTGGAGAGAAATCATGAAGGTAATAGATGTTTTATTGGGGATGTGCTGGTTTTATATCCTAAGTGATTATCCTCTAGGTTATTCTAAACATAATATTAAAATAAAATATGCTCTTTTGGGGATGTCATTGAATAAAAGAGAATTGATTGAGTAGAATGAAAGAGTCCCTATGTCATTAAACTCTAAGATGAGAGGTTCAACAAGATCAGCCCAAGTACTTATGATATTGTTTTCTAGGGAGTGGTACCATACTAGCATTTTTCCTTAAAAATATAGTGCAAGAAGTCTTACCATTATATCTTCATATACAAAATTATAAGTAGTGGCCAAAGTAGCAACAACCTAACAATGTTCATAAGTTGTTTTTTTTTACTACCATCACAAGAGGATGAGGATTTAACATGATCTAAGAGATGAAATAGAGATATAGTAGGTTGAGAGGTCTACTACTATAAGATAAATTTATTAGACCATGATTTTAGGAGGGATGTATTATGAAATCTGGAGAATCATTAATCCATATAAAATTCAATGAACTATCTTGGCATCTAATCCTATCACCATGCAATTCTAGAGCTCTTTTACTATTAGAGTCACCAATTTCTCCAGTTATTCAACAATGGAGTCTTTAGGTAAATATATTTCTTTATCTTGTAGAGCAAAACTTCACCAAGGTTCTACTCAATCAACATTTTATTCTTAATCATGTGAAGTGGGACTTGGATCCTGCATGTGATTCTTTATGGGATAAATCAAATTGGTTTATCCCACCAAGCATGCAAAAACTCTTGCGCGTGCATGGAGGGTGCTTATATCTAAATGTATACTTCTTAAATGTAGAAAAAATGAGTTTTATTGGTCCCATAGAGCATGCCAAAACTCTTGGATGTGCATGATGGGTGTTTATATCTGCATGTGGACTTCTTATATGTAGGACCAAATGATATTTATCAAGCATGTGAAAAATCTTGGATGGTAATTTCTCTTGTTATGTAAAATGCACCCTAGATCATAGCCAATATTAGATGACTAGAATTTCTTCTAATTCAAGCTTCAAATAAAGTCAATTCCTTGAAACTTTTCAAAAATAAAGGCTTTAAAACTAAATATAGAGATGCAATGGTTAAAGAGGGAGAAAATAATTTATATAATGAATGAAATATGGTTGGATCATAGGTTAACAATAACGAAACATACTAAAAAAATACTCTTATAGTCAAGCTAAGAAAAATCTGAAAATACCAACCATAGAAGTAGAGCATCATCACAAGATTTATTAAGCTCATATTATGTATCTTAAACATTACAAGAACTTAAAGGGAGATAATACAAATAACAATCCATATCATAACAAATTTTTCATAACATAATATATCAACCATAAATCATAAGAAAAAATATATTAAGCTACACAATTCACATGCACATATAAACCTTAAAATGTTATTTCCCATGGAGGCCAAAAACCATCCTACTTATATTGATTGCAGAGCAAAAATGTATAGAATACAATAGGTAAATTCTATAGAGTTAAGCATTTTGCTAAGGATTTTTTAGCTATTTATAATATTACACAATATTTTTGTATTTTTTTATCATTGTAGTGAAAGCCCTTTTTAGTCTTGATGTGGATAGTCATGATATGATTAGCACACTTGAGGAGTGTGGTTATCGCTTTATCACTTTTTTTAGATCAATTTATTTGATTCTAGTGGAGATGAAGTTGGTCCTACTCTCTTCCCAAAGACTATGCATCCATGCATTCTCAATGAACCTTACAATATTTGGTGGATTCAACTTTTCACCACTATGATTTGTTGTTGTGTTAGCTTGCTAGAGGTGCCAGCTTAACCTAACTATTTTGAATGAGCATTTAGATAACACATCTCAATTTTTCTAAAATGGACATGTCAATGAGACTTCTAACAATTTTAAAGGCTTGGAGGTATTGCGAGGCTCTTTTGACTACTACAAGAGCCTTGGAGGTTAGGCCAATATACTTTAAATTTTTGCTAACATCATCCTCTAAAAATCATATGATTATTTGGCTCTAGAATTTTCCTTGTCTTTCAAGCTTGATTTCCTTTGGTTTTCATGTGACATCATCACTTGTAGATCTTGGGTTTATGTTTTCCCAAGCCTGGACTTTCTTAGACCTTCGGCTAATGTAAGCACTTTTTTTTACATTGATTTTCTTTGAGCTTTTTTGAGTCTTGGTGTGACATCAACACTTGTAGATCCCAAGTTCATGTTTTTATGGGCATGAAATTTTTGAGGCTTTAAACTGATGTCAATGCTTGAAAAGTCCAAGATCAATTTGTTCTGAGCCTTTTTTAACTCAACAATTTTTTCTTTTGTTGTTTCTTGTGCATTCCTAGTCATTCTAAAAAGTCTTGTCCACTTTAAAATCTAGCTCTAGATTTGATGTAGTTTTACCTTCAATAGCTTATTATAAGGACTCTATATAGCTTACTTTAAAATTTAGAGTCTTTGATATTTCTTGTAAGGACTCTATATAGGCAAAACATGTTCTTTGTTAGGACACACATTTGGAAAAATCTAATGCAATGTCCTCATAAACATAGTGTTATAATCATGAATATTTTCTTGAGGATGTCTTTGCATACCACTTAATTGGAAAAGAACAAAATTTTGATTGCTTATATTATCAAATCTTCTCATAAAAGGTTCTATAATTTATACCCAATAAGTGATTGAATTATCAAGTCAAATTGTATGTCATAAAGTAATATTATTCCTTAACGAGTAAATAAGTATACCATACTATCTTCTTCTTGAATGCAGTGTACTGAATTCACACATGGATAGCTTATTGAGATGATATAAGGCTATATTAATTGCATCTCCATTGAAGTTAGGCAATAACTTCATAGCAATGGCTAGAATGGTGGAATAAGCCATCAAATTTAAAGATCTCTAACAAGGTCAAGTTGGGTAGCTAGTTTTGAGGCCTAGCTAGTATGGATGCTTGGTTATAATGAGGAAATTTCCCATGTTGCATTGATGGAGGATACATTTTTTTCCCGAGATATGGGGTTGAATATTTTGGTGATGAATGTATGTATTTGACCATTTATTGCTAAAAAACTTATGTATTTTATGGAAAGGCACAATATTATGGTGGAAACTAAGGATTCAAAATTTATACTAGAAGTGGATTTGGATAAAATTTATTTTAATTTGGTCATAATTATAAGTTATGGATTAGCAGAGGGTTTTGCAAGTCATATTTGTAGAACTTATTAATTAGAAGGAGATATATATTACCACATATTTTGCACTAACTAAATGGATAGAGGCAACATTGTATTTACAATAGTACCTAAATTATTTATGTCCTCATTTTATCAAGTGGAACATACAAATTTTACATTATGTCTTGGATTGATATTGGAACATCTATTCCTTTTAAAATATTACTAGTACTAGTATTTGATTGATTTGATGATAGAGCTTAATTTGGAGGGATTTTTATACTAATTGTATTAAATTGATGCTTTGAAATAAAGTAATGTATAAATTGGGAGAATAGTTGTGAAAATATTTTTTCCTATAATAATAAGATGTTATAGGTTGAATCACTTCGAATCGGCTTTTTTAATATGCTAGAGATTGAAAATATTGAATATTTGAAGGATTAGGAACACTAATTAGTGAACCTATTTGGTTGGTAGATTATGATATGTTTGGAAAATATTATGAATTATGAGGCATTTTATAAAAGTATTAGTAACTAATTTCATAATGGTAGGCCTAGAGGACACCCAACTTTGATTTGAACTAGGAAATATATAGTCAAATTTGAGGGATGATTAAGGAACAAAGGGGATGTAGACAAAGGATTTTTACCTCGATTGGAATAATTAGACATTAAACCTTTTTCCTTTGATGGATTTGAATTTGAAGTTAGTTTAGGATATTCCTCTTTGTGTATCCACATGGTGGTTTGCTTATTTTTCCTTTGTGTTGTTCCTCTAGTATGAAATCAATTTGACTAGATAGAATTATTTGCTTGATTTTTACATCTTTGAGCATGTATCCATAACCTGGATCGCCCTACATGTTCCTATGCAAATGTGTATTTTGGATTAGAAAATGTAGCTTTTGAACAAATTAAGAAATGACTTACTAAAAACTTACAAAAATGTTCAAAAAATGGATCAAATTGCTTCAAGTGATTTGCTTCTACTTTTCAAGATAATAATTCTTATAACACTTAAAAATATATTTACTTTATTTGTCAGGTAGTTCCTTTTCTATTTTTAGGTGATTTGCTTTCTATTTTTGATAAATTCACTTTCTATTATTAGTAAATTCATTATTTCAACTTAGAAAAAATTTGCCCTTTATAGGAAAATCACTCCTTGAATTAAGACTTGGAAAAAATACTTCAAATTTTGAGAGATTATTTTCTGCCAATGAAAATATAATTTTGAAGAACACAAGCTTATAATGAGAGGGAGGGGTGAACAGTATAAGACCTCTTTTTACTTTTTCCTTTATACTTCAAAATAGTAAAGCAATATACCCAAAGCAATATCAAAACAAAGCACAATATCATCCACAAAGTGAAACCAATTTTAACGTGGTTCACCCAGAAAGCTTGGGCTATGTCCACAAAACATTTCTCTAAAATTTATCTCAAAGTTATTTGGGAAACCTTCCCAATTACAATGTTTATGAGCCTCAGCCCAAAGGAGATACCTTCCCCCAATCTAAATTTATGAGCCTCTGCTCAAAGGAGATACCTTCCCCTATATCTAAATTTATGAGCCTCTGCTCAAAGGAGATACCTTCCCCTATGCTTTGGAAATGATCCCTCAGAAGATCAACTGCCTCTACCTCTTGCCAGCATGTGGAACTCCTTTCCATCGAAGACCTCCTATCCTCAATGCTTAGCCTAAGAGACCTCTGCCATCTATGATCATGTCCATAGTAGCTCAATAACCTATGCCAAACACAATCAGTCGATCTAGTACAAGTCTTCCTTTATCTATCATATCTGTCCAACTCTTGAACAAATCAATCCTTTGCATACAAGACTTCTCAAAGACTTGCCAAATCTGTCCTTAGGTTCTTCTCAAAGAACCAATGCACCTCTGTCCTCAAGTTCTCTTATAGAACTATCAAACTCAACTCACAAGTCCTCTGCTAGGACCTGTCCAAATCTGCTCACAAGTCCCCACCGAAACCTATCCAAAACCTGCTCACAAGTCCCCACTAGAACCTGTCCAAAAACTCAGAAATCTCACCAAGAAAAACTTTCTTAGTAGGAAATCACAAAGTGAATTTTTAGAGACCCAATGTGATTTGTCAAACTCATAGAAGCATAAAGAGAATTTTTAGAGACTCAATATGTTCTATACTCAAATCCCAATCTCAAAAACTCAACTCAGCTCAATCTCAATCTCAAATCTGAAAACTCAACTCAATATCTGAAATGGATAGGATAGAATGTTTTCTTTCAAGAACATGAAACCCCAACAATTGCCAACAATGCAAAGAATCACATAAAAATGATACTCATATTCTTTTCACCATCAATTAGGGTTTCAAAAACAATGCTCATCAAATAATCTTTAGTCAACCAACATCATTCAACTCAACATCAACCTTGAAGCATTCAACCAATCATCACAAGAAAAGGAAACAAGTAGAAATCCTTTTCCCTCGACACTTATTTTTAGAAAACCATAAATCAATAACAACCATGGAAGAATGTGCCCATACCTTTACTTTGATGAAGAAGGAGAACTCAAAAACTATCACAACATCAACTCTCAGTTTACCACCAATTAGAGCTAGCAACTATACAATAATACACAATAATAAAGATCCAAAATAACACCTTATTACTCCAACTTAATATTAACCACCAAAATTATAATATACATACAAAGTAAAATCTCTTTACACCTTATTACTCCACATAAGCATCAAGCATTAATAATAACAATGTCAAAACAAATATTACAACTTAACCTTATACCTCCATCAATAATTCTTGATCAAATCAACTCAAATATCCCAAGTCAACAATAAAAATATTTACCTTGGCAATACTTAGTTCTCCAACCTTAGGATAATTGAGAAGCCACCACTATAAGTGCTAAAGTGCATTCTCCTCTCCTTATGTAGCCCAATCATAGCCGCTCTCCTTTGTGCATTGCAACAAAAGGAAAAATGTACTCGACGTGATTCAAAACCTGTATCTCTACCTAGCGAGCGCCTTTACTCAAACTCCATCGTCGTTGGAGCACAAGTGTCCGAAAAAAAAAATATTAAACTATCCTTTGTTTTATCTTCACTTGATCATAGGATATGGAAAATGTATTCATTTTCATAGCACTGTCCAAAACATAAGTCAATGAATGCTTGCATTAATCATCTCACAGCATAGTTTGGAAAAACATAGTTTAGGTGCAATTGCCAATCCACTAACGTCAAGAAAAAAAGTAAGGATGCAACCCAAGCTCAAATCCAAGTATGCCAAGCATGGTTTCCAAGACATAGATCAAGCACGATTTCAAATATGCCAATTGGAGATTCGAAGACACAGAGCAAGCACAAATCGAAGACACCAAGCTCTATTTGAATGATATAGAGCAAACACAAATCGAAGACACCAAGCGCTATTCGAATGATACAGAGCAAACACAAATCAAAGACTCCAATTAATCGGTGGTGCTCTTACTTTAGAAAATCATCCCCACTTATATAGCCAATTCTCCTTAACTGTTTGACGTCGGTGCTCCTCCAATGATGGCAACACGTTGACGAAAGAAAATTTTATCTGCATCGCTTAAGGGTTAAAAGACCCTTTAATAATAACAAAAATAATAATAATTATTATTTTATTAATAATAAATTAAACTTAGAACTTTGTCAAATGTTTGAGTTAATTTAATTATTAATAATAAACATGGAACTTCAAGGTTTTTCAAGAAGTAAAAACCTTTGCATTAAGTTAAGCTTGGTTTTAATAAAAACCCTTAATGAGTCCAAATGGTTTTAAGAAAAACCTTTAACCTTGTCACCATGGTTTTAATAAAAACCCTTTAACAATATGAAGCTTTCTCAAGATATTTTTGACATCACACTCTTTTTTATATCAACACAAAAATGCCTTTTGACATCAATGACAACTTATACACTTGAGAAAAAGCAATGTACCCAAAGTACCCAAAATTGCCAACAATCTCCCCCTTTGTCATTGATGGCAAAAATTTACTGAAAACACTTCTCAAGAGCCAAAACTAAAACCAACTGTGCTAAAAACTGACCAACTGTGCCCACAACTAAGAATATTCCTTTGAAGTTTTTCTCCCCCTAACTTGAAGCTTTCCTCTTCACTTTGAAGCTCTCCCCCTTACTCATATCTCTCCCCCTTTGTCATCAATGGAAAAGGGTCACCTTTGGGGCTCGAGACTAAGAATGAGCCTCTTAGCTTAGTCCCTCCCCCACCTCCTGATGAGGTGATTAATTCTGGGGTGGGAGTAAAACTCCCATTAGGCACTGATCATCATCAGCATCTATAACTTCCTTGCCGAGCCTTCTCTTGAACTCTTTGTCCATATTCTTGTTCCTGTTCCTGTCACTATTCCTATCCCTGTTATCATTCCTATTCTTATCCATGCCTTGATCCTTGGACCTGTTCATACCATTGTTCCTGTTTTGACCAAACTTTGTCTAACCAAACCTGTTCTGGCCAAACCTGTTCTAACCAAACCTATTCTGACCAAACCTATTCTGACCAAACCTATTTTGATCAAACTTGTTCCTGATATTTTCCTTGTAATAAACTGCCTTGTGCCCGAACTATTTACAAGAGTAGCAATACCCTTGAAAGAAATTACCACCTCTGAAATTATCATTTACCTTCCTTACTTGAGTCATGCAATGTGAAGCCATGTGACCAAACCTATGACAAGCAAAACATATGCCATTAAACTTTCCTGTAAATGGCTTTCTAGGTCTTGTAAAATTTCTCCCCTTTTTTTGTTTCCTATTTTCTGTTTTTGTGCATCTATCATTCAAGGACTCATGATCTGAAATACTTTCCTCATCATAACTCTCTTCCTTTTGGAGTCTCTTACTAGACTCTCCAGCTTGTTCCTTGTGTGTCTTAACAAAACCAAGGCCTATTTTATCTATTGTCTTTCTTTGACCTTTGATGAGTGACTTAACCTTTTTGGAGCTATCTTGAAACCTGTGAAGCTTATCCTTGTACTCTTTAGTTTCCTCTTTTAAAGAAGCCATTTTCTATTCTAACTCACTATACTCAAGAACCTTAGACTCTAACTCATATTTGAGTTCTTGTGTCTTAGTTATAGAGAAGTCAAGACTTTCTATAAGATCATCTCTCTCCATACATCATTCATCTAACTTATCCTTGAGTCTGGCATTCTTCTTTCTTTCCTTTTTCAAAGCACTAAGAGCACTAATAAGTTCACCTTTAAGATCTACTTCACCTTCCTCTATATGTTTGCTTTTTGAATCATCAAAGCCTTTTTCAAATTTCTTATCACGAGAGGTGCTACCATTTTCAAAAACCATACATGCATCTTCCTTATAGTTTTCTGAAGCATCCTCATACATAGTAGAAACCAAATCATTATTTGTGCAATCTTCCTCAAGGTGACCAAAATTTCCACATCTAAGACATTTCATGATAATGAATCTATGTTTCGGTTCTTCCTCTTTTTCTGATATGAACAACATCTCATTTTCATTATCACTTGAAGAACTTTCACTATCACTACTAGAACACTTACTTGCTTTGTCTAGGTAGAAACTCTTCTTGCGCTTGTGAGAATACCTCTTTCCTTGATTGTTGTGCTCATCTTTGTTTTTCTTGTGATGCTTGTGCTTTTCAAAATCCTTGCTCTTAGAATCCTGTTTATCTTCATCACTTTCATTCTTGGGAATAGTACAGTCAGTAGCATAATGACCAAACTTCACACAATTGAAACATCTTATATTTTTCATACTTTTGTGCTTTCTAGAGAACTTGCCTTTCTTGCTGTAATATGCCTCTTCCTCACTAGAAGAATCATCACGAATAGGTGCTGCATTGCCACTTGAATAATCCATTGTGTTCTTTACTATATTTTTCTTCAAGCTGTTAAACTTTTTGAAGGCACCTGCTCTGATACCAATTGAAGAACACAAGCTTATACTCGAGAGGGGGGTGAACAAGTATAAGACCTCTTTTTACTTTTTCCTTTATACTTCAAAATAGTAAAGCAAAATACCCAAAGCAATATCAAAACAAAGCACAATATCATCCACAAAGTGACACCAAATTTAACGTGGTTCACCCAGAAAGCCTGGGCTACGTCCACAAAAATTTTCTCTAAAAGTTATCTCAAAGTTCTTTGGGAAACCTTCCCAATTACAATGTTTATGAGCCTCGACACAAAGGAGATACCTTCCCCCAATATAAATTTATAGATGAGATACCTTCCCCTCTATCTAAATTTATGAGCCTATGCTCAAAGGAGATACCTTCCCCTCTGCTCTGGAAATGATCCCTCAGAAGATCAACTGCCTCTACCTCTTGCTAGCACGTGGAACTCCTTTCCACCAAAGACCTCCTGTCCTCAATGCTTATCCTAAGAGACCTCTACCTTATATGATCATGTCCATAGTAGCTCAGCAACCTATACCAAACACAGTCAGTCGGTCTAGTACAAGTCTTCCTCTGTCTGTCAGATCTGTCCAACTCTTGAACAAATCAATCCTCTACATACAAGCCTTCTTAAAGACTTGCCAAATCTGTCCTCAGATTCTTCTCAAAGAACCAATGCACCTTTGTCTTCAGGTTCTCTGATAGAACTATCAAACTCAGCTCACAAGTCCTTTGCTAGGACCTATCCAAATCTGCTCACAAGTCCCCACCAGAACCTGTCCAAAAACTGCTCACAAGTCCCCACCAGAACCTGTCCAAAAACTCAGCAAGCTCACTAAGAAAAACTTTCTTGGTAGGAAATAACAAAGTGAATTGTTAGAGACCCAATGTGATTTTTCAAACTCATAGAAGCATAAAGAGAATTTTTAGAGACTCAATATGTTCTATACTCAAATACGAATCTCAAAAACTCAACTCAAATCAACTCAGCTCTATCTCAATCTTAAATATAAAAACTCAACTCAATATCTGAAATGGATAGGATAGAATGTTTTCTTTCAAGAAAATGAAACCCCAACAATTGCCAACTATGCAAAGAATCACATAACAATGATACTCATGTTCTTTTCACCATCAATTAGGGTTTCAACAACAATGCTCATCAAATAATCTTTAGTCAACCAACATCATTCAACTGAACATCAACCTTGAAGCATTCAACCAGTCATCACAAGAAAAGGAAACAAGTAGAAATCCTTTTCCCTCCACACTTATTTTTAGAAAACCATAAATCAATAACAACCATGGAAGAATGTGCCCATACCTTTACTTTGATGAAGAAGGAGAACTCAAAAACTGTCACAACATTAACTCTCAATTTACCACCAATTAGAGTTAGCAACTATACAATAATACACAATAATAAAGATCCAAAATAACACCTTATTACTCCAACTTAATATTAACCACCAAAATTATAATATACATACAAAGTAAAATCTCTTTACACCTTATTACTCCACATAAGCATCAAGCATTAATAATAACAATGTCAAAACAAAGATTACAACTTAACCTTATACCTCCATCAATAATTCTTGATCAAATCAACTCAAATATCCCAAGTCAACAATAAAAATATTTACCTTGGAAATACTTAGTTCTCCAACCTTAGGAGAAATGAGAAGCCACCACTATAAGTGCTAAAGCACATTCTCCTCTACTTACGTAGCCCAATCACAGCCGCTCTCCTTCGTGCATCGCAACAAAAGGAAAAATGCACTCGACATGATGCGAAACATGTATCTCTGCCTAGTGAGTGCCTTTACTCAAACTCCATCGTCGTTGGAGCATAAGTGTCCGACAAAGAAATATTAAACTATCCTTTGTTTTATCTTCACTTGATCGTAGGATATGAAAAATGTATTCATTTTCCTAGCACTTTCCAAAACATAAGTCACTGAATGCTTGCATTAATCATCTCACAACATAGTCTGGAAAAACATAGTTCAGGTGCAATTGCCAATCCACTAACGTCAAGAAAAAAGGTAAGGATGCAACCCAAGCTCAAATCCAAGTATGCCAAGCATGGTTTCCAAGACACAGATCAATCATGATTTCAAATACGCCAATTGGAGATTTGAAGACATTGAGCAAGCACAAATCGAAGACACCAAGAGCTATTCGAATGATATAAAGCAAACACAAATCGAAGACACAAAGTGCTATTCGAATGATACAAAGCAAACACAAATCGAAGACTCCAATTAATTGGTGGTGCTCTTACTTTAGAAAATCATCCCCACTTGTATAGCCAATTCTCCTTAACTAGTTGATGGCAACATGTCGACGAAAGATAACTTTATCTGCATCACTTAAGGGTTAAAATACCCTTTAATATTAATTAAAATAATAATTATTATTATTTTATTAATAATAAATTAAACTTAGACCTTTGTCAAATGTTTGAGTTAATTTAATTATTAATAATAAACCTGGACCTTCAAGGTTTTTCAAGAAGTAAAAACCTTTGCATTAAGTTAAGCTTGGTTTTAATAAAAACCCTTAATGAGTCCAAATGGTTTTAAGAAAAACCTTTAACCTTGTCACCATGGTTTTAATAAAAACCCTTTAACAATATGAAGCTTTCTCAAGATATTTTTGACATCACACTCTTTTTTATATCAACACAAAAATGCTTTTTGACATTGATGACAACTTACACACTTGAGCAAAAGCAATGTACCCAAAGTACCCAAAATTGCCAACAATCTCCCCATTTGTCATTGATGGAAAAACTTTACTGAAAACACTTCTCAAGAGCCAAAACTGAAACCAACTGTGCTAACAACTGACCAACTGTGCCCACAACCGAGAATCTTCCTTTGAAGTTTTTCTCCCCCTGAATTGAAGCTTTCCTCTTCACTTTGAAGCTCTCCCCTTTACTCATATCTCTCCCCCTTTGTCATCAATGGCAAAGGGTCACCTTTGGTGCTCAGGACTAAGAATGAGCCTCTTAGCTTAGTCCCTCCCCCACATCCTGATGAGATGATTAATTTTGGGGTGGGAGTAAAACTCCCATTAGGCACTGATCATCATCAGCATCTATAAATTCCTTGCCGAGCCTTCTCTTGAACTCTTTGTCCATATTCCTATTCCTGTTCCTGTCACTATTCCTATCCCTGTTATCATTCCTATTCTTATCCATGCCTTGATTCTTGGACCTATTCATACCATTGTTCCTGTTCTGACCAAACTTGTTCTGACCAAACCTGTTCTGGCCAAACCTGTTCTAACCAAACTTGTTCTGACCAAACCTATTCTGACAAAACCTGTTTTGATCAAACCTATTCCTGATATTTGCCTTGTAATAAACTACCTTGTGCCCAAACTATTTACAAGATTAGCAATACCCTTGAAAGAAATTACCACCTTTGAAACTGTCATTTACCTTCCTTACTTGAGTCATGCAATGTGAAGCCATGTGACCAAACCTGTGACAAGCAAAACATTTGCCATTAAACATTCCTGTAAATGGCTTTCTAGGTCCTGTAAAATTTCTCCCCTTTTTTTGTTTCCTATTTTTGTTTCTGTGCATCTATCATTCAAGGACTCATGATCTGAAATACTTTCCTCATCAAAACTCTCTTCCTTTTGGAGTCTCTTACTAGACTCTCCAGCTTGTTCCTTGTGTGTCTTAACAAAACCAAGGCCTGTTTTATCTATTGCATTTCTTTGACCTTTGATGAGTGACTTAACCTTTTTGGAGCTATCTTGAAACCTGTGAAACTTATCCTTGTACTCTTTAGTTTCCTATTTTAAAGAATCCATTTTCTGTTCTAACTCACTATACTCAGAAACCTTAGACTCTAACTCATCTTTGAGTTCTTGTGTCTTAGATATAGAGAAGTCAAGACTTTCTATAAGATCATCTCTCTCCATACAACATTCATCTAACTTATCCTTGAGTCTAGCATTCTTATTTCTTTCCTTTTTCAAAGTACTAAGAGCACTAATAAGTTCACCTTTAAGATCTACTTCACCTTCCTCTATATGTTTGCTTTTTGAATCATCAAAGCCTTTTTCATATTTCTTATCACTAGAGGTGCTACCCTTTTCAAAAACCATACATGCATCTTCCTTATAGTTTTCTGAAGCATCCTCATACATACTAGAAACCAAATCATTATTTGTGCAATCTTCCTCAAGGTGACCAAAATTTCCACATCTAAGACATTTCATGATAATGAATCTATGTTTCGGTTCTTCCTCTTTTTCTCGATATGAACAACATCTCATTTTCATTATCACTTGAAGAACTTTCACTATCACTACTAGAACACTTACTTGCTTTGTCTAGGTAGAAACTCTTCTTGTGCTTGTGAGAATACCTCTTTCCTTGATTGATGTGCTCATCTTTATTTTTCCTGTGATTCTTGTGCTTTTTAGAATCCTTGCTCTTAGAATCTTGTTTATCTTCATCACTTTCATTCTTGGGAATAGTACAGTCAGTAGCATAATGACCAAACTTTACACAATTGAAACATCTTATATTTTTCATACTTTTGTGCTTTCTAGAGAACTTGCCTTTCTTGCTGTAATATGCCTCTTCATCACTAGAAGACTCATCACGAATAGGTGTTGCATTGCCACTTGAATAATCCATTGTGTTCTTTACTAGATTTTACTTCAAGCTATTAAACTTTCCGAAGGCACCTGCTCTGATACCAATTGAAGAACACAAGCTTATATTGAGATGGGGGGGGTGAACAGTATAAGACATCTTTTTACTTTTTCCTTTATACTTCAAAATATTAAAGCAATATACCCAAAGCAATATCAAAACAAAGCACAATATCATCCACAAAGTGACACCAATTTAAATGTGGTTAACCCAGAAATCCTGGGCTACGTCCACAAAAATTTTCTCTAAAAGTTATCTCAAAGTTCTTTGGGAAACCTTCCTAATTACAATGTTTATGAGCCTCGAACCAAAGGAGATACCTTCCCCCAATCTAAATTTATGAGCCTCTGCTCAAAGGAGATACCTTCCCCTCTATCTAAATTTATGAGCCTTTTCTCAAAGGAGATACCTTCCCCTCTGCTCTAGAAATGATCCTTCAGAAAATCAACTTCCTCTACCTCTTGCTAGCACGTGGAACTCCTTTCCACCAAAGACCTCCTATCCTCAATGCTTAGCCTAAGAGACATCTGCCTTCTATGATCACGTCCACAGTAGCTCAGCAACCTATACCAAACAGTCAGTTGATCTAGTACAAGTCTTCCTCTATCTGTCAGTTCTATCCAACTCTTGAACAAATCAATCCTCTGCATACAAGCCTTCTCAAAGACTTGCCAAATCTGTCCTCAGGTTCTTCTCAAAGAACCAATGCACCTCTGTATTCAGGTTCTCTAATAGAACTATCAAACTCAGCTCACAAGTCCTCTTCTAGGACTTGTCCAAATCTACTCACAAGTCCCCACCAAAACCTGTACAAAAACTGCTCACAAGTCCCCACTAGAACCTGTCCAAAAACTCAGCAAGCTCACCAAGAAAAACTTTCTTGGTAGGAAATAACAAAGTGAATTTTTAGAGACCCAATGTGATTTGTCAAACTCATAGAAGCATAAAGAGAATTTTTAGAGACTCAATATGTTCTATACTCAAATCCCAATCTCAAAAACTCAACTCAAATCAACTCAGCTCAATCTCAATCTCAAATCTAAAAACTCAACTCAATATCTAAAATGGATAGGATAGAATGTTTTCTTTCAAGAAAATGAAACCCCAACAATTGCCAACTATGCAAAGAATCACATAACAATGATACTCATGTTATTTTCACCATCAATTAGGGTTTCAACAACAATGCTCATCAAATAAGCTTTAGTCAACCAACACCATTCAACTCAACATCAACCTTGAAGCATTCAACCAATCATCACAAGAAAAGGAAACAAGTAGAAATCCTTTTCCATCCACACTTATTTTTAGAAAACCATCAATCAATAACAACCATGGAAGAATGTGCCCATACCTTTACTTTGATGAAGAAGGAGAACTCAAAAACTGTCACAACATTAACTCTCAATTTACCACCAATTAGAGTTAGCAACTATACAATAATACACAATAATAAAGATCCAAAATAACACCTTATTACTCCAACTTAATATTAACCACCAAAATTATAATATACATACAAATTTAAATCTCTTTACACCTTATTAATCCACATAAGCATCAAGCATTAATAATAACAATGTCAAAACAAATATTACAACTTAACCTTATACCTCCATCAATAATTCTTGATCAAATCAACTCAAATATCCCAAGTCAACAATAAAAATATTTACCTTGGCAATACTTAGTTCTCCAACCTTAGGATAAATGAGGAGCCACCACTATAAGAGCTAAAGCGCATTCTCCTCTACTTACGTAGCCCAATCATAGCCGCTCTCCTTCATGCATCGTAACAAAAGGAAAAATGCACTCGACGTGATTCAAAACCTGTATTTCTGCCTAGCGAGCGTCTTTACTCAAACTCCATCATCGTTGGAGCACAAGTGTCTGACAAAGAAATATTAAACTATCCTTTGTTTTATTTTCACTTGATCGTAGGATATGGAAAATGTATTCATTTTCCTAGCACTGTGCAAAACATAAGTTATTGAATGCTTGCATTAATCATCTCATAGCACAGTCTGGAAAAACATAGTTTAGGTGCAATTGCCAATCCACTAACGTCAAGCAAAAAAGTAAGGATGCAACCCAAGCTCAAATTCGAGTATGCCAAGCATGGTTTACAAGACACAAATCAAGCATGATTTCAAAGACGTCAATTGGATATTCGAAGACACAGAGCAAGCACAAATCGAAGACACCAAGCGCTATTTGAAATATACAGAGCAAATGCAAATCGAAGACAACAAGCACTATTCGAATGATATAGAGCAAACACAAATCGAAGAATCCAATTAATCGGTGGTGCTCTTACTTTAGAAAATCATCCCAACTTATATAGCCAATTCTCCTTAACTGTTTGACGTCGGTGCTCCTCCAACGACGGCAACACGTCGGCAAAAGAAAACTTTATCTGCGTCGCTTAAGGGTTAAAAGACCCTTTAATAATAATTAAACTTAGACCTTTGTCAAAGGTTTGAGTTAATTTAATTATTAATAATAAACATGGACCTTCAAGGTTTTTCAAGAAGCAAAAACCTTTGCATTAAGTTAAGCTTGGTTTTAATAAAAACCCTTAATGAGTCCAAATGGTTTTAAGAAAAACCTTTAACCTTGTCACCATGGTTTTAATAAAAACCCTTTAACAATATGAAGCTTTCTCAAGATATTTTTGACATCACACTTTTTTTGATATCAACACAAAAATGCCTTTTGACATCAATGACAACTTATACACTTGAGCAAAAACAATGTACCTAAAGTACCCAAAATTGCCAACAAATTTAGTGTCAAAATTTGAGAAATTTGATGAATCTTTATAAACTTTGAGGTTTCTTTGTGAAATAACTTAGATATTTGTTGAATTTCAAGATAGAGTCACCTTTGCCAATGGGTCCTTAGTTCAATGGTTGGAAAAAATATTTGATGTAGCTCACACCAATGTTCAAATATTATAGGCACCAAATAGCTCAATTTGAGTAAGTTGATTTAAAATGTGAATGGAAACCCTTTCAAAACCTTACTTTAAAAAAAAAAAGATAAAATCACTATTCATAAAGCACCTAAAAATCACTTTAAATAGATGCAAATTAATTCAATTAGGTTTAAAAATAGGACTAGTATTAGATTCAACATTGAAATCAAATATTTTTCCTATCAAACATGCCAAAAACTATTTTTGATTGGGAAATTGTCTAACTTATTATGTGCCTCTCAAATCTATCAATAGTATTAGAATAAGGGATATCATGCCCCTTTTCACATCTAGATATAGGCCAGCTACCCACTATGCTTGTTGAACTAATATAATTTAGCATACATAAAATTAATTCAAAAATAAAAATATATGAAGCTAAGAGTGAAAGAGAATAAAAAAAGTTACATAAAATTAAATATGTTTATAGTTTTAGCAAGGAGAATGTGTGACCACTTAACACATGATAAAATAAAATAACAATAGTGTGATCCTATGTATATAAAAATGTAAATAACAAGAATGGAAACAAGGCAAAAGCACAATGCCACAATCACCATGTATATCACAATCTAAGAGAGAAGTATCTAATTTAGAAAGTAAAATTTCCTACATAGTCTATTTATTACTTTTACAATTAGAGCAATTACAATACAAGTCTCACAAAGTTTAGCTCTAATTTCCTCAAGACCAAAGGATATTTGTAATGAAATCCATTGCTCCTATTTATAGGATAAATTCACCTAATTGGGGTGAAAAAATTCTACTCCTACTAATTCTACCAATTTAGGGCATCTTTACCAAAATGATGCACATTTAAATATTGCATACCTATAATTGTCTCTAAAATATCTTAGAAGCCTTCTAAATGGGTTAGGTATGCCACAAAAATATAAAATACCCTTTCCTAAAGATCTTCCATTTCATTTGTACATCATTGTCTTGCTTATTTTTTTGATGAAGTCACTCCTATAATAGAGATTTTGCTCCTATATGAGCCAATTGCATATCTATAATGGATTTCACCTATTGATTCCACTTCAAAATTTGAGTTCTAGAGGCTCTAATTGCTATTTCTTGGTTTTCATGAGCCTCCCAAGCTTCAAGAATATTGAGATAGTAATTGGGCTACTATACACATAAAAAAAGATATTATTTCATAGAAATTGATGTCACTCGGATAAATTCTCTTAAGATATTATTTATATTTCATGTAAAAATACAAATAACTTGAACCAATATTAGTTTTAGTTTCTCTTAAATCTACTTTCCAATATTTTGATATTACCATTTACTTTTAAAAACCATTATATCATTCTTCTCATCTCAAAATTAATGATTAATTATAGAAAATGATTTATAATATCCATAAAATTTATAATATATTTACTCTTCTTATTTATGAATAAAACATACTGCATCATTTAAATAATTATTACTTTAAACTTAAACATATTTAATATTTTTTTTGTATTTAACTTCTTTCCATTTTTTATAGAGATGAAATAAAAGTCTAAATATAAAACTTACCCCTAATAATACTCAATATAAAAAATTATCTATTACCATTTATAATATCTATAAAAAAAAATCTTTATATGGAGAAAAATAGGTTGTACTTAGGTCTCTCGTCCTTGAAAAATCACAACTCTCTCCTTTAGAGCTTTAGAGTTTACAAACATATTCAATTTTCATCTCAATTGAGTTGTTGTGACTAGATGCCTACATATTTTTTCATAAAATATTTAAATTCTTGATTTTCATTTATGGATCCTTCAATTTTCTTTGTAGATATAAATATTCTAAAATTCAGCATTTTTCTTCTTGAAATTTTCCTAAAGCATCCTTCACAATACCAAAACTCCACCTCTATTATCTACACACTACATCTTGTTAGAGTAATATTTCCAAAACTTCACATTATCATAGTTTACTTTACCAAATCTAGATTGTTAGTTTCCTTCCTAAAGCATAATTGTAACCACAAGAATTATAATCAATAGTTTATACGGAAACATGTTATTGTTATACAATACAAAAAATATTACCAACAGAAAACATTAACATGAATATTAATCATTATTTGATTTAGATAGTCAATATTTTATTATCATCTTCAGCTAAACTTACTACTTCCTCTAACCATGAAAAGGAGAAATTAACTTCATAATCATCTACTAAAATCCCTCTATTTTCTAGTCTATATACATATATGTTCCCTTACTTCAATGTATGTGTAAACCTAATTTCTTCAATATCTATAGTATGATCTTATATTTCCATAAGTATCTCTTATGTATTCCATAAAGCCTTTATTTTCCTTAAATTTTTGTTTATTACTATTAGTGAATCACCTTCCATCCATATTGTGTTCCATTTAATTTGCTTGTATATTTTTAACACTTCCAAACCCACCCAAGCTTTAGCTTCACTATTGAAAGCAAAATGTGATAAGATAGAACCGCTATTATTTCTAATTATTCTTCCTTCTATTGTCATAGATTTCATTTAGATGCTCCATAAAAATTCAATTTCACCAATTCTACTTTTGATGGTTTCTACTTTATATTATTTAACATCCTTTTTTTCTTGTATGCCCAACATTATAATTATTTTTTATGACTTGAATCAACCTATCAAGACCCTCTACTTTAATATTAGGGATTAGATGAGCTGATAAGGATGGTTTAGACACCTCTATGGATAAATAAATTTTCTATTTCATTACCTCTAAATTGCTTTCCTTTCCTTTAAATATTCTTTCATTCCTTTCTAGCCACACATTATAAGATATTATATCTTTCAATGTATCCCACATTATCAATATTTCATCATTTTTAAGTGTTATTCCATTGCTTTAAATATTTTTTAATTCATCCATTCATCACTATGCATTTATCAAATATATTAAGAATCTATTTCCATAGTTCTCATACTATTGTATAGTGTTCCAAGAGATCGTCTATACTCTCCATATTTTTACATAGAACACATTGTGAGGGGCCATGAAAATCCTTTTCATTAGGTTATCCCAAGATAAAATTTTCCTATGATCTATTGGAAATACAAAAATTTTGACTTTTGGAATGCTCAAGCTATCCCAAATATCTCTCTATATTCTTGTGGTATTCCTATTTTGTTGGTGCTTTACATTATATATGCTTCTTAGTGTGTATTCTCTAAAGTTATTCAACTCCCAAATTAGCTTATCCTTGGACCCCATCAAAATAATCACTCTTGTTATCTTTCTACTCAACTACCTCATAGAAACAATATCCAATATACTTTTAAAAAAATATTCTTTCTATATGTATATTCCTTCCCAATTCTTATACATAATTTTTAGAACCCTATCACCATATTTATATTGAATTAATCGCATCCATGGTTTTAAAATTGGATCTATATTGAGTTATTTTTATCATACCAAGTATCCATCCAAATTTTTAAAAAATATCTAATTTCCACTACCCATATTAGACCTATAATCAATAGATATATTGATTTTTTAAAATTGTTCCATAGTGCAAAATAATCCTGTAGTGAGAATACAATAAAGAATTATTATCCCATTGTCTTTGAATCTCTTTGTACAATATCCAACTTACTTTTCCCTTAGAGCTAAATTTGCATCTACAAGAACTCTTAAACTATGATTGATCCTAGTTTTATTATCACACATCTTGCTCCATTTCATGAAAGGAATTTTCCTCTTATTATGTAAACTTGACCAAAAAAATGAGCGCATAATATCAATTTTTGCATAACATAAAAGCACATATAATATATTGGAATGGTTTGTAAGACTAAATTAATTAGCTACACTCTTTTTTCTAACAATAACCATATACCTTTTGGTTTAAAATATACCTATGTGGATGAGACATACCCTTGAATATCTACCAATATTGGAAGAGTCAAAATTACTTCTAAGTTAGCCTCCGAAGAATTTTGATTCCTATAATGAAAACTAAATGAAATGGGGTATATACATAAGTAAGAAATACAAAGAGTAAGAAGGGTGTAGGGTTAGAAGTTAAAATATAGCTAGTCATGATTCAACAACAACAAGTAATATTGTATAAGAGTCTTATAATCTCAACTTAATTCAAGGCCTAACAAATCAACTAACATACAATATTATATAGCATTATTTTGATCAAATCAAATAAAACTAAGAAATATAGATATTAAATGAACAAAAATCCAAATAACCATATAGTTTAGCATAATAGGATTTAATAGAATTCACCACTCATTTAATAAAAATAAAAATATGTCACAATATAACTCACAATAACACATTCCCTACAACATTTTTTGATAGAGTCTAAATGACACTTTTATTTCACTGAAAGGCAGTGGTTATCATATATCACTTACAAATTGTAAAAACTAAAGATCCAACCCTTTATTAGAGATAACTTGAGTTATTTATAGATTTACATCACATTATATTACCTCTCATTATCATGTAAAAATCATTTGCATGGGTGAGTGCAAATAATGGTAATCACTTTCTAACTCAACCTACTCTAATTTATTTTATATAGTTGTGATGATATGTATAGTTCTATTTTATTTCATGAGTGTGGTGTCCATGTGCCTCCATCAGATCTTGGGTCTCCTTTGATAGGCTCACTCTTTGCCACTTTGCTTGATGATTGGGCCAGCTATATAGGGATAGGTGTGTGGTAGAGAGGCATTTGGATTATTAGATTATCTGATAGTTAATTATAACTAAAAGGGATAGGTCTAAGGTATTTTTATTCTGTTAGGTCTTTGTATCTTGTTAGTATCATTTCCTTAGACAAAATATAAGTCTAGACTAATTATGTGCTAGACTTTTTTGCATCCTTGGTTACGTCAACTATCTCAAAAATTTTATCTTTTTATTTTCACACTTAGCCAAATTTTAGAAATGGGTAGATGGTGCAATGCCTAATGTTGGATTTTTGTATCCCCTTTTATGAGCTAAACCTTTGGAATTTTGTCCTTCTCTTATGTTAGGTTCAATACCTTAGCAAAATTGAGTTGATCATCAAGATAGAATATCGAATTCCAAAATTTTATTTCCTTTGTGCTTACTTAGCTTTTCAAAATATTGTCTAGATTTTCTTCCTTAACATAATTTTTGGTCTAGCCTCCATTTGTGTTAGACTTTTTTGTGCTCCTAGGATGATTCACCATCATAAAATTCTAGCCTCCATATTTACCTATCCATTTTTAAATTTTACCCTATGATTGTACCTTTAGCCAATTTTTGGGTTTATCCACATCGAATTCCTGACTTACATTAAACCCTATGATGATGTCAAATTAAAAAAAAAATGGCATATTTTATTCATACTAAGAAAAATTTTGATTTCGATGCTACGGAAAAATATTTGTCAAGCATGGAGTCAAAAAGAAAAGCTAAAATAAAAGTAGACACAGTTGTGGAAAATATTATCTACTCTTTATCTTTGTGGTACTAGTCATTGATGTTTCAATGGTCTCATATTATCCTTCCTAGGTCTATGTCATTGCTTGGATGTTTCACCCTATTTATCTATATAGAATTTCTAATCGATCAAAGGGGATCTCGTAAGCCAAAATACTATTCAAAGATCTTTGGGTAGGAACAAAAACCCTTTGGAGCTTATACATAATATCCTTTAGCTCAAAGGATTTTTTATAGAATGGATTGTTATATCTTTAAGCTAGCTTCCATAATTTTCAAAGCATTGTGGATAGCTTATTCAAAAATACAACTTGATTTACTTCAAACAATTTATGACATTAGTCAATAATGCTTTCATCATTAACCATAAACTTTAGTTGCACTCTAAGTTTCTCCTAAGTATAAAATTTGTGGGTAGTATCCCAAAATCCTAAAAAAATAATACCTACAAGTTTTTTAGTTGGGAACCTTATATTTTTTGCTTTATTACTTAATGCAATCATCACATCACCTTCTCCTAGCATTAATTCATATCCATATACTATTTATTTTGAAAAAAATTCTACTTCATATAGGTATTGATCTATGAATGCTACTATATGATGATTTGCTTTTCTATTCCTCATGATGTTGATAAATGCTTATATTTGTTCCACCTACTCGGTTGTTGCTTCATTTTCTTTGTTGAGCTTGAATTGGGCATCTTGGATTATTTTGATGTTGTGTGACATATTATATATGAGTGGATAGGCTTCCATATTTGCATCCTTAATATTTTTCTAGTTATCTCTTTTGATTTGTATCAATGCTTCCCAAGAAAACTAGGATTTTGTATCTTATTTTCTTCTTCCATATCTACTTGCACTACTACCAATATTTCTTTATAACCCTAGAGTGTTGGTTTCATTTCCATCAAATCCTTTTACTATTTCTAGGCTTCAATATCTCCTTGTTATAGTTGCTTCTCTAGATCTTAAATATTCTCATCCTTTTATTGCAGTTGCTCTAGATTTGAGGCTTTGATTATCTATTGTTATAGATCCTTTACCTCTTCTCTCAAGGCATTCTTCTTTATCTCTTCTTGATCCAATATTTATTAAATGGTAAATTTTATCTTTTGTAGCTTTGTATTTTGATTATGTTATATTTCCTTGGAAATATAGTGCATCTAACTTAGTTTAGATATATCTAACTATGTATTTCCTTAGGATATTTGAGATGTCAAATTAATACACCTTGATATCATAATCTATTGCAATTAGTTGTGAGGTAGGATTGTTGAACTTTTAGATATCAATTGCTTTGATTTGCTTATTGGTGGTTGGATATAAAATATCAAACATTTAATGTGTTTTCTTCTTTTCTTTTAGATGTGGTTTTTATTTTATTTATTTTTAAACATTGGTCTCTATTTCTTGGATTGAAATGAAGGCTTCTAACAATGGATAACTAGAAACATGGGATGCAACAATGATATATTGAAAAGGTGGAAATTATTCTAAGGAAGATTTCAAATAAAAGATCCTAGTATTTACAATGGTATGAGTATGTGAGCTTATGGGGATCTATTGGATTCCATGTATGGGGGTAGAAAAGTTTAATATTTTATCTAATGAGGGATTCTAACAAGGTAGTATTTCTCACAAATGGGAAGGTGGTGAAAGTGATTTCCATGGAGGGGAATTCATAGGTGGAGGAATATTGATAGAGATAGGGATAGAGATAGATGTTATACTTAGTCCTTGTGCTTTCGGGTGGTTCTTCTAAGATGTCATGTTGAATTATTGAATGCTTGTATCTATTCTTTATGCTTCTAGAGATAATTGTTGCATCTTGGACTATTTTGCAATCTCCTTTTGCTGGCTTTTTAGAGAATCCTTTCTTTTGGTAATATCTTTATATTGATTGTACTAAATATATTCACTTTTACCAAGTTGAAGTTCATAAATTCCAAAATATATTAAAGCAATAACATTTTTCTACATAGATTATCTTCGATACTATATCTACTTTTATTATATGTTAAATTTGTCCTTATTGAGTTTCCATTGGAAGGATTTCTTATATTAAAAGGTGCTAAAATGGATTCATTTTTTTCTTTTGTATTTTGTATCCTTCCATATCATCTAAAGTTGACTTCTTCTAGGTTTGAGTTCACAAAAAGGGGATGATCATGGACAGGTCTCTATCCTTCCACTCTTCTTCTTTTTTAAAAATATATTCTTCTTCTTCATTTTCTTTTATTAGGTTGGGAAAATTTTCTCCTTTGTGTGTAGCCATCCATTTAAATTATTCATCCTTAAAATCATTTTTAAACTGGGCATATGAAATGTTAGGGAAGATATACTTGTATTTATCTCTCTCACACCTGGAGATCCACCATTCTTAAATCTTCTTTAAAATCTGACCCAACCAATCTTCAATATTTTCCATAAGCTTGTTGCTTATTATTTGATTGTTAATTCTAGCTAGATCATATGGTTGTACAAGGGCATAACATTCTCTCCCTGGATGTTATTTCTAAAGTTTATTTATATCTAAATTAGGTGCTTGTTCCTCTAAGTTATTTCTTATTGCCTCTATCTCTAGTTTGGAAGAATGCTTTAATGTTGGAGCCTTAGTGTTTAAGGATTCCAATTTAGCCCTAAACCTTCCTTTCAAATCATAGCTTCATATGTGTGGCAGTATTGGTAGTTGAAAAGCAGTAAGCTTACCATCTAGGACTCTAAAATGACTCTAAGCTTTCATGGTGATAGGACCAAAGTTGAAAGGATATTGATATGTACCAAAAAATTTTACTTTATCCCTAAAAATGTTATCTACTCCATCAACCTACCAACAAAATTCCATCATAAAGACCTAGTCTATCAAATAGTAAGGTAGTCGATATGGATATCTTGTAAAACCAGAGACTTTGATAAAATTAACACTCTATACAAAGTACTAATACCCTAATTTTTGCTTTTCACCATGTAGCTTATTATAGATTTTAAAATATAAACAAGGATTTTTACCATTTATGCAAGATAGCGTAGGCCCCAAAAACAACATATTGAACTCCATATAAGAGTTGCTTTCTCTAAGAACATGAGTCTAATCAAACACAAGGATAAATATTCCTTTTTTTGTGTGTGGTGCGATCATTAAAATTGGAATGCTACTCACCATGAAATACAAGGATAACCAGGCTAAGTAAGATGAGTAGTGGAAATTTTCACTATAATTTAGCTTTATGGAAACTAATTGATCATGACTCTAAGAGGTTAGATATTGGACCTAGTGAAAGAAAAGAGGATATTTTTTAATGGTAATATCATAATTATGTATATTAGTTACACTGTATACCATAGCTACTTGATAGTCATATACATATTTGTCAGTGTCTAGCCCAAATATAATAGCTAACTTAGAAAATATTTCATGGTTATTTCTAAGTGCAAGAAGCTTCATCAACTTTTTTGGGAACTCATCAAGGGGTTTTCTTGATTGCTTGTCCAAAAAAAATTAACCAAATTTATTTTATAATATTCAACTTGTTCTCTAGCACATATTTTTAGGGAATCATACTAGAGTGAGCTACTACTATGAAGGCCCTTGTGATTGCATTAGTTGTAATATTAAATAAATTTTACCTATCATAGTGTAGATTGTTATGGATCCTATGTTATAATTCTTTGTTATTGTTTTAATAATCTTAGGATAGAGGTGTATAAAAATATGCATATAAGATGATATAAGATGACAAGAGTTAATTCCATGAAGTTGCTTGTATTTTAACCTATGATAATTTCCTCCCTTTTCCTTCTACCGCATCTCTAAAATTATTGAATTTTTACTTAATTGAAATCAACGGGTCATGGATTTTTCTCATACGATCTTGAAGCTCCTTGGCAGTCCTTTGAATTAGTTGACCTCTTTTTTTACATTCCATATCTACAAAATTGAGAAGATTCAATACTAAATTTAGTCACAAAACATAATACAATAGCATAGCACCTTCATGTGATATATCTTTGAATTCAAGAATGCTCTATTCCTCTAATGCTTAACTACTCAAATATGGAGATTATGTTCACAAGCCCTACTTTTATAGCTAGGATATTAACCATTGATTCATTAAATACCAAATATTTTACACAATTTAATTTACTACCAAAATATTTTCTCGAAATGTGCGCTACACGAGAGTACTTGGAATGCATGCCACTTTATATATCACTTCACTTTTTAGCCAATAGTAGAACTTGTTTTTTTAAATTTGGTGGATGCTAGCTTTTATCTTGATCAATCAGCCTTTATGACTCAAAATTGTCATGACCACTACTTTTGTATCTACATGTGTCATTATATACATATAGTATAGTATGAGGTACTCCTCCCTATGCATAATGCTTTAAATATTAGTTGTTTACCAAAATTAGAAAAATGTGACCATCCATATCTATCAACTCAAATACATTTAGTTTATGATTTCCTAATATTTGGTAAGGTCCAGACAATAATGATTCACATTTTTCATGTTTTCTTATATTTATCCTCATCCCAGTTTAAAACTAAGTCACCAACTCTTTTTTCATTTAGTTAAGTCACCAAATTCAAACAACTTAGGAGAAGATTTATTGTCAAACCATATTTTGAATACTACTTGGTGTTTTTAGAAGCTAATATATACTTTATATTCTTTCTTCATACAAAATTAACTCTACCATTCTAATTCCAATCAGCTCTACATATTATAATTCTTCTTGGTCTATAAGCTTCATAGTCGATAGTTTTAGGTGTAGAGGTAATATAGCTTCTTTACCATAAACCAGTGAATATGGAAAAACTTTCAAGGCTTTATTGATTGTGATCCTATATTCCAATAGATATTTATTTAAAATTAAGTGCTAACTCCTTTGATTTTCCCCAATTTTTCTTGTAATAATTCTTAGTAAATTTTTATTAGTGGATTTACCTAGACCATTACCTCGTGAGAAATAATTGGAAGAAGCTTTCTAATATATGCCATATTTTATGGAAAAATCTAATACCTTAGTACCTATGAAGTTCAAACCATTATCTACTATAGTTATCAAAATTTTAGATTGGGTAATATATTTTCAAAAAAATAATTATAGTTTTTTGATCCATGTGTTTGGTAGCTTCTACCTCAAACCACTTGGTAAAGCATTTTTTTGTAGTAAGTCTATATTTTATTCCCAATAGATGAATGTGGATTTATTACCCCAATGAAATCAATTCCCCATTGTTAGGACTCATCTGCAATTACTGGCTACAAGGGTAGTGTCTGACTCTTCCTTCTTCTCACAAACCTTTGGTATTTATCACATCCTTTAGCAAATGTGAAAGCATTAGAAAATAAGGTAGGCTAGTAGTATCTAGTCCTAAGGATATTAGTAGATATTATTTGATTGAACTAGTGCCAACCTTAGAATCCAAAATTAAATTCATTCAAGATCTCATCCACTTTGTCCAAATGAATGCAACATAGGAGTACTATGTTAAAATTATTTTAGTATAGGTGGTTATAAATCATGATATAATTCATAGATTTTAGTATGTGTCTTCATCATTGAGAAGTAGCAAAAACCATTTGGACACTTTTTAGTTTAAATAAAATGAATTAATTGATTAATCCAATACTTTATCCATTCTGATTGTATGTTGCTTGCATTTCTTTAGGTTTAGCCTCTAGAATATTTATTTTTGGTTCTATAGAGTTAATGAAGTATTCACACATGGACCTTATTATGATTAGCTTAGTGGGTCATATTTCTATATCATATTCTTGAATATTACTAATTCAAACAACTCTCTTTCACCTATATCTCCTTGTATAATGAATTTTTAGACATCTAGATGGATGACATATACCATAGTCTTGCTTTCTGAAATATAGTGACTTAGCACTTTTAGATATTTAATGAGAGGGAATACCTATTTCTCAATGAAGTTATAACACTCTTCATAGTTGTAAAATTTTTAAATCAGGAAGGCTATTGATCAATCATTATGATCTTTGTCCTTTTAATTCAACATAGTTGTAAAGATTTCCTTAGAACCATATACATATAGGATAAAATCCTTCTGATGATTAGGGTTGTCTAGTATTGGAGCTTTACATATAGCTTCCTTGATTTTATTCAATGCTTCTTTCCTTATATATGTCTAGGTGAAATTTGAATCCTTATTCAATAGATCTATTATTGGTTTCATTATCTAAGAAAATTTAGATAGAGATTTACAAATAAAATTAATTTATCCAAAGAATATTGTAAGTCTTTATTATTTTATGGAATTGAGAGTTCTAAGATTACATTAACCTTGTATTAATAAATATCTAGGCCTTCTTTTGAGATTATATGGCCCAATTATATGGCCCAATAGATTACCCTCATGAATGAAAAATATTGATTTCTTAAAATTTAGTGCTACACCAAATTCTTTGCACTTATGAAACATAAGTTAGAGATGATCATGTTGGAAATAACGCATGGTAAAAATTTATTTTTACCACAGTAACGTTGGACCTTACCTTTTACCTCCCTAGACGGTAGAGACTGGATGGCAGAGGTTTGATGCCATGGGCGGTAGAGAGAACAAATTCTAATTTTCTTCTTCTTTCCTCCCTATTTTCCTTCATCCTTTTCTCTTTCCCATAAGTTAGTGATTATGGTTTATTTCCTTCTATTTAAACCTTGTAACCATAGATTAATTCCTAATGCAAGTTTATTCTATTTTCTCCTAACTTTTTCTTCTTGGTTACTAACCTAAGCTCCTATCACAATATCTGGTATCAGATCTGGTTCATGTTTGGCTGGAAGGTGTGGTGAGCGAGGCACAAATCCCGAGGAGGTCGGCCCATAGCGCATGAATCGAGGTAAGAGGCCCATAGCACATGAACCGAGGTAGCAAGAGGCACAGATCTTGAGGAGCTAATTAGGAGGTGACATGTGGTAGATAGCAAGCGAGCAGATGCGACACATGGCAGGAGGTAGACATGACAGTGCAACACATGGCAGGGAGACGATGCAACAAGTGGTAAGTAGACAGGTGGGTGACTGGACGGGCAACACGTGGGAGGAAAAGGTCATGGTCCTGATTGCCTATAGGAAATCGAAACTCATATGTTGAATACAGGCTTTTAAAGCCTGTAAGTTTCATCTACAGGGTGGATGTGGGACAAATGTCCCGTATTCTTTTTTTTTAAATATTTGCGAGCCCAAAGAAATAGAAGGAAGGCAAGCACCTTCCATTCATGTCGGACAAGCTAGCCCGAATGGCCATTCGGGCCAGCGTTAAGGCTTGGTGTGGGAGGTCACGGGGTCGAACCCCACGTGCGCCATATATAATCTTTTGCACGATAAAAATTAATTTTTTTTAATTTTTTTTTCATATTTAAAAAAAAAGAGGGAATCTATCTATCAAAATTGTGGAAGAAAATATATTTCCTAAGAGGAAATTGCTATAACATTTTTTTTAAGCTTTGAGAGGTAAAAATTTAGTAACATTTCGTAAGAGGAAATTTTGTGTAAAAGAAAATTTTAGGGAAATTTTCTTAGATGATAAGATCGAATGGATGTTATCAGGCTCTTTGTAAACTATTACTAAGAATGAATGCCAAAAAATTTGATGAGCATGTGAGAACACTAGGCATAAATTCAGTCTTTTCATAGTTGCAAAACACAGTTATTGCACAACAAAGAAATCCTGATCTAGGATACGAAGCAGATTCAGAAGATAACTCTTTTGGGAGTAGATTTGAACAATCTGAATCTATGGAGATTGCTCCACAAGGATCTGAATATACTCATTATAGTAATTTAGTTGAAATCCTACAACCTCCTTCACCTGAAATTATATTGATCAGTGATGACGACGAACAAGTCGCTGACAATTTTGTAATTGCTGAATCACAACAAGAATAGGTTGTTTTTTGAAGGATAAATCAAGCAAGGCTTGAGAGTTTGCAAAGTATTTTTGTAATAAGACTATATAAGAAATGTTTCTCATTTTAATAGATTGTAATGGGATCAAATAACAATATACTAATCCTTGAATTCAATGGGGATAATTATGAGTACTGGTCCATCAAAATGAGGACATTACTCATAGGAAAATGACTATGGGATAGTATTAAATACGGTTACACTGCTCCAACATATTGGACTACTTTGAGTGCAACCGACAAGAAGACCTTCAAATATGCATAGAAAAATAACTCTTTTGCCTTATACCATCTTCAATCAACATTAGATCCAAGTATCTTTCCTAGAATTGCATCTTTCTTAACTGCCAAAGATGCATGGAATGCCTTGAAATAAGGATTCCAAGGAAGTGATAAAGTGAAGCAAGTCAAGCTTCAGACATTAAAAAGAGATTTGGAAAATCTCAGAATGAAGTAAAATGAAAGAGTCGGTGACTATTGTGTACGAGTCAAAGCAATAGTTGATATGATGCAAAATTTAGATGATAACACAACAGTTGAAACAATTGTGAAGAAAGTGTTGAGAACACTTCTTCCTAAGTGGAATCACATTGCCATCATAATTGAAGAATCAAAAGACCTTTCTACTCTTACATTTGATAGTTTGATTGGATCATTAACATCATATGAAGAGCACCTTCAAGGAACACCTTCAACAAGCTATGGAGGTGATGACAAAGCCTTCACTTCGAATGAACCTGCAAGACGAGGACAAGGAAGAGGCCGAGGTAGAGGAAAACAACAAAGAGGCAAAGGCCAAAGCAACTCCTACAGATGAGGAAATCAAAACATAGGTGGAAATCAAAACAGAGGAGCCAATCAGAACCAAAGCGGCAATGCAGGCCGTGGAAATCAAGGACAAGGAAGTAACAAAACTAAAATGTCTTGTTTCAATTGTGGGAAACAAGGACACTTCACTCGTGATTGCTGGTCAAAGTCTTCAAAAGATCAAAGCAGTCAATATGGCTCATTTTATGGAGAAGAAGAAGGCACCTCAAATATTTTTCTTTCATATGGACAGTTAGATCAAAATCTCAAAGACACATGGATTTGAGATACTGGTTGCTCCAACCACATGAGTGGCAAAGAAAATCTCTTTGCTACATTAGATTCAAATTATAAATCCCATGTTAAGTTAGAGGATAATAAATCTTTGCAATTTGAAGGCATTGGAGCTATGGAAGTTCCAACAAAAGAAGGCCTTAAAAAGGTGAATGACATATACCATACTCCACAGCTACAAAACAATTTGTTAAGTGTTGGCCAAATGATGAAGAAGCATTACAAATTAGTTTTTGATGAAGGAAAATGTACAATCCTTGATAAAAACAATTGTAACAGAGTCATCACAGAAGTACCTATGAAAAAGAATAGGTTATTCCCTCTAAAATTTGGTGAGCCGGGGGGAGCTCAACTTGCAAATATTGCTATTTCAAATCCAAGTGTATTGTGGCACTTGAGATATGGTCACCTCAATTCTGCTATCTTGAAAATTTTAACTTCACAAGCTATGGTGACAGGACTACCAAAAATTCAAGAACATAAGAAGGTATGTGAAGCATGTGCTTTGGGAAAGCACTCCAAAATGAAGTTTCCAAAAGGGCAAGTGTGGAGAGCAAGCTATCCTCTTTAGCTAGTACATTCAGACATTTGTGGTCCAATGCAAACAAAAAGCCTTGGAAACAATTCTTATTTCCTAACATTCATAGATGATTATTCTAGAATGTGCTGCATCTATTTTCGAAAACACAAAGATAAAGCATTTGATTGCTTCATAGACTTCATAAATATTGTAGAAAATCAATGTGACTACTATGTCAAATGTCTTCACACTGATAGAGGAGGAGAGTACTCCTCAAATGAATTTTTAAATTATTGTAAGCAAAATGGGATAAAAAGGCAGTTCACCACTGCCTATACCCCACAACAGAACGGTGTGGCCGAAAGAAAGAACCGCACCCTTGTTGAAATGGCACGTACGATGCTTCAAACAAAGCATCTAACATATAGCTATTGGGCAGATGCAGTGAGAACTAGTGCATATATTCTAAATAGAAGTCCGACTTCTAGTTTAGATGGTATCACTCCTTATGAAGGATGGTACGGTAAGAAACCAAATGTCAAACATTTTTGAGTATTTGGTTCTTTAGCTTATGCACACATTCCTAAGGAGAAGAGAAAGAATCTTAATCCCAAGAGTCAAGCATGTATTTTTGTAGGGTATTGTGAATCTACCAAAGGGTATATATTTTACAATCCCAAAACACATAAAATAGTTATCTCCAGGGATGTAATTTTTGATGAAGGGGGAGAATGGGGTCATACAAAATTTGTTGATATAGACTCTAATTCTAAAAGTTCCACATTTGTACAGCCCAAGAAAATTAGTGGAAGTAGTTCCCCTCCACAAAGTCCACTTTAGGAATCTTCATCGAGTACATCAAGTGGTACATCAAGTCCAAGAGGAACTCCTTTGTTGGCACCCCCAAACTCTCCAAGACAATTTTAGAGATCTGTAAGTGCTCCAATTCTGATGGATATTGATCCAGTTTCTCAAAGGAAAGAAACAAATAAAGGAAAACACATACTACAGAGTCATCCATCTTCTCAAATGTTGGATAGGAATTTCCAGTAAAGATACACTAGGAGTCAAGCTAGTGAGATGGACGTCATTTTGTTAAGACTTGAAAATCTTCAAATGTCAGGAGATGATGAGTCTCATGAACCAAGGGGTGATGTAGTCAATTATGCTTTGTTGGCTGCTGCATAGCTAGAACCATCTAGCTATGAAAAAGCATATACTGAAAGTATATGGCAAGATGCCATGGAAGAGGAAATATCCTCAATTAAAAAGAATGATACTTGGGAGCTTGTGAAGCTTCCCAAGGGAAAAAAATGTGTTGGATGTAAATGTGTCTATAAGAACAAATTCAATGCTGATGGAAGCATTGAAAGGCACAAGGCAATATTAGTAGCTAAGGGTTTTACTCAGAAATATGGCATAGATTATGAGGAAACCTTTGCTCTAGTTGCTCGACAAGAAATAATCAGAACTGTTATTTCCTTGGCAGCCCATAAAGGATGGAACATTCAACACATGGATGTGAAAAGTACACTTTTAAATGGATACCTGACAGAAGATGTGTATGTTCAACAACCTCAAGGTTTCCAAGAACAAGGAAAAGAGAAACTTGTTTATAAATTGAAAAAAGCACTTTATGGCCTCAAGCAATCACCACAAACGTGGTACTCACGCATTGACGACTATTTTAGCGAGTATGGTTTCACAAAAAGCAAGAGTGAACCAAATCTATACTACCTTAAGAATGGAGTAGATATACTCATAGTTTATTTATATGTGGATGATCTAATATTTATGGGTAGTAATAATAAGATGAATATGGAGTTCAAAAACTCCATGACAAATTAGTTTGAAATGAAGGATCTTAGATTAATGAGATACTTCCTAGGCATGGAAGTACATCAATCAAAGCAAGGGATATTCATTTATCAATAGAAATATGCTCATTACATGATCAAGAAATTTGCTATGCAGCAGTGTAAATCAGTTGCAACACTAACAGGACATGGAATCTAGCTAAGCAAAGATGATGGAGCACCAAAAGTTGACATGACCAATTTCAGAAGCATGGTTGGGAGTTTAATGTTTCTCACCAACACTAGGCCAGATATATAGTATGTTGTTTCTCTAGTATCAAGGTTTATGGCTTGCCCATCCAAGTTGCACCTTCAAGCAACCAAATGAATTTTATGATATGTAAAAGGTACATTGGATTTTGGAATCCATTGCCACAAGTCTAACTCTGTGAAGTTAGTTGGTTATAGTGACAGCCATTGGGGCAATAATATAGATGACAAAAAATTACATCAGGGAACTGTTTTAGTCTAGGTTTAGGACTAATAACTTGGAGTTCCAAGAAGCAATCTATTGTAGCATTATCATCTACAGAAGCTGAGTATATAGCCATTACCTATGTTAGTACTCAAATCCTTTGGTTGAGGAAAATACTTGAAGAGATTGGAAAATATCAAATTGGTCCAACCAAACTGAATTGTGATAATATTAGTGCCATACAGTTGGCATATAATCCGATCCACCACAAAAGGACAAAATATTTTGATATGAAGTATCACTTCATAAGAGATATGGTGGAAAATTAGATAGTTGAGCTTCAATACTGCAACACTTTGGATAATCTAGTAGACATCTTCACCAAAGGCATGGCTAAAGCTCAATTTATAAAGCTGAGAGACTATATAGTCAGTCCTCTCAACTTTAAGGGGGAGAATGTTGGAAATAACGCATGGTAAAATTTATTTTTACCATAGTAAGGTTGGACCTTACCTTTTACCTCCCTGTACAGTAGATATTGGACGACAGAGGTTTGACGGCATGGACGGCAGAGAGAACGAATTATAATTTTCTTCTTCTTTCCTCCCTATTTTCCTTCATCCTTTTCTCTTTCCCCTAAGTTAGCGATTATGGTTTATTTTCTTCTATTTAAACCTTGTAACCGTAGATTAATTCCTAATGCAATTTCATTCTATTTTCTCCTAACTTTTTCTTCCTGGTTACTAACCTAAGCTCCTATCACAATAGATCAAGGTGCTTCTCCTTTTGGTATGAAAAAATTGTCTTATTATCTAGATAAATTAGTATCACTTTGCTAACCAATTCTCTAAAAGTGAGATTCATTGTTCTTTGAAAAGTAGCTCCAACATTATATAGACCAAAATACATCCTCTAGTAAGAAAAATCCATCCACTTTCTGGTAAATGTAATTTTAAATTGATATTCATCAGTTAAAGCTAAAGAATCCATCTAGGAGGGAAAATCTCTTTGTCCCAACAACTATCTATATAATTTGATCAGTCTAAGGTAGAGAATAATTATTACTTAATGAATATTTGATTAAATTTCTAAAATCTTCACACAAGTAGATATCTCCATTCTTCTCTCTCACTAGCACTAGATCATCCATATTGAGTGCTTGATTAGGTAAGCAAAGGAATCCTTTGGTAGGAAAATTCCCCCCACTTTGTGGTAAATGTAATTTCAAATTGATATTCATCATTTATGCAAATTTGGTTAAAGGTAGAGAATCCATCTAGAAGAAAAAATATCTTTGTCCTAGAAACTATGTATAAAATTTGATTAATATGAGGTAGAGGATAATTGTTCTTTAATGAATATTTATTTAAATTTCTAAAATCCACACAGAAGTAAATATCTCCATTATTATTTCTCATTGGAACTAGATTGGGCACCCATGTTGAGTTTTTGATTGGATATATTATTCTTATATTAAGCAATTTGAGCAGATCTTGCTTCATGAGGGATTATATCTTTAGATTGATTAGACTCTATTTTTGTTAAAATGACTTAGTATTTGGTAGCAATTCTATAGTGTTATTAATAGTGTTCCTACTATATAATTTCAAATCACCATATTTACATGCTATAATATCATTAAATTATTTGTACAATATGATAAGATGCATAACCACTTGCTCTATACATTGCACTCTAACCTTCAAAATTTTACCAAGATCAACTTGAATTTCTTTGAATTCTTGCTTATCAATTTTTATTTTATATCCATTTGGTTGATCATTGTTATCAAAGAGACTCTCAAGAGTAATTAATCCTTTTGGAATGTTATTATTTGTTTTCTAAATAACATTCTATTGGTCTATGATTTTAAGTGTCTCTTTAGGCATATTTAGACAGGTTGCCTCTAGAAGTAGAAAATTTATTGTCTGTTAATCATCTTCAAACACCTTCTACAAGGTGTCCTTGTCTAGCATGTAAGACCTAAAAGATAGCTTTACTAATTGAGTTCTCCCAAATATTAGATTTTAGGAAAAAATTACCCCTTGAGAGGCTAATGCATTAACCTATGGATTTTTATTTTTGGGGATTGCCTTTATTTTTAGAGCCTCAATTCTCTCCAATAGATCCCAAACTTTTTTTTCTATGCTTTGAGGTAATGTTACTTGTTTCTACATTTCTCTATAACCTGGTTTACCACCAATTTGGAGTCACCATAAAATATCAGTAGCTTAATTTCTAGTTTCTTTGCTTTTATAATTCCTAGACATAAGGCCTCGTATTCTACCACATTTTTAGTCCATATTAGGTTAATAAGTATGAAAACTGCTTTACACCTTCATAAGGAGAGACCAATACTATTCCAACTCTAGCACCATTCTTGCATTTAGTTCCATAAAATAAGAGCTTCTATATTTTTTTCTAGAGTTCCTAATTTGATAGTACCAAAATATTTTTCTCTTTAGGTTTCATTATGGAATAGGTGCCTATACCTATATCAATCATAGCATTAAAATATCCAAGAGAGAAATCATATTCTATTTATAATTCATGTATGATTATTTTGAGGGAATTTTCTTCATCACTGGTCATATTAACATGATCCTCAATTTTATTTATGTGATATAGAGTGGAATTTTCTACATAAATATTTACCTTATTGTATTTATAAGGTATTTTTTGTGGGAATAGTTTGGAGACGTGTTACCACCCAACTAGGCAATAAATTTCTAGAAAAGGCGTAAAATTAAAGCATGGTTCTAGATCATCAATCACTACCTCTTTTATGAAAATTATCTTTTGAAATTTGTGAAGGACCATAGGTTTATCTTTTATCACCCCAATAGTCTTGATCAGGGTATCATCCAACTAGAAAAATCCATGATTGAACTGGGTATACTCCATTCCCATGGCTTCATAAATTATTTTAGGCATCATCATGGTTTATTCTCTATAATTAACCATGCAATTATGGAAAACCCACCCTTCCACACACAAATACATATAGAAAGGAGGTGGATTTTTTTTTCCACTCCTAGTACTAGTTTACCTTGAGCTAAATTAAGCTTTGGGTATGATTCACCTTCAAGATGAATATATTTTAATGATGCCTAGAGAAGGTCTATTTATATCTGAATCATTAAGGCATTATACATGCTTACTTTAGACAAATTTTATTTATCTCTTCTATGATAATAAACCCTAAATATTTTGGTTGCTTCCTATATTTTTTCTCTGACTTATGAAACCTCCTCCAATAGTCTTGTGTTGCTTCTAGCCTTTGTCACTTCATCATAAAAAGGTACTAGAGTCTGTTCAAGGCTTGTTCCTACATCTTGCTTGGTTTCATTACTTATTTCAACCTTAATTGCTCCTTCAAAATATGTATAGAAAGTTGTTATTTTCTTTGATTAGAGTGATCTAGTTCTTTATTTGGCCTCTTCAATGGTTGATATGGTACTTTGAATGGGTCAAATTTTTACAAAACTACTTGTAAGGGCTTCTTGTTGAATCTTGTCAAGATAGATATAGATTCTTGTTCTAGGGGATCTTGCATGAGCATGATTTGATCTAAATTCCATAACATGTTTATCTAACACTTTTTTGCCTTCTCTACATTTTATACTATTTCTAACTATACCTAGTATTGATAGACCATACAAGTATCTATACCATGTGGGTCATTGCAATCTAAGAACTAATAATTGAATTTTAATGAATAAAAGAATGGCATTTCCTCCTTATTTCTATAAATAGCATTAGGCTTTTGATAGCATTTCTTAGGGAATCGCCTTGGTCTTTTTTTGAGTAAGAGAATCTTCTAGATTGAAAATATCTTTAAATGTATCTCCTTTTCATAGTGGTTATATCATTGCTTAGGTTCTTCAACATTGTTAATACTTCTTACATGATAGGAGATTCCTTAGGCTTAGGGTTAGGAAATTTAGGTAAAGTAGGTGCCAAAGGTAATGTTGGTAAGGTAGATATTGAAGGTAAGTATGGATTCTTAACTACAATAATTGAATCTATTGTAGACATGCATTATTGTTATCGAATTTTTTACTTCTTGCACAAATGATATTTTTTGAGAAATATGGCATAACAACTCTAGGTAGAAGCTTGCCTATAGTAATTAAGATATTCTCAGTAGATATAGATGCCTAAATCACATACTAGAATATTTCCAAATTTGATTGACTTGTTTACAAACATATGTCTGATAGTAAATAACTACTCAAGCATATGATGGTCTAATATCCTATTGAATTTTATTCCATATCCTAGTAAATATGATGCTGAAATATATAATTACCTCTTGAATATGTCTTTAAATGGCAATAAACTGATACAATAATGGAAATATATTTGTTAATTTATTTTATTTTTGAACAAATAAACTAGCAAGTTCAACCCAAGAAGTAATACTCCCATATCGAAGATTCTATTACTAATGTAATACTTTTCCTTTAAATGATAGCACCATAAACCTTTGTATGACATATTCATATTATATACTATGAATAGAAACCAAGGTAACTACATATTGGTAATGTTTATATGTTTTTTTCTCATTATTGTCATAGGTCAAAAAATATTTTAGAGCTACTTAGGGAATAGCATTTAGATTTTCCAAACTGAGAGTTATTGTGATATTCCAACCAAGGAGATTTATGGAGCTTGAACCATCTATCCTATGCTAGTGGAATTATATGAATCTTGAGAAATAGAAAATGTGTAATCTACACTTTCTGTAGGACAATATGATGAAGGAGATGTAGATCTATACCTTCTAGATCTAAATAGTGGTAGTTCAAATAATTGTAGAGATTGATCTAGCTTCTTAGATATTGATATTGTGATTGTAAGCCTATAAAATAAGTGGAAACTAGGTTCTAAATGAACAATTCATCCTTAATGGAGTACTAGGTGATAGAAAACTTAATCTAGTAGAGCAGAATTTCACAAAGATCCTACTCAATCAGGGAAGTGAGTTTTGTGTTCCACCATGCATGTCAAAAAAATTGGTTAAAATTTTTCTATGGATGATATGTGCCCTTCAATCTTGACCAATATTAATACCTAAATTTGCTTTTGAGTCAGCCTTAAAAGAAGGTTGATTCCTATAATACTAACTAATGAAATGGGGTACAAACTAAAGTAATAAATACAAAGAGTAATAAGGATGGAGTATTAGAAGTTAAAATATAGCTAGTTAAAATATAGTAATAACAAAAATCAATATTGTATAAGAGTCTTACACTCTTAACTTAATTCAATGTCTAAAATACTAGCTAGCATACAATATTGTAGAGAATAATTTACATCAACTCATTTACATCAAAGAATTCCTAAGATCAAATTAACAACAATACAAATAATTATCCAATTTAGCATAATAATATTCAATAGAATATACCACGTATTTAATAAAAAAAATTACATAACAATGCAAATCACATTAACACATGCCCTAAAATATTTTTTGATAGAGGCCAAACCACACTTATATTTCATTGAAAAGCAACAATCATCATACAACACATACACATTATAAATGCTAAAGTGTCAATCCTCTATAAGATATACATTGAGATATTTATAGATTTACATCACATTTTGTTAGCTCTTATTATCATGTCAAAATTATATACAGGCATTTCAAATGCGAGTGTAGAGTGTGGGTATCACTTTCTAGCTCAACATGTTCTAACTATATTGATGCAGTTGTGTTGTTGTGGTTGATTATAATTTCTTCCATGAGTGTGGTGTCCACATGCCTCCATCATATCTTGGACATCCTCTAATAGACTCACTTTTTTCCACTTTTCTTGATGATTGGGCCAACTACACATGGAAATATGTACAATAGAGAAGCATTTGGGTCATTTGGATTCTATGATAGTTGAATCTTCCTAAAATTGATAGGTCTTGGACCTTCGTCTTCTATTGGGTCTCTGTCTTCTCAGGATCTTTTCATTAGAATTATGTTCAAAGTAATTATATGCTAGACTTTTTTACCTCTTTGGTGATGTCAACTATCTAAAAAATAATACCTTTATTTTTTCATACTTAGCCAAATTCTAGAAATGGGTAGAAGGTAAAATATCAAACACTAGATTTTTATATCCCCTTTTATTATATAATCCTTTGGAATTCCAACCCTCTCTTCCATTGGGTTCAATTCCTTAGTGAAATTGAGTTGATCATCAAGTTATAACATTGAAATTTAGAATTATTTTGTCATTGTGCTTATGTCAGCTTTTCAAAAATCTAGCCAACTTTTGTGCCTTAACAAAAACATATTTCAAGCCTCCCTTTGTGCCAGACTTTTTTGTACTCTTAAGATGACATTAACATCACAAAAATATGGCCTTCATATTTACTTAGCCAATTTTCAAGTTTGGCCTATTGTTGTGCCTTAGCTAATTTTTAGGTTCATCTGCGTCGAATGCCAAACTTTTCTTTCACCCTATGATGATATCAGTTTTTTTAAAAAATGACATATTTTCTTAATACTTAGCCATTTTTTGAGTTCAATTCTATGGCAAAATATTGGACTCTCTTCCTTAGCCAAAATTTTAGGCCCAACAAGTTGTCTTATGTAACCAACTACCTCTTTACCTTCCATCACGGTATCCATCATTTACTTATCAAAAATTTTCTCTTAAAATAATACTATATACATGTGGGTTATTGTATTGACCCACACTACATTTCCATATTGATAGTTTATTTTGAAATTTACTTACAATTGGATTCCACAATTCTATCCTTATTCTCCCCTTAAATAAGGGTATCCCTAGATATATTGTTGGAAAATTTGCCTCTTCCATTTGAAGTAACTTGCATATCCCTTTTTTATTTTAGCTAGAGATTTTAGAAAGTAAATTTTGGATTTTGTCCTATTAAATTTCTTCCTTGATGATTTTTTATATTCCTTTAATAATTTATTCAAATATTTGGACTTATTTTTTCTTGTCCCCCTAAAAAGGATTGTATCATCTACAAGCTATTGATGGGTGATATTTTTTATGTTATTACTATCCTTAAGTCCACTTATTAGCCCAACTTTTTATGCCTTATTTAAATTCCTTCCCAATACCTTTGCCATAATAATGAATAGATATGGTGATAGATGATCTCCTTATCTAAGATCCCTCTTGGATTTAAATAATTATGTTACTACTCCATTAACCAACACTGAATATGATATTGTACAAACACAAGCCTTAATCTATATGACCCATTTATTTTCAAATTCAAACTTTTTTAATATTGCAAAAATAAAATTGCATTTAACCCTATAAAAGACTTTATTCATATCATGTTTTAAGATCATTTCTCTTTCTTTTCTAGAATTTTTTGAATGCATTACTTCATGAGCTACTATGATCCCATATATAAATTGTCTCTCTTTCACAAATCATCCTTTCTCTTATAAAATATCTTTTTCTAATAGTGGTGTTAAGTATTTTACCATCACTTTAGAGATTATATTATATGTCATATTACATAGTCTTATGGGTCTAAATGAATACAACAATTATGCATCCTTTTTTGGAGGAATTAGGAAGATATATTGCATTAATTTTATAAGGTATGTATTGTTTTACCCTATATTATTCTATTACCACTAATAAAGAGGCCTCCACTATTTCCCACTTATGTTGATAAAATATTGCAAATATTCCATTTGGACCTAGGTATTTATACTTATAAAAATATTAAAGTATTGAATAAAATTCTTCTAGATTAATAGGCTCATCATTTTGCTATTTTCTTCATATGTTATAACTGAAGGTACTTCTTGAAATAATCTAGCATTAAGAACTTTTATCTCCTCTAATCCTAGAATATTAAGGTAAAAAATACTTAAATCCTTTTCAATTTCACTTTGGTATTCAATCCAAACCCCTTGTACTGATTTAATTCTTCTAATTCTATATGTTAATATTTGTACTATTGTCATCCAATAAAAAAATGTGGTTTTATATTTGAAACAATTTTATCTTGATTTTAATATCCAAAATTTCTCTTTCTTACTCAAAAAATTTGATATTCACTAAGCAAATCCCTTTACTCCAAGCTTGGATTATTGTGCTTACCTTTTAGAATTTTGAAAGTTTCTATTTTAGTTCTTTCATCACAAACATATTTCTAAAAGTGTTATTCTTCCATTCTTTTAATCTAGATTTTATTGGTTTAATTTATTTTAGAAGTGTATATAGCCCACCATTTCCTAAATAATTCTAAATATATGCTATCATATCAAAACATTGAGTATGGTATTCCCACATCTACTCATATTTAAAATATGCTATTTTTTAATTCACCTACCACAATTTAAATTTTTATTGGATAGTGATTTGAACCAATCCTCATCAAGTTATAACTTTTATCACAAGTACCTTCATCAAACCAATGTTCTTAGAGTATACATATACCTATTTTTTTACTATCAATATATGTTTATCCTTTTTTTGGTCAATAAAATCTATTTTGTCCTCTCAAAACTCAACCACCCATAGATTATTGTTTTCAATAAAAGCTAATAAATATCTCATACTTTGGGTTAGTCTCCTAGATCCCCAAAAATTTTCATTGAGCTTGGTTATGGCATTAAAATATATGATGACCATAAATTATATTTCTTGGTCTTTACTTCTCATAAAGGATTTAATCCCACTCCATACTAGATTTTTTGAACTCTTATTAGAGCATAATATTTCAACATGTCCTACCTCATGAAATTTTTTATATCTAAAAGATATGTTTCCATAAAATATGGGTTGGATCCATAAATTACCACCATAAAAAAGAATTATTTATTCTATTAAAGGTTTACTAATATTAATCATGACAAATATTACAACATATATAACCAAGACTTTGTATTTCGTAGTTTTTAAAATATCAAGGAATTCTTCTACAATGTTATTGCCTTGAAGGTATTAATTTTTTAAAATTCAATGGGTAACTCATACATCCTAAACCATACTAGTACTAGGGATAGATTTATGTTTTTAGGTGTAAAGAATTATTACAAATGGGTAAGGAAAAGTATTGCTCTTTCCATGAACCAAGAACCCCCTTTCAGGATTCTATATCTTTGCTCCATGGAATAGAAAATGGTAAAGAATGTACCTTTGGAAAAAAAGGATAGACTCACTCTTGGATACTTTCATCTCCTATAAACCTATTTTCTCAAAGTTGAATCCCTTGGCCAATATGTTAGAGGTATTACATTATTTTGTACCTTGAGTACCATTGAGTACTATTGTAAATATTAGTGTGTTTAATATTTGTCTAAAGTAGGTATCAAGTGTGCAAGTGTGAGTGTTCAAGGTGTAAATTAAGCAAGTGAAGAGTTAGAGGTGTTAGGTATCAAGTGCAGAAGCGAAGATTCATGTAAAATGTGTCAATATGTAAAGTGAGAGGTTATGTAATCATGTGAGAAATGTGAAAGGTTGCATCTCCCATGATTTTGAGGAGATCGATAGTTAAAAGTATTGAAGAGTCATTTTGTAAAGTTATATATTGGATATAATAATCCATGCTATGTAATAAATATAAATGATTCAAATGTAATTAAATGTGTTTTGTATTATGAGATATATTTTATTTATTATGTGATTGATATTTTATTTTGGAGAAACAAACCTATGAGATAATTTGGAAGAATTTCCAATAGTTGTATCAAAGTAACCTTATCTAAAGCTTTAAAGTTGGAGAAGAGAAGGATTGCAGAATATTTTTGAGGAGTAGATTGGTAAAAATATTAAATGTTAAAGAAGATATTGATATTGAACAAAGACTTAAAGTAGAAAGTGTTAAATATATTGTATAAGATACATGGAAAATTGTAGCATTTGTATGTAATATGAGTTTGTGTAGTTTGTAATTTCAATTTCTCCACGTTAATACCTATCAATATTGTTAGTGTAGTTTGTGTGTGTGTTTGTAAATAATCCCACATTAACAGTGTTGTGGGACATGAGTGGTTTATAAACCTCAACATTTACCACACTCTTTACCAATGGGGTAGCAGGCTTAAAGGTGCAATTCCTTGACCCCATTTTGTATTTATATTTTGTTGAGAGCTTATATCCTAGCATCCCAAATACGAAAGGTCTGTTAGATCTTCAATATTTTATGAAGGATAAATTTAATCCATCTAAGACAAATTTCATCATCCAGCTTGCAGAACTAGTGTTAACACAACACTAATTAGAATTCAAGAGTGGAATTTATAGACATATCATAGGAACAACCATGGGGAGTAACTTTGCAGTAGTTTATGCTTACCTATTTCTTTACCATATAGAGAAGCAAGTTTTTATTAATGTTTCTATGGAAAATATTTTGTTCTATAGAAGATACATTTATGATGCCATTGGTGTTTGGCATGGCTCAAGGGAAAAAATTAACATATTTTTGGCCACTTATGGATCTTTCTACCTGAGCATTAAATATCAACATCTATTTCAGATTTAGAAGTGACTTTGCTAGATACTATTTTTTTTAAAGGGTCTAATTTTGTTCATACAGGAATTTTGTGTACAAATTTGTTCCAAAAACCAATGAATGCCTATCAATACATTCCAGCTTCTTCTCATCATCCTATCCACCAGTAGAAGGCCTTATTTTAGGTGATCTCAATAGGTTCTTAGTCAGGGAAAGCTCAAGAGAGAGCTTTATTTATGTTAAAAATAAGTTTTTTAATAGACTTAGAGCTAGAGGTTATAAGATTAATTTTTTTTTAATGGAATATCATCTCTCCTAGCTAGAGTTCTTGAAAGATCTGCATGCAGACAAGGCACCAAAGTCAAAAATTTTCCACTTATTTTGAAGTTAGACAATTGTGATTTTGCCAGGAGTTTGCACTTGGGCAAAAATGTTATTTCTCCCATATTTGAAAAATGGAGTAAGGATAGGCAACTTAAACATATTGCACAAGCCATCATATGGTAGAGGAATCACAAACCTCTCAGATCTTATCTTTGCAAGAATAAAAATTTGTAAAGGGATTTTTTCTTCATCTTGTTTATCGCATTTTTTAATGCACCTTTGTAACAGGGTGGGTTTTTTTTTGGGGGGTTGTGCCTGGGAATATTTAATATGTATTTTTTACTATTTGGTCTATAAACCTACAGTTTGTATTTAATGTTTGGGAAAAATTTGTTATCCCACATGCATTACTTTTTGGCTCCACCCTAGAGTTAGGATTATAAAAAGAGGATATTGTACACCTCTAAGACTCACATTTCACTGATGAGACCCAAAATTTCGAAACACGTTCAAAGTTTTTTAGTTGTATAATTCTTTTTTATGACCTATTTATTTCCAAATTCAAACTTTTTTAATATTGGAAAAAGAAAATTGCATTTAACCCTATCAAAGCCTTTATTCATATCATGTTTTAATATCATTTCTCTTTCTTTTCTAGAAGTTGTTGAATGCATTACATCATGAGCTACTATGATCCCATCTACAATTTCTCTCTCTTTCACAAATCATCCTCTCTTCTAAAATATACTTTTCTAATAGTGGTATTAACTATTTTACAATCACTTTAGAGATTATATTATATGTCATATTACATTGGCTTATGGGTCTAAATGAATAGAGCAATTATGCAATCATTTTTTGGAGGAATTAGGAAGATATATTGCATTAATTTTATAAGGTATGTATTGTTTTACCCTATATTATTCTATTATCACTAATAAAGAGGTCTCCACTATTTCCCACTTATGTTGATAAAATGTTGTGAAGATTCCATTTGGACCTAGGTATTTATACCTTTAAAAATATTAAAGTATTGAATAAACTTCTTCTAGAGTAATAGGCTCATAATTTTGCTATTGTATTCATATGTTATAACTCAAGGTACTTCTTGAAATAATCTAGCACTAAGAACTTCAATCTCCTCTAATCCTAGAATATTAAGGTAAAAAATACTTAAATCCTTTCCAATTTCTCTCTGGTATTCAATCCAAACCCCTTCTACTAATTTAATTCTTCTAATTATATATGTTAATATTTGTACTATTGTCATTCAATAAAAAAAATGTGTTTTTATCTTTGAAACAATTTTATCTTGATTTTAATCTCCAAAATTTCTCTTTATTACTCAAAAAATGTGATATTCACTAAGCAACTCCCTTTACTCCAATCTTGGATTATTGTGCTTACCTTTTAGAATTTTGAAAGTTTCTATTTTAGTTCTTTCTTCACAAACATTTTTCTAAAAGTGTTCTTATTCCATTCTTTTAATCTAGATTTTATTGGTTTAATTTGTTTTGGAAGTGTATATAGCCCACCATTTCCTAAATAATTCTACATATATGCTATCATATCAAAAAATTGAGTATGGTCTTCTCACATCCACTCATATTTAAAATATGCTCTTTTTTAATTCACTTACCACAATTTAAAGTTTTATTGGATAGTGATTTGAACCAATCCTCATCAAGGTATAGCTTTTATCACAAGTAACTTCATCTAACCAATGATCTTAGATTATACATCTACCTATTTTTTTACTATCAACATATGTTTATCCTTTTTTTGGTCAATAAAAGCTATGTTGTCCTCTTAAAACTCAACCACCCATAGATTATTGTTTTCAATAAAAGCTAATAAATATCTCATACTTTGGGTTAGTCTCCTAGATCCCCCAAAATTTATATTGAGCTTGGTTATTGCATTAAAATATCTAATGACCATAAATTATATTTCTTGATCTTTACTTCTCATAAAGGCTTTAATCCCACTCCATACTAGAGTTTGTGAACTCTTATTAGAGCATAATATTTCAATATGTCCTACCTCATGAAATTTTCTATATATAAAATATATGTTTCCATAATATATGGGTTGGGTCCATAAATTACCACCATACATAAGAATGATTTATTCTATTAAAGGTTTACTAATATTAATCATGACCAATATTACAACATACATAACCAAGACTTTGTATTTTGTAGTTTTTGAAATCTCAAGAAATTCGTCTACAGTGTTATTGCCTTAAAGGTATTAATTTTCTAAAATTCAATGGGTAACCCATACATCCTAAACCATACTTGTACTAGGGATAGATTTATGTTTTTAGGTGCAAAGCATTCATACAAGTGGATAAGGAAGAGTCTTGCTCTTCCCATGAAACAAGAACCCCCTGTCAGGATTCTATCTCTTTTCTCCATGGAATAGAAATTGGTAAAGAATGTACCTCTGGAAAAAAAGGATAGACTCACTCTTGGATACTTTCATCTCCTATCAACCTATTTTCTCAAAGTTGAATCCCCTGGCCAATATGTTAGAGGTTTTACATTATTTGGTACCTTGATTACCATTGAGTAATATTGTAAATATTAGCGTGTTTATTATTTGTTTAAAGTAGGGATCCAGTGTGCAAGTGTGCAAGTGTGAGTGTTCAAGGTGTCAATTAAGCAAGTGAAGAGTCAGAGATGTTAGGTATCAAGTGCAGAAGTGAAGAGTCATGTAAAATGTGTCAATATGTAAAGTGAGAGGTTATGTAATCATGTGAGACATGTGAAAGGTTGCATCTCCCATGATTTTGAGGAGATGAATAGTTAAAAGTATTGAAGAGTCATTTTGTAAAGTTATATATTGGAGATAATACTCCATGCTATGTAATAAATCTAAATGTTTCAAATGTAATGAAATGTAATGAAATGTAATGAAATGTGTTTTGTATTATGATATATATTTGATTTATTATGTGATTGATATTTTATTTTGGAGAAACAGACCTGTGAGATAATTTGGAAGAATTGCCAATAGTTGTTCAAAGCAAACTTATCTAAAGCTTTAAAGTTGGATAAAAAAAGGATTGCAGAATATTTTTGAGGAGTAGATTGGTAAAATTATTAAATGTGAAAGAAGATATTGATATTGGACAAAGACTTAAAGTAGAAAGTGTTAAATATATTGTATAAGATACATGGAAAATTTTTGCATTTTTTTGTAATATGAGTTTGTGTAGTTTGTAATTTCAATTTCTCCACGTTAATACCTATATATATTGTTAGTGTATTTTGTGTGTGTGTTTGTAAATAATCCCACATTAACAGTATTGTGGGACATGAGTGGTTTATAAAACCCAACACTTGCCATACTCTTTGCGAATGGGGTAGCAATCTTAAAGGTGCTAGTCCTTGGTCCCACTTTGTATTTATATTTTGCTTTGATGTTGAGATCTTATATCCTAGAATCCCAACTACGGAAGGTCTGTTAGATATTCAATATTTTATGAAGGATAAATTTAATCCAGCTAAGACAAACTTCATCATCTATCTTGCAAAACTAGTGTTAACACAACACTAATTAGAATTCATGGGCAGAATTTATAGACATATTAGAGGAACAACCATGGGGAGTAACTTTGTAGTAGTTTATGCTTACCTGTTTCTTTACCATCTCAATGAGCAAGTTTTTGTTAATATTTTTGTGGACAATATTTTATTCTACAAAAGATACATTGATGATGCCATTGGTGTTTGGCATGGCTCAAGGGAAAATTTTAATAGATTTTTGGCCACTTATGGATATTTCTACCCGAGCATTAAAATATCAACATCTATTTTAGATTCAGAAGTGACTTTGCTGGATACTATTTTTTTTAAAGGGTCTAATTTTGTTCATACAGGGATTTTGTGTACAAAGTTGTTATAGAAACAAATGAATGCCTATCAATACATTCCAGCTTCTTCTCATCATCCTATCCACCAGCAAAAGGCCTTCATTTTAAATGAGCTCAACAGTTTCTTAGTCATAGAAAGATCAAGAGAGAGCTTTATTTATGTTAAAAATAAGTTTTTTAATAGACTTAGAGCTAGAGGGTATAAGATTAATTTTTTGCTTTTCACTATTTGAAAAAATCAAATTTGATGGAAGATCCTCTCTCCTAGCCAGAGTTCTTGAAAGAGCTACATGCAGAAAAGGCACCAAAATCAAACATTTTTTATTTATTTTGATGTTAGAAAATTGTGATTTTTCCAGGAGTTTGCACTTGGGCAAAAATGTTAATTCTCCCATATTTGAAAAGTGGAGTAAGGATAGGCAACTTAAAAATATTGCACAAGCCATCATATGCTGAAGGAATCACAAACCTCTCAGATCTTATCTTTGCAAGAATAAAACTTTGTAAAGGGATTTTTTCTCCATCTTGTTTATCGCATTTTTTAATGCACCTTTGTAACAGGGTGGGTGTTATTTTTGGGGGTTGAGCCTAGGAATATTTAATATGTATTTTTTACTGTTTGGTCTATAAACCTACGAATTCTATTTAATGTTTGGGAATAATTTTTATCCCACATGCATTATTTTTTGGCTCCACCTAGAGTTAGGATTATAAAAAGAGGATATTGTACACCTCTAAGACTCACACTGCACTGATGAGACCCAAAAGGTTGAAACACGTTCAAAGTTTTTTAGTTGTAATTTTTTGTTTTGGGACTAAAAATTATCTTTCAGCATTTTTGTTCCTTCCTAACTCATTATTTTTATCTTTCTCTAAAAACCCCATTAAAAAACATTTTGTTGTGGTTATTGTGCTCTTCACTTGCCGTGTAATGTGATCTTGTGAACCATAAATACTCCAGCACTAGTAGTATGCTATTCACTTGTCATGTAATATGATCTGGTGAATCAAAAACTAGCACATGTTTCCTTGTAAGCTAAGCTTTAATCTATATGACCCATTTATTTCCAAATTCAAACTTTTTTAATATTGCAAAAAGAAAATTGCATTTAACCCTATCAAAGCCTTTATTCATATCATGTTTTAAGATAATTTCTTTTTATTTTCTAGAAGTTGTTGAATGCATTATATCATCAGCTACTATGATCCCATCTACAATTTCTCTCTCTTTCACAAATCATTCTTTCTCTTGTAAAATATATTTTTCTAATAGTGGTGTTAACTATTTTAGAATCACTTTAGAGATTATATTATATGTCATATTACATAGGCTGATGGGTCTAAATCAATAAAGCAATTATGCATCATTTTTTTGAGGAATTAGGAATATATATTGCATTAATTTTATAAGGTATGTATTATTTTACCCTATATTATTCTATTACCACTAATAAAGAGATCTCCACTATTTCCCACTTATGTTGATAAAATGTTGCAAAGATTCCATTTGGACCTAGGTATTTATACTTATAAAAATATTAAAGTATTGAATAAACTTCTTCTAGAGTAATAGGCTCATCATTTTACTATTGCCTTCATATGTTATAACTAAATGTACTTCTTGAAATAATCTAGCATTAAGAACTTCAATCACCTCTAATCCTAGAATATTAAGGTAAAAAATACTTAAATCCTTTCCAATTTCACTCTGGTATTCAATCCAAACCCCTTCTACTGATTTAATTCTTCTAATTTTATATGTTAATATTTGTACTATTGTCATCCAATAAAAAAAATGTGCTTTTATCTTTGAAATAATTTTATCTTGATTTTAATCTCCAAAATTTCTCTTTATTACTCAAAAAATGTGATATTCACTAATCAACTCCCTTTACTCCAAGCTTGGATTATTGTGCTTACCTTTTAGAATTTTGAAAGTTTCTATTTTAGTTCTTTCTTCACAAACATATTTTAAAAAAATTTCTTATTCCATTCTTTTAATCTAGATTTTATTGGTTTAATTTCTTTTAGAAGTGTATATAGCCCACCATTTCCTAAACAATTCTACATCTATGCTATCATATCAAAACATTGAGTATGGTCTTCCCACATCTACTCATATTTAAAATATGCTCTTTTTAATTCACTTACCACAATCTAAATTTTTATTGAATAGTGATTTGAACCAATCCTCATCAAGGTATAACTTTTATCACAAGTACCTTCATCTAACCAGTGATATTAGAGTATACATCTACCTATTTTTTTACTATCAATATATGTTTATCCTTTTTTTGGTCAATAAAAGCTATTTCGTCCTCTTAAAACTCAACCACCCATAGATTATTGTTTTCAATAAAAGCTAATAAATATCTCATACTTTGAGTTAGTCTCCTAGATCCCCCAAAATTTACATTGAGCTTGGTTATGGCATTAAAATATCTAATGACCATAAATTATATTTCTTGGTCTTTACTTATCATAAAGGCTTTAATCCCACTCCATACTAGATTTTTTGAACTCTTATTAGAGCATAATATTTCAATATGTCCTACGTCATGAAATTTTCTATATCTAAAAGATATGTTTCCATAATATATTGGTTGGGTCCATAACTTACCACCATACATAAGAATGATTTATTCTATTAAAGGTTTACTAATATTAATCATGACCGATATTACAACATACATAACCAAGACTTTGTATTTTGTAGTTTTTGAAATCTCAAGGAATTCGTCTATAGTGTTATTGCCTTGAAGGTATTAATTTTCTAAAATTCAATGGGTAACCCATACATCCTAAACCATACTTGTACTAGGGATAGATTTATGTTTTTAGGTGCAAAGCATTCATACAAGTGGATAAGGAAGAGTCTTGCTCTTCCCATGAACCAAGAACCCTCTTTCATGATTCTATATCTTTCCTCCATGCAATAGAAAATGGTAAAGAATGTATTTTTGGATACTTTCATCTCCTATCAACCTTTTTTCTCAAAGTTGAATCCCCTGGCCAATATGTTAGAGGTTTTACATTATTTGGTACCTTGAGTACCATTGACTAATATTGTAAATATTAGTGTGTTTAATATTTGTTTAAATTAGGGGTCAAGTGTGCAAGTGTGCATGTGTGCAAGTGTGCAAGTGTGAGTGTTCAAGGTGTCAATTAAGCAGGTGAAGAGTTAGAGGTGTTAGTTGTCAAGTACAAAATTGAAGAGTCATGTAAAATGTGTCAAGATGTAAAGTGAGAGGTTATGTAATCATTTGTGAAAGGTTGCATCTCCCATGATTTTGAGGAGATCAATAGTTAAAAGTATTGAAGAGTCATTTTGTAGAGTTATATATTGGAGATAATACTCCATGTTATGTAATAAATCTAAATGTTTCAAATGTAATGAAAAATGTTTTGTATTATGAGAAATATTGGATTTATTATGTGATTGATATTTTATTTTGGAGAAACAAACCTATGAGATAATTTGGAAGAATTTCCAATAGTTGTATCAAAGCAACCTTATCTGAATATTTAAAGTTGGAGAAGAGAAGGATTGAAGAATATTTGTGAGGAGTAGATTGGTGAAAATATTAAATGTGAAAGAAGATATTGATATTAGAAAAATACTTAAAGTAGAAAGTGCTAAATATATTGTATAAGATACATGGAAAATTGTAGCATTTGTAAGTAATATGAGTGTATTGAAGGATAATTCCAAGTAGATTGAAGAAGTATTATGAGAAAATATGCTGAAGACTCAACATCACTAAAGCTAGCATGAAAATATTTTGGAACTTTGAGGAGCACAATGATTTAGATGAAAGAGTTTACTACTATATGATTGTTGACTAGAACATGAGCCAAAGATTTATTGGATGGTTGTAGAGAACATGGGAGGAGTTAAATCCAAGATAAATAAGAGTTGAGAAGGGAAGTTGAGAGTGAATGTCAATTATAGTTGAGGATAAAGAATGTGAAGTTGTACTATTAGATCTCGAGTAAGGAGAAGGTATAACAAAAGATATGTTGTGACTAGAGGGTAGAGAGAATCCAAATAAGTAGCCAAATTTAGGATATTTAAAGTAGATTAATCAAAATTGTAACACCTAATACCAAAATTTAGAGTGCATAATATATACCAAAATCCATGACATGGCAAATAATCAAGGTAAAGGTTTAATTCATTATGTTTTGAAAGGGGTACATTTGGTTATTTTTAGGGTACCTAGTCTGATTAACTTGGATTGGAGGTTATAAGAGTTTAAGAGTAAATATGGAATTAATTGGAAGATTTATTTATAAGGTTAAACTTTGGAGATAAAATAAATTAATTGGAAGGAATAAATTGATGAATGAGAGTTATAAGGAAATAAAACATTTGAAATTTGAAATGAAATGTGAATTAATTGGAGTGTGGATTAAATTGAATTTTAAAGGTGAATTTGTGAAAGTGAATTAAATTTGGGATACATGAGAGAATTAAAGAATTAAATTTCATTAAATGAAATGAAATAAAGATGAAGATAAAATGAAAAAAATGGTGAATTTATTTGAAGATTGATTAACTAATATTAAAATATGAAATTTGAGATTTGAGTTATAAGAATTAGGAATATTGAATAATTCATGACAACATTCAAATAAAATATGGTATAAATCACTGGTATATTGATTCAGGGGCAAGTAGACATGTGATTAGAAATAAATAATGGTTCAACACTTTTCAAGAAAAATATGAGAAACCAATATCTATAGTAGATAATAGGACATATGATGTCAAATGATTAAGATATACATTAATAAATTTATCTATTATAAAAGGTATAATTAAAAATATGCTATGTGTATTAGGATTAACTACTACTATACTCTCAGTATCTTAAATGATAGAGAAACATTTAGTGGTTGAGTCCAAAATTATTGAAAATAAAAATAAATGTATTATTACTAAACAAGGAAAACTCAAAGCTTTTGATTCCTATAGAAATGGTCTATTTGCTCTTAATACATTATAAAATATTATTTTATCAGTAAGAATATTAGAAACAAAAGAAATTTGGCATAAAATCCTAGAACATATAAGTGCATCCCATTTGAATGAAATGAGTAGATATCAAATGGTGTAGGGTTATCTAAATTAACATGGGAATCTATAGTATTTCCAGAATGCCTTATAGGAAAATAAAATAGAATATCTTTTGAGTTAAGTGCATATATAGCTTAGGAGCTACTACAATTAGTATACACATATTTATGTGGACCAATGAATATTACTAGTCTTGGAGGATAGATATTTTAAACTATTTTTAATGACTATTTCATAGAAATATGGGTATACTTCTTAAAAATTAAATCTAAAGTTTTTAGTTGCTTTAAACAATTTAAGCAACTAGTAAAAATGGAAGCAAGAAGACCAATCAAGAATATTTACTTGGATAGAGGTGGTGAATTTTCATCAAAAGAATTTGAATGATTTCTAAGACTAAATGGTATACAAAGGTAACTCACTATAGTTTATTCACCCCAAAAAAATTGTATAGTAGAGAAAATAATTTTTTCCATTATGGAAATGGTACATTGCATGTGAAAAGAAGCTAATCTTGATTCTCAATATTGGGGAGAAGTTTTTAAAACTGCAATATACATATAAAATAGATCACCCATAAGAATACTTAAAATATTATTCCTATAAAAACCTAGCCAATACAAAAACCTTTAGTAGAACATCTAAGAATTTTTGGATGTAAGGCAAATATGCACATTCTAAAGCAAAAAATGAACAAAATTGGATGAAAAAAACATATGCAAGATATTTATTGGCTATGATGATGATTCAATTGGATATATAATAATTTATCCAATCGCAAAGAAAATTCAAATGAGTAGAGATGTTGTTTTTGATGAAGGAAATAAAACCCTTGTTGAAAACCCAAAGGTTAATACAAATCCTATTCTTAATATTCATCCAAAGAAGAAAATTATTTAAGTGAAGAATAAAAATTAGAAATATTTAATGAACTAGTTGAAAACTCATAATTCATAATATTTCCACAAAGAAAAGAGACAAAATGGTATATGAATACACTTAAGAACTCAAAGCTAAAACAAATTCTAAATCTCACCACTACACAACCTCAAACTCATAGCATGATCATAATAAATATGGGATTAATGAGTTTTGTGGTAGAACCTACAACTACACAAGCTACCATAAGACAACCAGAATGGAAAACAACCATGGAATCAAAATATACAACATTGATGAAGCATATAACATAGAACTAGTTGATCTACCACAAGCAAATAAAGTAGTAGGAATTAAATGGATATACAAGATAAAATATAAAACAAATGGTTCTCTTGATAAATACAAGGTACGATTAGTTGCAAAATATTATACTCAAACAAAATAAATTGACTATGATAAAATATTTTGTAAGAATAAAACCCATTGTATTTTGGTTGCCAATGTTTTGACATAGTATGATTGATTGGTTAGAATCTAAATAATTATCATCATGTAAATGTGGGTTTCATGGTATTAAAAATATTCAAGAGATTTGATTAATATTTTGACATAGTACAATTTGAACAATTTTCTCAAAGGCTTAAGCTATCAAGGAAGATCCTCTTGTAGAGGTTATATTTGATAAATAGGTTGAGGATCCCATATTTGTAACTAAATATGGGTAAAAAATACCTCTCTCAATAGGTACAACTACAAGCCACAATCAAATGAGGGTAGATCCCTCTTGAGAAGGCCAAGAATGGACAAAAAAAGTGTTTTGACATAATTTGATTTAACCATTTTGTTCAAATCTTAAGGTATCATGAGAGGACATCCTTGTAGATGTCAATTATGATGAATAAGTTAAGGTCTTTCCTTCGATATTGAAGATAGATAAACAATCAATATAAATTTCAATTTTCTCTAGGAGAAATAATAATACTCTTTACTTTTAAGGTGATGAAATTACTTTTTTACAAGGCAACCATTGTTCAAAAAATCATAAGAATCAAGTCAAAATATTTTTTAAGTCAGCCATTATTCAGAAAGTCATAAGGATCAAGTCAAAATACTTACTGGTAAAACTATAAAAAGAGTTGGTATTTATTCAAGTGCTAAACACTAGCTATATAACAAATATAAAAAACATATCCAAATTTATATGTGACTAATTACATCACAAAAATAACCTAACATTAAAATAAAAATTCTATGCATTGTCCCAAAAATATGTGTAGTTTTAAAATAATAGTAGTGAATAATAAATCATATGGTATTTCACTTATTTGAAAAATGCACATATAACTTAAAATTAATAAAAAAAATTATGCAATGATCAAAGAAAACATTTATACAATTCCTATACAATGATAATAAATTATAAATCCTAATGTATATTGATGTATTATAATTTATATAAAAATAATGCTTATTTGAATATCATCATGATCAAATAGATGGGCATTTATACTTATTTAAACCACATCACTATAAATACTCTAATTGTATTAAATATATTTAAAAATAGTCATTGAAAAGTTTCATATAATAGTCAAGTACCTGATTAGAAAGATAACTAAAATAAATATAACAATAAAACATTCACCTGATTTTAGAAACATAATTAAAATATAAAAATAGCTTATAAACATAATATAAACATAAAAATAGAATTATAAATATTTAATGAACTAATTGAAAAATCATAATTCATAATGTCCCCACAAAAAAAAGAGACAAAATGGTATATGAATACACTTAAGGACTCAGAGCTAGAAAAAATGCCAGATATCACCACTACAAGACATCAAACTCATAGCATGATTAGAACAAATATGGGATTAATGAGTTTTGTGGTAGAACCTACAACTACACAAGCTACCGTAAGACAACCAGAATGGAAAACAACTATGGAATCAAAATATACAACATTGATGAAGCATAAAATATGGAACTAGTTGATCTACCAAAAACAAAGAATGCAATAGGAATTAAATGGATATACAAGATAAAATACAAAACAAATAGTTCTCTTGATAAATACAAGGAACTATTAGTTGTAAAAGGTTATAATCAAACAAAAGGATTTGACTATGATAAAATATTTTGTAAGAATAAAACCCATTGTATTTTGGTTTCTAATATTTTGACATAGTATGATCGAATGGTTAGAAACTAGAAAAATTTCATCATGTAAATGTGGGTTTTATGGTATTAAAAATGTAAGAAAATAACTGAGAACACCAAATAATGCAATGGAAACAAGCAATTGGAATAAATAAATGATATTTGAATTTATATTTCCAGTGGAGTCTTGTTCTCTATTACAATGATTTGCCCTAAATGTGCAAGGGATTATTTAAAAATAATCTTGCTTGATTTTTAGATTGCAATTAGTAAAATGGGGTGTATACCCTTTTTTCCAAGCACAGATAAGAATAGTATCTTAGGTCTTATTTGATCCAAAAAGTTGGTGAGTGGGCTTGTGTATCCGTTGCTGGACCACTCGCTGCTACAACAACCTTCAATAGACCTGCAAATTGCACATACATGAAATACAAATAAATAGGGTCAGTAGAACTTGTTGATACAAGTGAAATCAACTACTAAAAAATATCTAAAATTAGTGCTTGCAAAAATAAAAAATGGCATGCAAGCAATAGAAATAACAAACAAAAAATGCCTTGGTAAGTTTTATCTGACCTCGATCTATTTTTTAATGGCTAAAATACCTCTTTGAGAAATCACAGGCACACGAGAAGGGATTTCCAACTACTGGGGGTGGTTGATAAACCATCAAAGAGTGCTTGCCTCTGTATAAATACCAATGGACGATTTGATAAGAAATGTAGAAACCTTAAGATTTCAATTTAGGATATCGATGGCTCAAAACCTACAAATTTTGGTGATTTCCTAGAGTGATTTTGATAGCATGGCAATGTATTTTCTAGCCTTCTTTGGTTTATGGGATAAGAGTGCTTTTATAGGTCACTTTGGGGTTTTGGAGGGAAAGAGACGTGGTAAGCTAGCATTGCCAAGTGGTTAGCTAGGGTTACCACATCTCTAGGGTAGTTGGGGTGAGTCACCAAGGGTGTCTCATCCAAGTGGAAGATTATCCCATGTGAAAGGACAAGGGTGAAAGGGGTGTGTGAGAGGGGGAAAGGGGTGGTGGTGATGTGGTTAGGACACATGTCTAATTGGTAGGTAGGGTATCTTGGGCAGATTTTTTAGTTTTAGAAAATCTGCAAAAATGCTTTTAATATGCATATTTGAATGTCTAAGTTTAGACTTAGGCATATATTATGTAGGAGTGTGATGTGCAATGTGGGTGAAATGTGCAGGGATTAATTTACCTATGTTTATACTTAGGTATTGTTGGTCACGAATCTGCCACAGGAAAGGATTTTTACAATTGCGCCCTAGACCCGGCCAACATTGAAAGGCTGGAAGCAAGAAATGGCTCCCAGACCAATCTCCAGAGTGGGATGGTTCCCTTCACTACTCTAAAAATGGGTTTAAGATAGGGTTGCTGGAAAGAGATTTAAAAGGTTGCAGAAAGAAATGGGAAATATGGCCACAGGCCGAAGTGATGGGATCAGAAAAACAACAGCAGGAAACTACAAACGCAACAACGACAAGTAACACAAGAAATCAGCTTCATCCTCGCACAATCACATGCCGCAAATCCCTCCAAATCCACATTCCAGGAATTGTACTCGACCGCGATATTTAAATCCAAGTATGCAGAATTTAAATGTAATAGCAATGCGAGAGTACGAATGCTATTAGAAATGCAGAAAATAGAAAGCAAATTCATCCATGCGACGCTTGAAAAATTAGAAGTCGAACCTTGTATTCCCGCAAATACAATTCCAGTTTCTAGCAGCAAGTTTTTCCAACCTTTGTAAATGAGAATTACATTGGTTTTTAGAGAGGTCCGTCCTCTTTGCAGCATTAAATAATTAAAACCAACTTCCTCGTGATCTACAATTATATCTTCGAAATCAGGAACACGATCCCCTTAATCACGGCCTCGAGGAAGAAAAAATTAAAGGCAATGAAACGTTCACGGTCCTTTATTAAATACGATTCTTCGAACATGTGCATGAAAACCGTTGAATTAATCCACGAACCGCAGCTTTGAACCAATAAATCCTTTAATTTTGGTGGCTTGGGCACTCTTCGACCTTAACCGCATCGGAAATCCGCAAATTATTTAATTCGGGTCAGCATTAAATCATCGGAAATCGGAAAAACCCTCTCGGCCGTTCATATCGCACTTGGCGGGAAAACTGCGCGAGTCGCGAAAATGCGACGGGTCGCGAAATCGCGACGTGTTTTTCTGCCGTACGCTTCGCTGCTGAAGACCCACGAAAATGGAACATGTAGCGATTTCGCTACGTCTCTGACTTCCTCTTCGCCATCGCAAGCTTGCTCCGCGAAATCGGAACATGTAGCGATTTCGCTACATGTTTCCGTCGCCGTACCAATCGCCTTTTTCGGTCGTGATTCGCTGACATGTCAGCGACGCGCTGCAAATTTTGACTTAACGCCTTCGAAGCTGCCCGGGTCGCGATTCGCTGACATGTCAGCGAATCGCTGCATGTTTCAACTTAATGCTTTTTTGCCCGCCGACCCGCGATTCCGGAACACGTCGCGATATCGCGACGGTTCCGCCAACCTGCCTGCGTTGACTGCGTTGACCGCGATTCTGAAACATGTCAGCGCGTCGCTGCAGTTTTCAGACTTAGTCATTTTTTGCTCATTTTTTCTCCTTTTTTCGCCCAAGCTGCATCAATCAAAGGACAGATCCCCAATAATACATCAATGCATTCATCAATGAGAATCAATGTGGCAAAAATGCCAACATTCTTGGCGGCTCGCGGGGTATACAGCTCGTTGTATGTAAGAATCCAGGCCTTAGTCCATTGGGCACAAAGTCATATTGGAACTGTAAACTAGCTGCTGCAAAACATGTCAGGGGACTGCTGCAAAACTTCTTTTGCTGCGGAAAACTAGAACTGGAAGAACCTGCATAGAAGCGGTTATAAACTGAAGAAATGGAATGTGATGGTGGAGTGAGCTCCTGCGATTGCGCAAGCGGTGACTGCAATGGAGTGATGTGGAAGTAAGCAAGTGATGAATGAGATAGACATAACAACATCATGTTGATACACTACCAGCGGCAATAGGTGGAATGAACGAATGGAGGGAACAGAAGTGGAAGTTTTGAAGCGTGAAATGAAAATGAACTAATCTGGAAAATAAATGCTTTTTTTAAAACAAAGACAAACTGAGAAGAAAGGGATAAGAGGAAACGGGAAAAATAGAAAAGGGGAGAAGAAACAACAGCCGTGGCTTATTCTGTGACTGCAGAAGAAAAAGAAGTAAAAGAAGGAAGATGAAGAAGGGAAAGGAAAGAAAAAGGGAAGGGAAAAGAAGAAAGTGCTAGAAAGGCACCAAACCGTTGGGAGGAGAAAAATAAATGAAAAAACAAGCATCTACGGCTCGCAGGCAACAAGAACCGAGATGAACAAATAAAAACAATACCACTTTTTTTTTTTTTTTCTTCTTCTTCTTTTTCTATTTTTTTTTGTTTTTTCAAAATACTATATACAATAATGCACGACATGATTGGCATGTCGCCACCAGACATCCAATCTCAGAATGTTATCCGAGTAATTCGCAATGTCCCGACTCAGATCTGATCATACTTAAGTCGGTCCTTGAAATTAGGCTGGCTCCTTCCTGAAGTTCTCCATGGTGCTGATAGGATGCAATTCAGCAGATTATCCTTCTTACTAGTACCCATATGGAAGACTTCTTCAGGTATTGGATGTAGTGGCTGGAACCAACACCACCACTTTGCAGACTTTACTGGCTGTGGGCTGAGTACAGGCTCCTCTAACTCCTTGATGTGATCATAGGGCTCTTCAAGTGAGAACTCGGATTCTGGGATCTCCTCAGACTCTGAAATTTGCACTTGTTCTTCTACTTGGCCCATCTCTTGATGAAAACTGCAAGCAACCATATTTTTCATTGCTGGAAAAGTGCTTGCATGTCCCAATCCTTGACTTTGGACGAGATCTGTCCCTTGAAATTCACATGACTGCATCTCAGGGATCTGGCATGAATGTGCAGGGTAAACAGGAGCAGCAACCACCGGAGAAGGTAATGGAGTTTCTCCCCACGGTAATTTTCTTGATAAGAGCAACAACTGTTCTGCTCGCACTGCTTCCTCAAAGATTTGTGGGAAGCGTTGTTCACCTGACTGCAGCAAAAAGAGACCTATGTCAGAATTAAAAGCGCGAACATAAAAGAGGAGGGCTTGGGTGGGTGATGGACGGATCTTCTCTGGAATTCTCTGCCAGCTTCTCAAGAATCGGACATTGAAATCCGTGATGCTCTCTTGAGGTGCTATCATGATGTACATGAAAAATTGGTAGAGATCCAAAGAACTGTAGAAAGGATCTTCATCAAATCTTTTGATTAGTGCTCCCGCTAGATCATCCCATGAGCTGATGCTTTGACATTTGAGCAGTCTGTACCATTGCAACGCTCTTCCTTCCAAAGACTGAACCAGAAGTCGGATCATGACATCCTCGTGTTCTATGACATGGATCATGGATAGAATAGCAATATCTTCAACATGTGCCAGAGCCACGCCTTCGGTACCGTCATATTTTGCCAGATTCTTCAAGGCAGCTTCGGGAATTTCATGCCGAACTTGGAGATTCAAAGGGCCAGGATCATCCCATATAGGAAAAACCCTCGCCTTTGTGGCAGTGGTCTGTGGAATCACGGCCATCGCCATTAAGTCAGAGTCGCCAGATGAACATTCTTTGAAATTTTTTTTTTTTTTTTTAAATAAAAACAAAGCGTCCACGAACAGATCTTCAACTCAGCAAAGTCGCCAGATGAACTTCCAAATCTCTGTTGTGAGGCCAAGACAGATCATCAAATATTGAGACCTCCGAGTGTTAAAAGCGTGCCAAAAATTGTTGGCACCGGTGGGTTTATCACTTTGGAAAATTATGCTTATCCCACAAATTATGAATTCTTGGAGACAGAAGCAGATCGTCCCACCGGCGTGCCAAAACCGTTGGTCACGAATCGCACACAGAAAGGATTTTTACAATTGCGCCCTAGACCCGGCCAACATTGAAAGGCTGGAAGCAAGAAATGGCTCCCAGACCAATCTCCAAAGTGGGTTGGTTCCCTTCACTACTCTAAAAATGGGTTTAAGATAGGGTTGCTGGAAAGAGATTTAAAAGGTTGCGAAAAGAAATGGGAAATATGGCCACGAGCCGAAGTGATGGGATCGAAAAACAACAAGCAGGAAACTACAAACGCAACAACAAACAAGTAACACAAGAAATCAGCTTCATCCTCGCACAATCACATGCCGCAAATCCCTCCAAACCCACATTCCAAGAATTGTACCTTGACCGCAGTATTTAAATCCAAGTATGCAGAATTTAAATGTAATAGCAATGCAGGAGTACGAATGCTATTAGAAATGCAGAAAACAGAAAGCAAATTCATCCATGCGACGCTTGAAAAATTAGAAGTCGATCCTTGTATTCCCGCAAATACAATTCCAGTTTCTAGCAGCAAGTTTTTCCAACCTTTGTAAATGAGAATTACATTGGTTTTTATAGAGGTCCGTCCTCTTTGCAGCATTAAATAATTAAAACCAACTTCCTCGTGATCTACAATTATATCTTCGAAATCAGGAACACGATCCCCTTAATCACGGCCTCGAGGAAGCAAAAATTAAAGGCAATGAAACGTTCACGGTCCTTTATTAAATACGATTCTTCGAACATGTGCATGAAAACCGTTGAATTAATCCACGAACCGCAGCTTTGAACCAATAAATCCTTTAATTTTGGTGGCCTGGGCACTCTTCGACCTTAACCGCATCGAAAATCCGCAAATTATTTAATTCGGGTCAGCATTAAATCATCGGAAATCGGAAAAACCCTCTCGGCCGTTCATACTGCACTTGGCGGGAAAACTGCGCAGGTCGCGAAAATGCGACGGGTCACGAAATCGCGACGTGTTTTTCCGCCGTACGCTTCACTGCTGAAGACCCGCGAAAATGGAACATGTAGCGATTTCGCTACGTCTCTGACTTCCTCTTCGCCATCGCAAGCTTGCTCCGCGAAATCGGAACATGTAGCGATTTTGCTACATGTTTCCGTCGCCGTACCAATCGCATTTTTCGGTCGCGATTCGCTGACATGTCAGCGACGCGCTGCAAATTTTGACTTAACGCCTTCGAAGCTGCCCGGGTCGCGATTCGCTGACATGTTTTCAACTTAATGCTTTTTTTCCCGCCGACCCGCGATTCCGGAACACGTCGCGATATCGCGACGGTTCCGCCAACTCGCTCGCGTTGGATCGCGTTGACCGCGATTCTCGCAACATGTCGGCGCGTCAGCTAGCTTTCGGACTTAGTCATTTTTTGCTCATTTTTTCTCCTTTTTTCGCCCAAGCTGCATCAATCAAAGGTCAGATCCCCAACAATACATCAATGCATTCATCAATGAGAATCAATGTGGCAAAAATGCCAACATGTATTTATTTTTTTATGCAGATTTATGTGGTGAAATGCAAATGCCTAGATTTTGGTGTCTAAAAAAAATATTCAAGAGATTTGATTGATGTTTTGACATAGTACAATTTGAACAATCTTCTCAAAATCTTAAGCTGTCAAGTAATGTCCTCTTGTAGTGGTTAGATTTGATAAATAGGTTGAGGTTCCCACCTTTGTAACTAAATATGGATTAAAAAATCCCTCTCTCAAGAGGGACAACTATAAGACACAAAATAATGAGGGTATATACCTCTTGAGAAGGCCAAGAATGGACCAAAATAGAGAGATATTTGGATAGTAATTGAACCCTTCAGACCATGGTTCCTAGTGTTTTAACATAATTTGATTTGACCATTCTATCCAAATCTTAAGGTATCATGAGAGGACCTCCTTGTAGATGTCAATTACGATGAACAAGTTAAGGTCGTAGCATCTATTATTGAAGATAGGTCAACAATAGCTATAAATTTTAATTTACTCTAGGAGAACTAATAATACTCTTCACTTTTAAGGTAATGAAATGCATTTTTTTAAGGCAACCATTGTTCACAAAGTCATAAGAATCAAGTCAAAATACTTGATTAATAATAAAACTATAAAAAAATATTTCTATTTACAAGTCCTAATCAATGGCTATATAACAAATATACAAAACATATCCAAATTTATATGGATCATTACATCACAAAGATAACCTAACATTAAGATAAAAATTATATGCATTGTCCTCAAAAAACATGAGTAATTTTAGAATCATAGTAGTGAATAATAAATCATAGGACTTTTACTTATTTGAAAAATGTACATATAACTTAAAATTAATAAAAAAAATGTTATGCAATGATCAAAGAAAACATTTATAGAATTCCCATAATAATAGATAAATCCTAACATATATTGATATATTATGATTTATATGAAAATAAAACTTATTTAAATATCATCATGATTAAATAGATGAACATTTATATTTATTTAAACTATATCACTATAAATAATCTAATTGTATTAACTATATTTGAAAATAATTATTGACAAACTTCGTATAATAATGAGTAAATAATACAACATTCATGTGGTTTTAGAAACATAATTAAAATGTAAAAAAACCTATAAACATATTTGTATTAGTTTATAACAAAAAACAATATAAAATTTAAATATATAAACATCTTTTTTTAATAAATAATAAATCAAATTTTTAAATATAAAATTTATAAAATATTATAAAATATAGTTATAATTAAAAAAAATTTGATATACTTTTAAAAAACAAATTATAAATATATTAAACTGATCATAAATACATATAAATAGACATTTTAACAATATCATTTTAAATTATTTTAAAAATCCAGATTCAACTAAAACTATATATATATATATAAACTACGATAACACAACTTGCAAATACGAAGAAGCATCTTAATGTGAATTCAAGTATTCAAAGCAGCTGGGCGTAGAAGACGTTTAAACATAAAGTACAAGCAATGCATAGAAAAACAACAAGGGCTATCAATAACTTTGAAGTGCTTTACGCAAAAACGTACTATCCACGTCACACACAGACAAACAAAGACCACCCATCTGACTCTCGTTTGACAGGAGCCTTTTATTATTAACATAAGACGCAAGTTGTCTTGTGGGACATCGACTTATGTGCGAAATCTAAGTTCAAAAAATGTGAGTGACACTACAAATTGCAATAATGTATATAAAAGCAATTACAATGTGAACGCAATTATTTTGGCCAAGAAATTTGTATGTTTCCTACTGCCATTTCCTCGGTGATGATATCCGATTGGGCTCTAACTCTGATTTTTTTTTTACCCCTCGCACTTAGTGCCATTTTATTTTCGGTGGGAATATCCAATTAATTTGCATCTTCTGTTTTTAAATTTTTGTAGATGAAGATAATGTCAGACTGAAGAGTGAGCTGTTGGAAATATGTGCAATATGGAAGGCATCTTCAAAAAAGATAACGAAGAAGATAATTATGCAATGGTAAAAATAGTTTCGGGCAACAGTGTATGCATTAGAGTTTTGGTGTTTTATGGAAGATTTAAAAGTGGATGTGTTAAATTATTATTTTTTTTTGGTTAAGTTTAACTTTCAAGATAAAAATCTTCAACCCTAAAATTTATATTCATAAAAACAAAATCATAAATAGATGTTTACAGGCAGTTGTCCTAGTGGCTAAGATGATGGTGACAGTTATACTAGTGGCTAAGATGATGGTGGCTGTTGTCCTAATGATTTTGTGTTCTCCTTAAAAACTCATAAATAGATCGTAACTTCACATCTTATGGGTTGCTAGTCGTGGTCAATACATGCAAGAATTATGCCACTCATGTGAACACACGTAAGAATTATGCCACTCCTGTGAACACACGTAGAACCACAACATGAGAGAGAATCTCAGCCTTTAATCTCCAAGGACTGGAAAAGGAATCTCCCCCGGCTTCGCTGTCATCGGCAAATAATTGCTCGCGGAGGAGTCATGTCTCAAACCAGGTAAATAATGAATCTCTAAAGTATCCGGAAAATAGAAAGAAAAATCCATGACATGAAAAGCATCGGACCCTCTAATTATTATGGGAGGCGTTTGTGCTCTGTCATGTCTTGATCATGGCAAAAGCCAAGACAGTCAGCGTCCTGCTTATGGGAGGCGTTTGTGCTCTGTGATGTCTTGATCATGGCATCTTCAAGGCAGTCAGCGTCCTGCCTAACATTCAAGGGCAACACAGAGGTCACAGGGCTCCACAGAGGTGACAAGTGGAACCGTGGATTCAATCAGAAGATTCCCCAAACACCACCAATAGAGTCAGTGGGCGTTTCGTCTAACTTTTGAATTCACATATACGAGACAGGACATCCCTCGTTTTCTCTCCGCCTCCCTTCTTGTCGTTATTGAAACTCCCATGCTACAGGACCCCAACTGTAGCTTGCCCTACCTAATAGCCCTCCATTGCGATAAGATTTCTTTCTACTTTGTTATAACACTCGACATCTGGTCTGACTGCTTACCTTCCTCCAATTTAACGCATGAAAATCCCCACCCTAACTTGCTGGTCTTTCATATGGGACATGGGATATTCTCATTTGTTACCCTGTGGTTCAGAATCCTAATATTGTTTTTAAAGGTTTCGTGAGATAAAATGACCAACAGTTTATTTTATACTATGTTTGCCTCGTCACGTAAAAGTGACAGAATTTACCAGAGGCCCGCACCATAATTTGATTGCTCGTAAGTAAGCCATCTGGACGGATTTGTGTATATAAATCCATCCAGCCTCCCTCACAATGGCAATAGGAAGTGACCAAAGGGAAGCCCTTTCTGACCTAAAGAAACTAAGGATGACCGAGCAAATAGGCGCCTGTAATTATCTTTTTATGTCTCTAGGCGCCTGTAAATATCTTTTTATGCAAATAGGCGCCCGTAAATATCTTTTTATGTCTCTAGGCGCCTGTAAATATCTTTTTATGCAAATAGGCGCCCGTAAGTATCTTTTTATGGGTGGGAATTGAATCTTGGTTACTAGTGTTTTGATTACTCATAAAAATATAAAATAATATTGGTGTTTATTGAAGTGCTAACCAATGACTATTTAACAAATATACAAAATATATTCAAATTTATATGTGGATAATTATATCCCAATCATAACCTAACATTAAAATAAAAATTCTATGTATTATCTCAAAAGTACGTGTAGTTTTAGAATCCTAGTAGTGAATAATAAATCTTATGACATTTCACTTATTTAATAAATATGCATATAACTTAAAATTGATAAAAAAATGTTATATAATGATTAAAAAACATTTAAATAATTTTTAAACTATGATAATAAATTATATATATATATATATATATATATATATATATATATATATATATATATATTATAATGATTATATAGATGAACTTTTATACTTATTTAAACTCTAATTGCATTACTTATATTTGAAAATAATCATTAACAAACTTCATATAATAGTCAAGGTGCATGATTACAAGTTCATGTGCTTTTAGAATCATAATGTAAATGTAAAAACAAAAAAAACAAAAACTTTTAAACATATTTGTATTAGTTTATAACAACAAAAAAAAATATAAATATTAAATATATAAACATCTCTTTCTATAATAAATACTAAATAAAAATTTTAAATATAAAAAATTATATTTACTCTTTAAAAAATAAATTAATATATAAAAATGATAATAAAATAAAAATAAATAAATATAATTTTTATAAAATACTTTACAACTAAATTCAAACCTTATAAAAACTATGTAAGTGTATATATAAAGGAAACACATGCTATTACAAACTATATAACACAACTTGCAATACAGAGAAGCATCTTAATGTCCAGTTGTCCTAGTGATTAAGATGGTAGTTGTTTCTTATGTGGTCTTGTGTTCAAAATCCCTTGAGAGTGGTTAAACCCTTTGAAAGTGGTTGTTGATGTAATTTGTAAACGTTCTCTAAAAAAAAAAACATCTTAATGTGAATTCAAATATTCAAAGCAACTCATTATGTTTTTTATTTTTTTATATATAAGAAAGTAGATTATAATTATGTTATTTTTAGTAATTATTAAGTGGAGGGTTATATAAGAAAGTAGATTATAATTGTGTTATTTTTAGTAATTATTAAGTGGAGGGTCCAAATTGAAGGGTTGTTTCCACCACATTATTTTACCTAGTTGTTGTTGACCCTGAGGGTCGCTTGGGACTTGTACCATGGTAGGCCTGATCACACTTACAAGATTTAGTTTAGACTACTGCCTTTGCAAATAGGCTATCCCAAAATTTAAACTTGAATATCTTCTTAATAAATATCTGACCAAACAAATAACTACCAATCCACCTTAAATATGTGAATTCAAATATTAAAAATAGCTCGGGTTATAAGACTTTTAAACATAAAGTACAAACAATGCATACAAAACGACAAAGGGCTATCATTAACTTAAAGTGCTTTTGGCATAAACGTACTATCGACATCACACACAGACAAACAAAGACGACCCATCTGACTCTCTTGATAGCGGCCTTTTATTATTAAAAATAGGACGCAAATTTTCTTCTCGGACCTCCACTTTTATGAAAAATCTAAGTTTAAACTAGAGTGACACTACAAATTGATAATGTATATAAAAGCAATTACAATGTGAACGCAATTATTTTGGCCAATAAATTTTTATGTTTCTTAATGCCATTTCCTCCATCGGGATATCCGATCGAGCTCTAACTCGATTGTTCCTTTTCCTTTTCTCCCACTTAGTGCCATTTTATTATCGGCGGGAATATCCAATTAACTCCCATCTTCTTCTTTTTTAATTTCTGCATTTGCATAGTGGAGGATAATGTCAGACGGAAAAGTGACCGGTTGGAAACATGTGCATTATGGAAAGCATCTTTATAAAAAAAACAGTGAATGGGACGAAGAAGACAATTATGCAACGTAATAATGGTAAAAAAAAAAGATAGTAAGAACTTCACATCTTCTGGGTTGCTAGTCGTGCTCAATATATGCAAGAATTATGCAACTCATGTGAACACACGTAGAACCACAATATCAGAGAGAATCTCAGCCTTGAATCTCCAAGGAGTGGGAAAGGAATCTCCCACGGCTTCGCTATCAAAGCCGAGTATCGACAATAAATTGCACGCGAAGTCTTGTCCCAAAGCCCGTACTAATGAAGCTCTAAAGTATCAGGAAAAGAGAGAAAAATCCGTGACGTGAACAGCATCGGACCCTCTAATTATTATAGGAGGCGTTTGTGCTCTGTGAAGTGTTGATCATGGCATCGCCAAGGCAGTCAGCGTCCTGCCTAATGTTCAAGTCCTCCGGTGAGAACAAGGGCAAATCCTCCCTTCTTGTCGTTATTGAACCTCCCATGCTCCAGGACCCCAACTGTAGCTTGCCCTACCTAATAGCCCTCCATTGCGATAAGCTTTCTACTTTGTTATAACACTATGCCTTTGCTCCGACTTCTGATCTGACTCCTTACCTTCCTCCGATTTAACGCATGTCTGTACACCAATTTATTCGATCAAACTTGGACAGAGGTCCGGGTTCAATTATCGAGCTTTGTCAGATGGTACTTTCAGCCGTGTAAAAGGTTTAAAATGATTGTGGCATGGTGGTTCTAGAAGGCGAGTGGGCGAAGATCTGTGGCGGCTTTTAGGGATGGACAGTACATAATACTATGGTGGCCATAAAAGCAAGACAGCCTACCCTGCTGATTCCACCATAAAAAAACTTGCTGACTTTTGGAGCTGAGAAATACTATACCGACTATAAAAACAGAACAACCCTTTAATAAGATATTCTTATTTTTTACCGTTCAGAATCGTAATATATATATATATATATATATATATATATATATATATATATATATTTTTTTTTTTTTTTGAAGGTTTCGTGATACGAAATGGTGAACAGTTTTTATACTATGTTTGCCTCGTCACGTAAAAGCGACACAATTTACAGCGGCCCGCATCGTTCAGAATCGTAATATATATATATATATATATATATATATATTTTTTTTTTTAAGGTTTCGTGATACGAAATGGTGAACAGTTTTTATACTAAGTTTGCCTCCTCACGTAAAAGCGACAAATTTACAGCGGCCCGCATCATAATTTGAGCTGAAAATATTTTATATTTTCTTGTGTTACCTTATCTTTAAATCAATAAAAGAATGGATAGGTAGAAGCAATATTGTTGATCTAAAAATATTTATATTTTTCATTGTGTGGTTATATTGAATTACTGTATCATTTTTTGAATGATAATCTAATTAAACTAAAAAATATTTTATATTTTGGTGTTATCTTATCTTTAAATAAATAAAGGAATGGATGGATAGAAGCAATATAGTTGAGCTTAAAAATATTTTTTGTATTACATTGTGTTTAAATCAATGAAATAATGAATGGACATAAGCGATATAGTTGAGCTAAAAATATTTTATATTTTGTTGTGTTATCTTATGTTTAAATTAATGAAAGAATGGATGGGTAGAAGCAAACTAGTTGATTTGAAATGTTGTTATATTTTTCTATGTTGCTTTGTCTTTAAACCAATGAAAGAATGGATGGGTAGAAGTAAACCAGTGAGTTAAAATCATTTTATACCTTTTTGTGTTCCCTTGTATTTTAAACCAATAAAGGAATGGATGGGTAGAAGCCAACTAGAGAGAGCTTAAAATATTTTGTTACGGGTTGTAGTATAACAAAGTTCTATTGTACTTGTAATAATGAGTTATCTCAAACAAGTATTTTATTTTAAGTAGTGGAAATAGCTGACCAACCAAATATTGCGGTATCCAGTAATTGTAAACGTATGGATTGTATGATAGTGGGAGTAAAGACTAGTTTTATTAGAGGGATATAAATTGGTTGTGAATGCTAGTATGTGCATATTGGAGGGTAAAAGATGTGTTCTTCTATTTATAAAAGTTAAGAAAAAAATGAGAATGTAGGAAACACATTTTTCTTGTGGATAGAAATTGTGAATTGAATATTTATTGTAGAAACTAAATTATAGTAGAAATAAACTTTTGATGCTATGTGGAATGGGATGTTGGTTAAATGATTTTTTGTACTTAGAGAATGAAAGAAATGGTTGTGATGTTTTTTCTTTTATTGAAACTACAATATTGTAAAAAATAGTGTATTGCATTCTTTTGTAAGGATATAAGATGAAATGAGTTTATCCGTATGGTGGTTGAAATTATACCATAGTGATTGGTTACTAAAACCAACATCTTGAAACCATATCTAATCCCCAAGAGTGGTAATATTTCTTGATGGCTAGCATCGATGTGTGGAAGATGAAGGACGTCTTATAGTGAGTTAAGCTAATGGAAAGTTACTAGAATAACACTTCTTGTTTTCTTGATGATAAGATCTCAGATAAAATGATGTGTGACTCATGTTGGGATGCATAGTGATGGTTGAACCACAGTTTTCCAATCTTTCCTTTATAAATATAAAGACATGTAATGGTTATCTCGAGTGAAATAGCAGTGATGTAATTCTAAGTTGATCTCATTTTTTGAGGAGCAATGACTTCCAATACTTGAGTGGAGTGATTAATTAATTATCAACACTCAATGAAGCTTAAATTGGTTTGTGAATCATATTAAAATTTTTACAACAATGATGGTAGTCTATCGTTGCTAAATGAAAGGATTGTTTATTTTTAGAAAATTAAATAATAAATTGTTACTTCTCTTATGCGATGTTTTAATGATTTACTGGTTTATGAGTTGACTTTGTGAATTATTTAAGCTTTATTAAGTTAGTGAGTTTCAATTTGAGTTGTTGGGACCCGCATGTGCATGATGTGACATGTCTAAATATATTTTTATGAAGAGCTTGTTCGTTACATCGAGGTATTGCTCTATTTTAGATTTTATATTGAATCGTATTGAATAGATTAAAATATTTTATAATGATTGAATTTTAGATCCTAATGGGATCATTAAAAGTGTGGATAGAATTACCTTGGATAGATAATTTATATATGAGAAATCTAGAGTAGATTTGATGGAAAATGAATAAATCTATAATGATTTAAGAGATAGAAACACACTCGATGCACTAAGTGTTCTCATGGAAAAGGATCTACGTGGAGAATAGAGACTAGTAATTGGAAAATGGATAACTCTCGAATGATGCAAGAGTTAGAACTACACTCAATGCACTAAGTATTCTCGTGCAAAAGGATCCACATGGAGAACAGGGATTAGTTACTCCTTTCTATGGAATGAAAGGGATGCAATCTATCTCATGTGATCAATGAGAGAAATATCTTGAATGGGTGTAACAGGTAGCAATCTCACATTAAAAGAATTATGTGAAGTAGATATTGGTGTATTGAACATAATTAATGCTAGTCAGATTAAAGAAATTTTGAAATAATTATGTTTAATTATTAATTGTAATTTTTTTTTTAAATAACAAGGGGTCTAGGAATGGAATTCTAGGCGATTGTTACATCTGGTATTAGAGCATGGTTCATAGTGGGATAGGTTCACTACACAAAACTTATAAAATATACTTAGGAAGGAGTTGTATCTTGCTGGTAATATACCTGTTAGAAGTAAATCAGTCTTTTTAGATTAAGATGATTGGATAAATGATTAGTAGGGGAAGGATCAATTCGAATGACTAATTACTAATGAATTCCTACTATCTCTTTATGTGTGGCTAGGGAATATGCCACCAAAGAGAACAATAGGAAGTGTAATCCATCGACAAGGCAAACACACCAGTCAAACATTTGGAGGTGTATTCAATGAACCCTAATAATGGAATGGAAAACCTTACTGAGATAGTGGCTCTTCTATGGGAGTAGGTAGATAAGTAAAGATAATTGTTGGATACCATGTTGAATAGGGAAGCATAGACTAGTAACTCTGACAGGAGATAGGAAGATGACCCTCTTTCTAAGGCACAACTAGCCAGGATTCGATTTGAAGATAAATTATAAAAATAGATGAAACACTTAAAATATTCTAAGTTTAGTAGAGAGGAATATGGTTATAAGGTTGAGGTATGGGTGGAAGGTCAAGTATGGTCTAGGATAAAACTACTCCATTAACCAATGCTACCCTATGGTAAAATTTACCTTACATAGTGGAACAAGGGTAGGATGTTTGTGTGTAGCACCTCTGCATGTCTTTGATATAATATTAGGAATGGATTGGTTGCAAGAGCATAAGGTAGTACTCAACTTTCAGGATAGATGCATTGAGTATATAGATGATAGGAGTGTTGTGCAAAAGCTGTTTATCCTACAAGGGGATTTTCAACCTCAAATTCTATCAATAATGCAACTTAACAAGGCAATAAAGAAAGGAGAAATGGTCTATAAGATAAATAAAATTTATGAAGAGAAGAAGAAAGAGGTGTTTGAGAAACACCTATTGTTTCACCACATTATTTTACCTCGTTGTTGTTGACCCTGTGAGGGGATGCTTCCACCATACTATTTTACCTCTTTGTTATTGACCCTTGACCCGGTGAGGGGCTGCTTCCAGCACACTATTTTACCTTCTTCCCCTCAGGGTCACTTGGGACTTGTACCATGGTAGGTCTGATCACACTCACAAGATTTAGATTAGACTAATGCCTTTGCAAATAGGCTATCCCAAAGTTTAAACTTGAATATCTTCTTAATAAATATCTGACCAAACAAATAACTACCAATCCATTAACCTTAAATATGTGAATTCAAATATTAAAAATAGCTCGGGTTATAAGACTTTTAAACATAAAGTACAAACAATGCATACAAAACGACAAGGGCTATCATTTAAGAGGGCTATCATTAACTTAAAGTGGTTTTGGCATAAACGTACTATCGACATCACACACAAACAAACAAAGACGACCCATCTGACTCTCTTGATAGCGCCCTTTTATTATTAAAAATAGGACGCAAATTTTCTTCTCGGACATCCACTTATATGAAAAATCTAAGTTTAAACAAGAGTGACACTACAAATTGATAATGTATATAAAAGCAATTACAATGTGAACGCAATTATTTTGGCCAATAAATTTTTATGTTTCTTAATGCCATTTCCTCCATCGGGATATTCGATCGAGCTCTAACTCGATTGTTCCTTTTCCTTTTCTCCCACTTAGTGCCATATTATTATCGGCGGGAATATCCAATTAACTCCCATCTTCTTCTTTTTTAATTTCTGCATTGCATAGTGAAGGATAATGTCAGACGGAAAAGTGAGCGGATGGAAACATGTGCATTATGGAAAGCATCTTTATAAAAAAATAGTGAATTGGACGAAGAAGACAATTATGCAACGTAATAATGGTAAAAAAAAAAGATAGTAAGAGCTTCACATCTTCTGGGTTGCTAGTCGTGCTCAATATATGAGCAAGAATTATGCAACTCATGTGAACACACGTAGAACCACAATATCAGAGAGAATCTCAGCCTTGAATCTCCAAGGAGTGGGAAAGGAATCTCCCACGGCTTCGCTATCAAAGCCAAGTATGGACAATAAATTGCACGCGAAGTCTTGTCCCAAAGCCCGTACTAATGAAGCTCTAAAGTATCAGGAAAAGAGAGAAAAATCCGTGACGTGAACAGCATCGGACCCTCTACTTATTATAGGAGGCGTTTGTGCTCTGTGAAGTGTTGATCATGGCATCGCCAAGGCAGTCAGCGTCCTGCCTAATGTTCAAGTCCTCCCGTGAGAACAAGGGTAAGTCCTCCCTTCTTGTCGTTATTGAACCTCCCATGCTCCAGGACCCCAACTGTAGCTTGCCCTACCTAATAGCCCTCCATTGCGATAAGCTTTCTACTTTGTTATAACACTATGCCTTTGCTCCGACCTCTGATCTGACTCCCTACCTTCCTCCGATTTAACCCATGTCTCTACACCAATTTATCAGAGGTCTAAGGTTTAATTTTGGAGTCTTGTCGGATTGAATGCTTGTTCTTTTTGTGGTACTTTGAGGGATGTAAAAGGTTTAAAATGATTGTGGCATGGTGGTTATAGAAGGGGAGTGCGCAAAGATCTATGTGGGACTTTTGGGGGCGGACAAAATACTATAGCGGCCATAAAAGCCAGACAGACTACTCCTACAGATTCCACCATAAATTAAAAAAAAAAAACTTGCTGGCTTTTGAAACTGAAAAATACTATGCCGGCCATATAAACCGAACAACCCTTTAATAAGATATTCTGATTTTCATAATCCTAAATTATATATATATATACATTTTTTTTTTTTTAAGGTTTCGTGAGATAAAATGGCGAACAGTTTTTATACTGTGTTTGCCTCGTCACGTAAAAGCGACAGAATTTACCAGAGGCCCGCATCATAATTTGATTGAACCAAATCGGAAGTAAGCCATCTCAACGGATTTGTGTATATAAATCCATCCAGCCTCCCTCACAATGGCAATAGGAAGTGACCAAAGTGAAGCCCTTTCTGACCTAAGGAAACTAACGATGGCCGAGCAAATAGGCGCCTGTAAACATCTTTTTATGTCTCTGTTGATGCTTTTTCATGTAATTCAGTGCCGAGTTCTTACAGTCAGTGAAATAGTGGGCACAAGGCTGCCACAGCAGCCGAAGTCCTTCAGAATCGATCTGGTCCACAGAGATTCCTTGATTTCTCCCTTGAGTCCGGGGAATATATCCTCCACCGAGCGCTGGAAGCGTGCGGTAGAGCGCAGCAACGAAAGGCTGCGAAAATTCCAGCTAGATTCTCGCTCTTACAGCGATAATGTCTCGGACATAAAAGATCTCCAGGCTCCTGTGAGCGCCGGCACGGGAGAATTTCTCATGAAGCTGGCGATCGGCACGCCGGCGGTATCCTACTCTGCGATTCTCGACACGGGCAGCGACCTGACGTGGACGCAGTGCAAGCCTTGCGTGGATTGCTACAGCCAGCCGACGCCGATCTTCGACCCCTCCAAGTCATCGAGCTACAGCACGGTCCCCTGCTCCAGCTCCCTGTGCGCCGCCCTTCCGCAAGCTGACTGCTCGGAATCATCATGCGAGTACTACTACACGTACGGAGACTACTCCTCGACCATGGGAATCCTCTCGTACGAGAGCTTCACCTTGCCGGCGGAGAAGCTCCCCCAAATCGCATTCGGCTGCGGCGACGACAACGAAGGGAGCGGATTTTCACAGGGAGGGGGACTCATAGGCTTCGGCAGGGGTCCGCTGTCCTTCATTTCGCAGATCGGGCCGTCCGTGGGAAACAAGTTTTCCTACTGTCTTGTGTCTACGAGTGATCCTCCGTCGAAAACCAGTCCGCTGATCGTTGGCTCGGCCGTGGGCATCAACGCCAAGGCCTTTGGCTCTACGCCTTTTGTTACGAACAGCCTGAGCGAGACATTCTACTACCTTTCGTTGGAGGGAATCAGCGTCGGCAACAAAGCGCTGGACATCCCGGCGGGGACCTTCGACTTAGACTCCGACGGCTCCGGCGGGATCATAATCGACTCCGGGACGACGATAACCTATCTGGAGCAGACCGGTTACGATGCCGTGAAGCAAGGACTGGTTTCCGCCGTTAGCCTTCCTCAAGCGGACGGCTCCAGTGTCGGGCTCGACCTTTGTTACACCTCCGCCGCCGCTGATTTTCCGTCCATCACTTTCCACTTCAAAGGAGCGGACTACGTTCTGGCCAAGGAGAATTACTTATATCATGATTCGAGTGGTGTTGTCTGCCTCGCGATGTTGCCCAGCTCAGGCCTCTCTATATTCGGGAACATCCAACAGCAAAACTTCCATATTCTCTACGACCTTGACAGTAACACGCTGTCGTTCGCCCCAGCGGTTTGTGATTCTCTGTAATTAGCGTGGCTATAGACTGCGTGTCGTATAAAATCGCGTGACTTCTGCTACTGTAAAGAGCAAGAAGTATGCGTAATTCTAGAAGTACGACTTTCTACTGTTTCAGTAACTGTTTATGCAACTTAAGTGTTGTCTTGTAATTTCGAATTGTTCCATCCTGAAATGTAATTTTCATACGAATGGAAAATATTAGAAATGTGGTTTGTTGTCTCAGCAGTTGAATCATGGAATAAGATGAATAGATGCAGATGTACCATTTGTCATTTATTCATTGGCGATATTATCTACGGATAAACTTAGATATATAGAAACTATTTAGATGTTAATAATTCTATGACGTGTTGTCTTTACAATTGATTAGTTACAATTTAAAATAATAGAAAGCCTAGGAAACAATGGAGCCAAAAAGAATTGTCCTACCCTCAACTTAAATAGGACGCACTTTGCTATGAATCTTGAATCGAAATAGCTCTAGATAGAGTTTCGGAAAATTAGTAATTTTTCTTAAGGGGATTGTATTTTTTTTTTTTGGGCTTAGTAAGTTTTTTAGTAGTTGGTATTTTAAGTTACCTTTGACAAGAACCCTTATTGCATAATTCTTTTAAAAGATAAAATAAAAATTATTTTTAATAAAATGTATTTATTTAATGGTACTAGTTTACATGGTTAAAAAATATTATAAGTAATAAAGAGACATAGGTTTAAAACTTCATAACATTTTTATGGTTACCATAGTAACATAATGATGGTATAATAGGGGCAGTTTATTTTAAACTCATGTTACCAATTAAAAAATTAATATCACAACATTATTACATGCCACGACTTTAAGAATATTAAATATATACTTTCACGCCCATGACCTAGGTTCAAAACTTGTTTATCCTATATATATCAAATTTTAATGTATTATAATATCATTTGAATATGATATGAATTGAAGTATCTTAATTTTTAAGGGGATATTTATGTTCAAATCTAATTGGTCAACATATACCTAAATGTTATCATAATACTAGTATATGGTTTGTTAAGATATTATGAAAATATAGTCACTATGTAATATAGTTGGGCCCATTTCAATCTCCTATAACAAATTTAAAAAGGTATGTTAATCTCATGTAACCAATTAAAAAGTAAAAATTGTGAAGCATTATTAGAATCTTTATATTTATTGATGAATAGATGTGTCTTACATCAAATGCATGGTCCATTCAATGGCACAAAATATAAGCATATAATATAATACGGATAGGTCCGAGGTGTAGACCAATTGGTTCATCCAAACCCCATAAGGGGGTGGAGGTCCAAGGTTCAAATATCGGGCCTTGCTAGACTGAACGCTTGTCCTTTTCCTAGTGTTTTCAGTGGCGTAAAAGGTTTAAAATTATTGTGGCATGGTAGTTATAGGGGCGGACTGCACGAAGATCTGTGTGGCGGCTTCTAGGGCGGACAACATAGAATACTATGGCAGCCATAAAAGCTGGACAACCTGGTCGGATTCGTGGCGGCTATCGATTCCACCATGTAAATAAAAAACTCAAGTGTTGTAGGTGAGTTGGATAGGAGAGGGTAATCCTCCAAGGGAGGTCCCAGGTTCGAATCTCCACCCTACCAAAAAGCTGAAATGGGTACCCAAAATCCAATTGATAATGTTGGTGTGGGTAGGGTCGGGTGCGACCCCCGAGTGACTTTGATGGTGTAGAACCCCATGTTCGTGGTCTCTTAGACCAAGGCGGCCCCGCAAGGAATTTTTCGTTTATATATATATATATATATATATATATATACAGATTAACTCAATGCATGTAGGAAAGGATCTTAATCATGCAACCTTTGTCTACTATATGAACAAAAGGAAATCCAATAAATAATGAAGAAATTAATGTCTAAATATAGATCACAAATAATATGTATTTGTTTATTGGTTTTAATTTAGAGGATTAAAAAATTATAATAGTCAATGAGGAGATATAGGTTTTAAACTTAATAGATTTAATAAAATAATTGGGTAGTTAAAACAACATAATAATTGATGGTGTAATATTTGAGTGTTCTTTTAATACATTATTACAGATTAAAATTATAATGTCACAATATTATTGCCTCTCATGAGTTTAAACATATTAAATTTATTAACTTTCAAGACCATGATCTAGGTTTAAAATTTGTCAATCCTATATATCCAATATAAAAATAATATCAAACCATTACCAAACGTCATGAGTTTAAGTATACTATGTATATTAGTTTAAAGGTAGATGTCTATGTTCAAATTTAATTGGATGACATATGCATAACTGCCTAAATGTTATTACTATATAGTTTGTTAAGGAATCTTTGGCAGACTTTTATTTTGGTGGATTTATGTTTTATATATGACTTGGGGATGAAATGATGGACTATTTCAGTTTTAATATTCAAATACTTGTTATTATTGAAAATGTGAAATATAAATCTTAATGTGGAAGGTAGGATAATTCTATATTTTGGTTCTATAAAAAACTTGCATTCTATATAAATATGATATTGCTAATGAGGTTCACTTTTTGCAGAAAATAGATCTCCTTATGGTGGCAGAAAGAAATAGTCACCGATAAAGATTACCTTGGAGAAATGATGTGATCGGTAAATTGACTGGATATTTGAGAAGGCAACATGGATAAATACCTCTTTCATGGAGATGCACATCATAAATTACAAAGAAAAGATATTAAGTTAGATAGATTTATTGTTATATCATATTGCTTCCTTATGAAAGTGTTCATTGAAATGACATTAATACTACTAAAGAGTGTTAATATTTTAATGATTATAGTTGATAATTGTAATGAGTATTTTGGAAAAGATGTTATAAATTTTTGAAGATAGATAAATGATATTCCTTTAATTACTTTATTGTATTTAAAAAAAGGACATAATATATTTTTCTAGTTTTAAAAAAATAGCATTGAACAGAATCTAACAAACCCAAACATAGAACTTTACTTTAGAGTAATAACTTTAACTCTAGCTTGAAGGTAACTTCATTAAAAAAAATATACTTGAAGTAGTGGCTCACTGAATCATGTGGTTGGTAAACATTTTTCATTTATGATAGAGTAGTTGAGATATGGATAAAAAGGATGAACCCAAGGAAATGGGAAGGTGAAGATAGAACAAATGAGCAATGTGAGAAGGAGAGCAATGAAGTAGAGCCAAAAGAGATTGTGGAAGAAACCAGGTTTCTTTTTGGAAATGCTTTGCTTTTTTCTTTGTGTGGTTATATTGAATTACTTTATCATGTTTTTGAATGACAATCTAATTGAACTGAAATATATTTTATATTTTGATGTGTTACCTTATATTTAAATCAATAAAAAAATGGATGGGTAGAATCAATATAGTTGAGTTGAATTTTTTTAGATTTTTTGTGTTACATTATCTTTAAATCAATGAAAGAATGAATGAGTAGAAGTAATATAGTTGAGCTGAAAATATTTTATATTTTGTTGTGTTACCTTATATTTAAATCAATAAAAGAATGGATGGGTAGAAGAAGTATAGTTGATCTAAAAACATTTATATTTTTCATTGTGTGGTTATATTGAACTACTGTATCATGTTTTTGAATGACAATTTAATTGAACTGAAAAACATTTTATATTTTGATGTGTTACCTTATCTTTAAATCAATGAAATAATGGATGGATAGAAGAAATATAGTTGAGCTTAAAATATTTTATATTTTTTTGTATTACCTTGTCTTTAAATCAATGAAAGAATGAATGGACATAAGCGATATAGTTGAGCTGAAAATATTTTATATTTTGTTGTGTTATCTTATCTTTAAATTAATGAAAGAATGGATGGGTAGAAGCAAACTAGTTGATTTGAAATGTTGTTATATTTTTCTGTGTTGCTTTGTCTTTAAACCAATGAAATAATGGATGGGTAGAAGTAAACCAGTGAGTTAAAATCATTTTATACTTTGTTGTGTTCCCTTGTATTTTAAATCAATAAAGGAATGGATGGGTAGAAGCCAACTAGAGAAAGCTTAAAATATTTTGTTGCGGGTTGCAGTATAACGAAGTTCTATTGTACCAATAATAATGAGTTATCTCAAACAAGTATTTTATTTTAAGTAGTGGAAATAGCTGACCAACCAAATCTTGCAGTATCCAGTAACCATAAATGTATGGATTGTACGATAGTGGGAGTAAAGACTAGTTTTATTAGATGCATATAAATTGGTTGTGAATGCTACTATGTATGTGCATCTTGGAGGGTAAAATATGTGTTCTTATATTTATAGAAGTTAAGAAAAAATGGAGAATGCAGGAAACACAGTTTTTCTTATGGATAGAAATAATGAATTGAATATTTATTGTAGAAACTAAATTATAGTAGAAATAAACTTTTGATGCTATGTGGAATGGGATGTTGGTTAAATGATTTTTTGTCCTTAGAGAATGAAAGCAATTGTTGTGATGTTTTTTCTTTTATTGAAACTACAATATTGTAAAGAATAGTGTATTGCATTCTTTTGGAAGGATATAATATGAAATGAGTATATCCGTATAGTGGTTGAAATTATACCATAGTGATTGGTTACTAAAACCAACATCTTGAAACCATCTCTAATCCCGAAGAGCGGTAATATTTCTTGATTGCTAGCATCGATGTGTGGAAGATGAAGGACGTCTTATAGTGAGTTAGGCTAATGGAAAGTTACTAGAATAACACTTCTTGTTTGCTTGATGATAAGATCTCAGATAAAATGATGCGTGACTCATGTTGGGATGCTGAGTGATGGTTGAACCACAGTTTTATAATATTTCCTCTATAAATATAAAGACATGTATTGGTTATCTCGTGTGAACTGGAAGTGATGTAATTCTAAGTTGATCTCATATTTCGAGGAGCAATGACTTCCAATACTTGAGTGGAGTGATTAATTAATTATCAACACTCAATGAAGCTTAAATCGGTTTGTGAATCATATTGAAATTTTTACAACAACGATGGCAATCTATCATTTCTAAATGAAAGGGTTGTTTATTTTTAGGAAATTAAATAATAACTTGTTACTTCTCTTATGCGATGTTTTAATTATTTACTGGTTTAGGATATGACTTTGTGAATTATTTAAGATTTGTTAAGTTAGTGAGTTTTACGTTGAGTTGTTGGGACCCGCATGTGCATGATGTGACATTTCTAAAGATATTGTTATGTAGAGCTTGTTCATTACATTGAGGTATTGCTCTATTTTAGCTTTTAGATTGAATCGTATTGAATGGATTAAAAGCTTTTATAATGATTGAATTTTAGATCCTAATGGGATCATTAAAAGTGTGGATAAAATTACCTTGGATAGATAATTTATATATGAGAAATCTAGAGTAGAGTTGATGGAAAATGAATAAATCTAGAATGATTTAAGAGTTAGAAACACACTCAATGCACTATGTGTTCTCATGGAAAAGGATCTATGTGGAGAATAGAGACTAGTCATTAGAAAATGGATAACTCTCGAATGATGCAAGAGTTAGAACTACACTCAATGCACTAAGTATTCTCATGCAAAAGGATCCACATGGAGAATAGGGATTAGTTACTCCTTTCCATGGAATGAAAGGAATGCACTCTATCTCATGTGATCAATGAGAGAAATAGCTTGAATGGGTGTAACAGGTAGCACTCTCACATTAAAATAATTATGTGAAGTAGATATTGGTGTATTGAACATAATTAATGCTAGTCAGATTAAAGAAATTTGGAAATAATTATGTTTAATTATTAAGTGTAATTTTTTTTTTTTAATAATAAGGGGTCTAGGAATGGAATTCTAGGCGATTATTACATCTGGTATTAGAGCATGGTTCATAGTGGGATAGGTTCATTACACAAAACTTATAAAATATACTTAGGAAGGAGTTGGATCTTGCTGGTAATATACCTATTAGAAGTGAATCGGTATTTTTATATTAATATTATTGGATAAATGATTAGTAGGGGAAGGATAAATTTGAATGATTAATTACTAATGAATTTCTACTCTCTTTATGTGTGGCTAGGGAATATGCCACCAAAGAGAACAATAGGAAGTGTAATCCATCGACAAGGCAAACACACTAGTCAAACATTTGGAGGTGGATTCAAAGAACCCTAATAATGGAAGGGAAAACCTTACTAAGATAGTTAATCTTCTATGGAAGTAGGTAGATACGTAAATATAGTTGTTGGATACCATGTTGAACAGGTAAGCACAAACTAGTAACTATGATAGGAGATAGGAAGATGACCCTCTTTGTAAGGCACAACTAGCCAGGATTCAATTTGAAGATAAATTATGAAAAGAGATGAAACACTTAAAATCTTCTAATTTTAGTAGAGAGGAATATGGTTATATTACCGATGTATGGGTGGAAGGTAGAGTATGATTTAGGATAAAACTACTCCATTAACCAATGCTACCCTATGGTAAAATTTACCTTACATAGTGGAACAAGGGTAGGATGCTTGTGTGTAGCGCCTCTGCATACCTTTGATATAATATTAGGAATGTATTTGTTGCAAGAGCATAAGGTAGTACTCAAATTTTAGGATAGATGCATTGAATATATAGATGATAGGAGTGTTGTGCAAAAAATGTTCAGCCTACAAGGGGCTTTTCAACCTCAAATTCTATCGATAATGCAACTTAACAAGGCAATAAAGAAAGGAGAAATGGTCTATATAGTTAAGATAAATAAAATTTATGAAGAGAAGAAGAAAGAGGTGTTTGATAAACACTTAATTTTTCAAGAATTTAGGGATGTATTTCTAGATGATTTACCTCAAATACCCTCTAAATGGAAATTTGATTTTACTATTGATCTCCAACCTAGAATAGAACCCATCCATAGATCTTCTTACAAGATGAATCCCATAGAAATTCAAGAATTGAAGGTGCAATTGCAAGGGTTATTAGATAAAGGATTGATAAAACCAAGTGTATCACGCTAGGATGCACCCATATTATTTGTCAAGAAGAAGTATGGTTCTTTGAGGTTATACATAAACTATAGAATGTTGAACAAAAAAACCATCAAAAATAGATATCCTCTACCAAGAATTGAAGATCTCTTCGATCAACTCAAATATGTCATAATATTTTCAAATATTGATATGAAATTAGGATATAACCAATTAAAAATCCGTGAGGAGGATACTCACAAGACAACCTTTAAAACTCATTATGGACATTATGACTTTTTTGTCTTACCTTTTGTTTTACCCAATGCTCCAATGGCATTTATGAATTTGATGAATAACATTTTCAAGAAGTACTTGGATAGATTTGTGTTGGTATTTCTAGATGATATTTTGATATATTCTAGAAATAGGACATAGCATGACAAGCACATCAGGTTTGTGTTAGAGCTATTAAGGAGAAAGTAACTATTTGGGAATTTATCCAAGTTTTATTATGTGTCGAAAATGTAATATTTAGGAAACATTGTTTTCAGAAAAGGGATCACAATGGACCCTAAGAAGATATAAGCTATTTTGAATTATCTACCGCCTACAAGCATGTTAGAAGTTTGAATTTTTATGGGTCTAACTAGATACTATAGGTGACATGTGAGGGACTATGTTAAGATCACCTTACCCATAACTAACCTTCAGATAAAAGGTAAACAATTTAAGTCGACAAAAAATGTAAGGAAGCTTTTTGGCCACTAAAGCAAAATATTACTATACTTCATTTTCAAAAATTACCCGATCTTTAGGGAAGTTTCTTGGTTTGTACTGATGTATCCTTAGATAATTGGGAGAAGTTCTATCAAAGAAGTAGTAGTAGCCTTTGAATCTAGAAAATTGAAAATACATGAGGTTAATTATACAACCCATGATTTAGAGTTGGTAGTTGTAGTGTTCACTATCAAGAGTTGGCAACATTACCTGGTTGGGAGACCTTTTGAGCTAAGGATAGACCATCAAAGTCTACAATATATTTTCACTCAACCTTTACTCAATGCTAGGAAAAGAAGGTGGATGAAATTTGCATAGAATATGTTTTTGGCACTGAGTATATAAAAGTAAAAGAGAATAAAGTTTTTGATGCATTGAGTAGAAGAAGACATATAGTAGTTTTATCTTGTAATATTTTTGACTTGATGAAATAAGTCAAGGAAATAAAAAAGTAGGATACATACTATAACAAAATTTGGAAAGGATGGAAAGAAAACATGATGAAGGTAGATACTTTGACATCAGGGATGGTTTCTTATATTTTAAAAATAGGGTAGTAATTATTGAGATTAAATTTTGAGAAATATGGTTATGAATGAAGCTCACATATATCCATATTTTTCTCATCCAGGAGGAGCAATGATGAGGGAGATTATGAAAATATATACTTTTGGTCAAGAATGAAGAGAGATAACAAAATTTGTCACTCAATGTCTTTAATGCCAAAATATAAAAGTAGAACATAGACATCCTACTTGATTATTGTACTCACATGATGTGCCTATGAAAATGGCAAGTAATTTCATTGGATTGCATAATAGGATTGCCTAAAAATAGATTCAAATATGATGCAATCCTAGTAATGGTCGAAAAACTAACCAAGGTTGCACATTTTATACCTAGGAACACCAAGTATGATGCAGTAATTATGTTTAACAAATTTGTTAAATAAATATTTTAACTGCATTGTTTTCTAGAGGTAATTATATCAGATAGGGACTCAAAATTCAAATATGAGTTTTGGCAATCTCTACATCATGCCATTGATACTAGATTGAATATTAGTTCTACTTACCATCTAGAGAGTGATGGGAAAACTAAAAGAGTGAATAAGTGCTAGAGGATATGCTTCACATGTATTGTATGGATCAGAAGACCTATTGGGAATATTTCTTGCATTTGGTAGAATTTTCCTACAATAATGGTCATCATTTGACCATAGGAATAGCTCCATTCGAATATTTGTATGGTAGAAAGTGTAGGATACCTTTGACATGGGATAATCTAGAATATCGTATTGTATTTCAACTAAATTTGGTCAAATAAATAGAGCAATAGTTGAAGGTAATTTAAGAGATATTGAATTTGCAGATCAATAGAAAAGCTATACCGATCTTCAGATATCATGAAATATTTTACAGTGGGTGACAATGTGCTTTTGAGGGTAAATCCAATAAAGATTGCAATTAAGTCCACAAAGATAGATCCTCATGTAGACACCAAAACAACACCAATCTGATTATGTGACTGCAAACACTGATCGCTTTGACACACACAGCCCCAAGGGCAGCCCCCAGAGGTCAAATAGTGGTCCTAACCACTCTCACAACAATTTTGGAAGGTCAGAGATCAAGTTGGCACCTTCAGGCACTTTGCTCAGTATCCGTTCCACCCTGGGACAAATTCAAACTAGGATTCACCCCACATAGGGATGAATTTTGAATTCGCTCCAGGGTGGGGTGAATTGCAGGTTTGACGGGAAAAAAGTCAAATCTTGACAAATGGCAGCTCGGATCTGCCACCCAACGCTTCCTTCATCACATGGGAGTATGGGTGAGCATTTTTGAGTGTTAGAGGCATCTGCAAGGTCAGTCATGAAGTCCTAATTTAGGGAGGAATCTCCTTCCCCTTGGGAAGGCATGATTGCCATGTGGCGCCTCTGCATGCCCATTTCAAGAGACCTCCAGGTCTATAAATTGGTGAGTTTCCTCACCCAAAAAGGATAAGAGAAGGAGCATTTGGAGCCACGAAGTGCTATCATTTTATTTACATACCTCACACCTTTTGTATTTGTGCCTTTCACATCCTTGATCTCCTTTAAAAGGGAGGTCATTGGGTGACTATTGGGAGGACAAATCTTGATCCCAAAACACAACATTTGGACACGATATCCCACCAAATTTGTTGACAATACCACACCAGAGGTTTTGGACCCATCCCAAATGGATTGGTGCCGAAATCAAGCCTCCAACGGTGGGCAACCTGCCCCATGGGTGCCCCCTCCCCACACCGTCACAGTCCTAATCGCCCCCTTTCAGAGCGATAGGAATTCTACGGTAGGATTGCTTTATTTCAATTTTGTATTCAATTATATGATGTTTAGATAGGTTTCCATTAGAATTTCATCTCGTAAAAATTTTGACCATATTTCTATCTTTGCTCGATTTTACTAACCTACAGGTAGCATCATAAAATTTCTATTGATGGAGGCTAAATTGGGAAAATATGACCATATGGGTCTTCCCAAGATGCCACCAATTAGCTAAAACCAAGTTTTCAGGTCTTTTGGAGCTTCCAAGGTAGGACATTCGGACAGTACCTATTTGGCATTTTATTATAGGTGAATTCGTCCCACCCTGAACAAATTCAAATCGGTGAGGAATTTTTTGACTTTTCTTTTTGTAGAGCCTTCTTGGTGATGTATTGATGCCTCTATCAAATTTTCATTGGATTTGGACTTGTTGTAGTCATATTTTAATTCATTTTTTCTCATTCACTTATCGTAGGCTTGGGGATTGCATGCTTTGTTTCATCCGTAGGTGCTACTAATCGTTTCTTGTTCTTTTGAACATAGGGTTTGGATGTTTGAGGAGTAGCGAGGAGTCTAGACTCACCAAAACAAGTGGTGGTAACGTTTGGTCCACCCATTTTACATGTGGGAACGCGAAATAAGGAAAAACGCCCATGGATGTAACGAGTAACGCATGCTTAAACGCTCCTAGCCCTTGGAAGGGGAGGATGGGAATTGTAACTGAGTTTGAAAAATATCAATAAAAAGGGCTATCTTCTTTATTCACATTTGTTTCATTTTGATTCACTCATGTTTGTCCCTCTTTTCATGTGCTTTCAAGTTTCTAGGATTTAGCGCTAAGTTTGGTTTCTTTGTTTGCATTTCACATACTTGCTTTCCTTTTTGCTTTCGTATCCTCATGCTTTTAGTGGCGATCACGGTGGGACCTTGTCCTCTATTTTTAAGATCAAAAATCTGATCCAAACTTGGTTTTTTTCTTGTAGGTACCACGTTTTCATACGCTGACTGCTGTTCGTTCCATCAGGGAGCGAATATAGACCTGTAATTCATCTCACCCAGGGACGAATTGGAATTTGTCCCACCCTGGGGTGAATGCATTCTTGTAATTTGTTCCACCCCGAGATGAATTCTAGTCTGTGAAGCTTTCAGGTAGAAACTCAGAACCGACAGATTCAGGCAAAGAAGAGGTAAGAATTTTGCACTTTTCTTGTCATTTTGTTTCTTCAAATTTTCTATTTTTCCTGGTTTCTTTTTGCATGCATAGAAAAATTTACTGCATGTTCATTTTGTTTAATGCAAAATAAAAAGAACCCCACACACCACGTGGAAAATCAAACACCAAGGAGTTGGTCATAAAACTCCAGCCCTTGATCAAGACCAACGGTGGATTTCATCACCACCTTGGCTTGAATTTTGCATTCATAAACCCCGATCGCTACTTTTTCTAGACGTAAATCCTAAAAAAAATTGATCGAGTGTAGCTGGGGTGATTCCCAGTGCACGAGGATAAGTCTTCAATGGTAGGTGTCATAAACAGGGCGATTCCCCTTCCGTACCGCCTATGTTCCACATACCATCTGCTCTCATGTACCTATAGTTTCCCTCACGTAAGGGTAGGTATATAGAGAGGTTGGTATATCGGCCTGGCAATGGTATATCGAAGGGGCGACCAATTTTGGGATTCATAAGAGCCCTCATTTTGCATTAAACATTCTTTACAAAAACCTTCAAAAACAAAATAAAAACAAAAACAAAACACACTAAACCAATTTTAGGACACACTCTCAATATTTAAACGAGATAATCACTGTTTGCGTATGTGTGTGCTCTTTTTTGTTTAGTGTAGCATAAAAAGTCATAAAAGGGATAAAAAACCATTTAGCTTGTAGCACAACAACACCATGGTGTACACCCGTAGCCAAGCCCAATCAAGGGAAGAAGCTACAAAAAGTGTCCAAGGGGGCACAAGTCACCTTCGCTACAGCCCTAAGGACTTGGTCACACCACCTTGGTGGCTTGACCCACAAGAGAGTCCGCGTCATTCCATGTCAAGGTGGAATTATAGGGACACCCGTCTAGGGGACACACCCATTCATCATAGCCCCTTTTAGGAAGAATACTTACACATGGCACTCAACATAGACAGGAAGGCTCCCTTAGAAGCTTGATATGAGTGGCCACCATGTGATGAAGCGCTAGAGTGACATAGTGTCTAGGAGGAGAAGCCACATGACTATGGCATCCCTCCTTTGCCCCCCATCACTATTAGAACCAATAGACAAACCCCAGAGCGCAAGGATCTTCAAGCAGGGCAAGCTAACTCCACCCACCACTTTCACACATACGAAAGGGAGCACGAGGAAGACCACCACATTCCTTGAGAGCAATGTATAGCGTGGGAGCCATGCACTTCTGCACCCGCTATGTACCATGGTCACCCATTGAGGCCAGAGCCTCGGGTAAATGCCACCAACCTCGATAGAGGGAAGTGACCCATTGAGATCTCGAATTATTGCGACTGAGGTAAGTGCATAGGAGAGGCATCCAAGCTTCCTAGGCTCAATATGGCAAAAAAAATTGACCTGGAAGTCGATAGACATGCCGCCCACCAAGCGCAGATCATGAGGCTTGAGCAAGACCAACAATAGCTAGAGCATCTATATCGCCTTAGCAAAGAACGCATTTGGTGCCAAATAGATGAGCTGCTCCATAACCCGATACCTGAGAGGGTTCCAACCCCTCACACCCAAAGAGCATAACCGTATGAGAGGCATAATCCCTTGGTGCGAGATAGGTCTCCATGACCTCATCAAGTTTTGCCTTCGAGACCCCCTAGACCTGAGAGGGAGGCCACTCCCCGGAACAATGATGGGTACCCTCCGTGGGGACCCACCCAGGGTCATAGGTCTCGCCTAGAGACTCCTCAAGAAGTCTACGAGGAGTATGAACAAGAAGTAGAGTAGGATGAAATGCCCTACCAAGGTGGAGGGGTCGCTATCCGGCCACCCCCCATAGGCCTCAAGTCTCCCACAACCCACAATGGGAGCAAACTAAAGAGGAAGAGATTAAATCTTCTAATGCATACAAAGCGCTATTAGAGCATTTGGAGTCTATGGAAACCAAAGCTTCTGGGCCCCAAAAGCCCATGTTATGCCAACTCCATAGTCATCCTATGCATCCGTTAGTGCCTGCACTCCCTTACCCCGAACACTTCAAGCTACCTCAGTTGGCAATCTTTAAGGGTGAAGAGGATGCCCAAGAGCATGTGACCAGATTCCTGAGTCAATGCTTTGGCATTCAGGACAATGATGCGTTCTTGCTAAGGACATTTATAACCACATTCGTGGGCCCTGCCTCAGACTAGTTCAATCAGTTTCTAAAGCATAAAATTAATAACTTGGATCAGTTAGTGGATGCGTTCCTTGAACACTTTGCCTTCAACACCAAGAAGGTATCACTAAGTGACCTGGATAGCCTCAAGCAGTATGAGGAAGAGACCATGGCAGCCTATGGGAATCGGTGGAGGACTTTGCTTTCCAAGCTACCCTACCTCCCTCCTATGTCCGACCTTACACAAATGTTCTCATGAAGTTGTTTGAGATCGATCTATGTGCTATTGTAGCTACAACAATATGCCACCTTAGAGGAAGCTCTAGCGCAAGCTAGAATTATCGAAGAGATCAAGATACAAGATGGTGAAATTGCCAAACATAAGAAGAAATAATGGAACAAGAACACAAAAATAGGGACTACACAACAAAAACCCACTGCGTTTAATCAAGTTGCTATAAATGTTCCTAAGCTTGCATAAGAAATACAACCTCAAAAGGCTAACTATCAGGCAGTGCCTCCTAATAATTATGAAAGAGAAAACCAAAAGTAGGAGAAAAATTAGCAGCATCACCCTAGGTGACAGTACACCCCTTATACGGAGTCTAGGGACTCCCTATTTGATCGCTTGTCAGTGGCGAACTTGATCAACCTTCTAGAGATTCAAACCATAGATCCTAACGCTCCCAAGCCTAAGGGATATCGGGAGGACTTGTATTGTAGGTTCCACAGGTGGAGGGGACATGACCTGAACGCATGTTGGAAGTTCAAAGGATTGATACAAGACCTGATTGACAATAAGACGTTGGTAGTGGACAACCCCGTAGCACCAAAAAACTAGCAGATGGGAGTTTTCAAAGACCCCTTGCCTACCCATGAGGCTCAGGAAAAACCCCTTCAAGTCAATGAGGTGCAACAAAATTGCCCCATGCAAGGGTATGTAGGAATGATAAGCATAGTGACTAGGAACAAGAGATACCTAGAAGTTGCCCCCACGGTAGCCACAAGAGAGGTTCCATCGATGTCACAACCTCAACAACACCCTATGCAACTACCTCTGCCTAGACCCATGGCCATGATTCGGACCAAACTCACGCAGATTTTGAGGACCACATCGGCTAGGCTCTCCATATACGAGCTTATACAACAATCAACACCCCATCGGGAGGCTCTCATGAAGATTTTGAAAGCCATCGAGTTGCAGCCCCACAAAGAGAATTCCTTCAACAACTTTGTTGGACATGTCAAACGATGCACGAAGCCAGTCATCACCTTTCGAGAAGATGAAGTTAAATCAATGTCTGATGACATGGCAGATCCACCCTTGCACGTTATCGCGTGGGTCAACGGGATCCCGTATAAGAGGGTGTTGATAGACACTAGCTCTTCCAGTAACATCATTACCATAGTAGCACTGAAACATCTGAATTTTCTAGCCTCTCACATCATGGCTTCCACCTACACACTACGAGCATTCAATGATGCGATATGCTCGATAGTTGGCACAATTTTTTTACATGTTTAGGTAGGACAAAAGACGATACCTACATTGTGCCATATTTTGGAAGGTGAGATGGCTTATAACATCTTGCTAGGGTGGCCATGGATCAGGTACATGAAGTGTGTCCCATCAATAGCTCATCAGTGTTTGAAGTATACATTTGAAGGGGAAGTGCATGTAGTCCCGATGGAATTAGAACCCTTCAAATATTGCAATGTGGTGCAGTTGATGCCGCAATCAACCCTCCCATCGATGCACTTGGATTTTTAGTTAAATCCATCTATATAGGGTCTGATGCCACAAGCACCACTAGTGATAAATCCATCAAAACCCCAACAAGGTGCATCTTCATCGTCAGCTCCTTCACCACCAATGCCACCTATCATGGCTAAACAGAAGGACAAAGGGAAGAAAACCCTGGAAGAAGCTCAACCCCTAGAAGAGGTGCTGCAAATAGTATCAACCATCTCTATCGAAGAGATGCCTAGCACAATGGAAGTTGAGGCTCCTAGTCCACCCAACATGGAGTGGACTCAGGAAGAGCTTTCGTTCCCTCCCTCTCAATTGCCAATAATTACTATTGAAATGGCCAGTACAAGCCTGGGGGAGTATCTAGTGTGGAATGTTGTAGCAACGACCATGCTAGAGTACATACAAGACATGGGGAGACCTCACCTCCCCATCGATACAATTTTTCCTTTAGGCTACCCGCCAAACTAGACAAATTTTGTGTATGGGGGCCTTGATCATGGTACTGAGCCATGCATGCAAGAGAATGCAGATGAAGAGCCTTTTGCAAAATATGTCAACTATCTATCTAATCCACACTTTGCACTGAGATATTTTGGCCAATGCAATTGGCATGGATATGGGCTAGGTAGGTATGAGCAAGGAGTGCGTGTCCTTTGCCAGCTAAGATACCAAATGCCTTATGACAAATCAGGAGTAGGGTTCAACCACCCCCTGCCCTTAGACATCTTGGTGGAAAAAATGCAAGGCCTAGGGATAGGCAACAAGGGTGGGTTGGCATTAGATACTTATGCCAACCCAAACACAACATATACATTGGGATATTACCTCCCATGGTCAACAACCACCCTTGTCAAACTCAATAACCCTTCTCTTGTGCTAGAGAGAGGTGAAAGTTCGAGGACTCACTTTCAAGGAAGGTATAAACAGTGTCAAGAGGGATCTTCGAAGGATGAATCAGAATGTGAACCAAAGTCATATGATCCCTTTGAATCCGATAGTGATCACTCACAAGTGATCCCCATGAATGACCTTCAAGAGAGCCTCTTGACTATGTTCCCTCTAGAGGCTCCAAGCAAGCCAGTGTCACGTCAAGGGAATCAAGTCCCCCCATAGAGTGTGGAACAACCACAATGGGGCCAGATTAATTTGCTTGAGTAGGATGAGCCTGTAATGCCTCAAACAGTTGTCAGAGCCAACGAGGGCTTTTGGATCTTCGATAGTGATTATGAAGATGAAACAGAAATGACATATCTTAATCACATGTGGTAGAGGCCACAACCATACCCCTTAGAGATTAACGACATATTTGAACAGATGGGCATAGTGCTAGGGCACGAGTGGTACGTAGACCCAACAGGGTGGGATCAAGTGTTGGATCCGTTGCTCCAAGTATGCAAAGAGCACCTTCCACTCTGAGACCCTAGGGTGATATCAATGTCAAGGGTAGACCCTATCCTCTTATTGGCACATAGGGTCGATCCATTCATTATAGTACCAATCCAGAGCATAGATAACATCCAGAGTGTTCGAGTCATCACACCCGCGGTAATGGAGACCAAAATCATTTCATCAACATGATCTCCATTGACTTAACCGCACCAATCCGCAATCCGGTCGACCTAGCATGGTCCTTGCATATAGACATAGATGCCATTGACTGGGATCACATAAATTCACCTCCATCCCCATCAGAGTATTGGCCTTTCAGTAAAATGCTTCATTTTACCCCAGGGACAACTCAAGATATCTTTCATGCCAAAGAGGAACCCGAGGTTCCCAATGCATATTTAAACTCAGCAAATGATATCCATTTGATCCCAACTCCACATCAATTGGAGGATGGATCCCACATGTCGATCGAGGAGATGATTGACATAGACATTGGCTTGGATCCAATGAATCCACATATTATCAAGCTGGGGGTAAGCTTATCCCTTGAAGAGCAAGCCGACTACATTGCCCTTCTCAAAGATAAGAAGGAGGTTTTTGCATGGTCATACAAAGACATGCCAGGGCTAGATCCACAGCTAGTCATGCATAATCTAACGCTTGATTCGATAGTCAAGCCAGTTAAGCAAAAACTATGTAAGATGCACCCAAAAGTGTCCTTGATGGTCAAAGACGAATTGTAAAAGTTGTTGGATGCATAGTTTTTCATCTATGTGGATTGTCCACCATGGATGTCCAACATGGTGCCTATCAAAAAGCTCGATGGGAGGATTCGCATATGCACTAATTTTCAAGATCTAAACAAAGCGATTCCTAAGGATGATTTCCCCTTGCCAAGCATCGATGCATTGGTAGATGCTACAGCAGGTCACGAAATGCTATCCCTCATGGATGGTTTCTCGAGATACAATCAGATTCGTATCAATCCTAAGGACCAACTAAAAATGGCGTTCACAACACCTTGGGGGACATTTTGTTATAAGGTCATGCCCTTTGGCCTTAAAAATGTTGGTGCCACCTACCAACGTGCAATGACATACATCTTCCGCGATTACATGCATAAAACTTTGGAAGATTACATGGATGATTTGTTGGCCAAATCTCTTTTGTTCCCAGATCATCTCGATGACTTAAGAAATATCCTTGATCACCTCATGGAGCATAAAGTCAGACTAAATCCCAAGAAGTGTGTATTTGGTGTCACATCTAGAAAACTCTTGGGTTTCATAGTCTCAAAGCGAGGCATCGAGGTGGACCCAAAAAAAGTCAAGGCAATCCTTGAAATGGTGCCCCCAACTACCATTAAGCAGCTCAAAAGTCTACAGGGAAAGGTTGCATCAATTAAGCGCTTCATAGCACAACTATCTGACAAGTGCCGACCCATGAACAAATTATTGCACAAGGGGGTAGCATTTCACTGGGACGACGAGTTCCAGTCAAAATTTGATGACATTAAACGATACTTGGCTTCGTCACCAATATTGGCACCACCTAGACCATGCATGTTGTTCTACTTATACATCTTAGCTACTGAGGTGGCACTGGGTGCCATGCTAGCCTAGAAGAATGAACTTCACAAAGAACAGGCTACTTACTATCTTAGTCGCACCTTGGTCAGTTATGAACTTAACTATGCATACGTCAAGAAAATTTGCTTGGCAGTGGTGTTTGCTACCAAAAATCTATGCCACTACATGCTGAGCAACACTACGTATGTTATTACTAAGGAGAATACATTGCGGTAATGATGAGTCGTACTTATCATAGTAGTCGCACGATGAAATGGATCATGTTGTTGACAAAATTTGACATTGATTTTATTGGATAGAAATCCATTAAAGGACAAGTCATAGTCGATCAACTAGCAGAGGATCCTCTCGAAGATGATCAGCCTCTGGTCATAGAACTACCCGATGATGGGGTCTTCCATGTCTCAGAATCACCAAATTCTTATGAGCTTGAGTCACAGGCCGACATAACCCTATTTTTTGATGGTTCTAAATGTGAGCAAGGTGGTGGCATGGGAATTGTATTATTCACATCACAAGGGGCTCCTATACCCCTGTATTTTAAATTAGACTTCTCATGCACCAACAATAATGTAGAGTATGAAGCCTTTCTCATTGGTCTTCAGACAACAATCACCATGAACATCAAACGATTGAACATCTTTGGTGATTCGCTATTAATTTTCAACCAAGTCAAATGGGTATTCCAATGCAAATGCCCAGTTCTGCAAGGCTTATAAAGCCCTTGTGGACAAATTCCTGGTGAATCTTGAGTGGTACAACATCGAGGCACTCCCTCGATCATCGAATCATTTTGTGGATGCTATGGCCTCCTTGGGGTCACTAATCCTGCAAGACCTTTCCAGTGATATGACAACCATTCAAGTCAAAACACTATTGAAATTCGTGATGGAGCGTGCAAGCTCTGAATTTGCACCAGAAATCCACATGATCCAGATTGAACCATCCTCAAATAATTTCTCTCGAATCCACAATCATCTGACACATGCCAACTGGGGGTCCTTGTTCTCCCCTACTCCCATTAATAGCAACACAACGCTATTCTTACAAGTTCTCTCCCACTTAGTGTTTGCTAGGGATGAACTTCAAGAGGGATTGGTTGTTCATACCATCGATGCTTCCAATCAGCAGGATTGGTATTCACCCGTAAGGGACTACCTCAAGTTAGGTACTCTCCCGCTTGGATTGATGCATGTCGCAAAACGAGAATTCAAGCAGAAAGTGGCTAAGTATATCTTGATAGGAGACATTTTGTACCATCGTAGCTATGAAGGAATCCTCCTTCGGTACTTGGACCAGCAAGAGTCCCCTTGGGATATCGCACAAGTGCACGATGGTACATGTGGTGGCCACTTCAGTGGTATGGCCATCGCAAAGCGCATTCTTCGAATGGGCTATTATTGGCCATTTTTAGAGCAAGATTATTGTGCATATGTGAGGAAGTGCGTGAAGTGTCAACACGATGCTAATTTGACACATGTACCTTACCAGGCCTTGTAGATAGTCCAGTCAGCTTGGCCATTTTTTTAGTGGGGCTTAGATCTAATCAAAAAAATCTCCCCTACGTCGTTAGGTCATCACATGTTTATCATAACGGCCATAGAGTATTTCACCAAGTGGGTGGAAGCAGTTTCGCTTACCTCTACGATAGGACCTCGTGTTGTGGAGTTCATTTTGCATAACATCATATGTCATTTTGGTATTCCATCCAAAATAATCTCGGATAATGGGACGTCATTCAAGAACAAATATCTGCATGCTTTGACCACAAAGTACAGAATTCAGCATAGTTTTTTGACACCCAATTATCTGCAAGAAAATGGGCAAGCAGAGGTGTCAAACAGAACACTAGTTGCCATCCTTAAAAATACCATCGTAGACAGTCATAAGGATTGGCACATCCAAATCCCACTTGTCGTATGGGCTTATCACACTAGCATTCGGACGCCCACTAGGGCCACTCCATTTTTGCTTGTGTATGGCTCCGAGGCAATCATGCCTCTCGAGTTGGAAATTATTTCCCTATGCATATCAATGCAATATTTCATCCATGATGACACTGTGTGACAGGCCCGGTTAGACCAGCATACTTTGCTTGATGAACGACGCATTAATGCTCTCGAGCATTTACATATCTATCAAGAGCGACTTAAGAAAGCATACAACATGAAAGTTCACCTGAGGGACTTTCGGGTTGGTGATTTGGTCTTGAAGGAAAACCAACAGAACTCTAGTTTTTCATCCCATCTAAGGGACAAGTTCACGGTAAATTGGTTAGGTCCATATGTAATTGATAGCAAAATAGGACCCGGGACATACCGGCTAGCTTCCCTTGATGGAGTCAAGGAACTCAAACCCTTGAACATCAGTCATTTGTGACCATTCCATATCTAAGAGAGCCATATCCAAAAATGCTCCAAGGATTCCCATAATCACTTGGTCAACCCCAAAATGCTCCAAGGATTCCCACAATCACTTGGTCAATCCCAAAATGCTCCAAGGATTCCCACAATCGCTTGGTCAACCCCAAAATGCTCCAAGGATTCCCACAATCGCTTGGTCAACCCCAAAATGCTCCAAGGATTCCTATAATCACTTGGTCAACCCCAAAATGCTCCAAGGATTCCCACAATCACTTGGTCAATCCCAAAATGCTCCAAGGATTCCCACAATCGCTTGGTCAACACCAAAATGCTCCAAAGATTCCTACAATGGCTTGGTCAATCTCAAAACACCACAAAGGTACCCATTACCGCTTGGTCAAAAACAAGAAAATTCAAAAATAGTAAAATCATCAAAAATAACAAAAATTTGCATCTCATTTCCAGGCATGCTCAAACTCATCACAACAATAAAGAGCTCTTTTACATCTCATCTTCATGATAAAAATAAAATAAAAAATCAATCCATCAAAAACACAAAAATATGTAGCTGCATTAAGCATCACATCCATACTTTGCACATTTGTGGTCATACAGGTCAAAGGCACCATAGACTATAATCACTTCACCAATCCATCTTGTTCCACATTTCTCCATTTTATAAGCAGTCCATCAAACATGAACACCGTTCACTTCTTTTTTACCATACCAGAGTCAGTGGTCTTCTAATGTATCAAGGATTTTTGTCCTTTAGTCATCATTTTGCTGTCTAGCCACGTACTGTACTAAGTTAGACAACTTTTAAGAAGGTAGAGTTCTAATTGGATCACACCTTGTTACGTCGCATCCCAACACAAATTAAAACACATAAAAAATTCCGAAGTTGTGTGAATGAAAGATGAAACCTGCACAGCAATCCAACTCACCATAAGCGAAATGGTTATCTTGCTCATCCCCCGGTGCGAATGACCCCAAGAATACTGAGAGTTGGAAAAAGGACAAGCATCCTCCCTACCCAATTCCCTAAGAATCCCAAGTTATCAAAAGTTGCAAACATCATAAAATTTTGTAAAAAGTCAAAACTCCAAAAATTTGACATCACCACCAAAGTGCATACATCAAAAGGCACATACAATAGTGATTCTCATCACTCAAAATTCAAATCCCTTGCTCAAAAGAAAAATAAAAATAAAATAAATAGTGATTTTTATCACTACAAACGAACAAGTATCCCAGTACAATTGAAGAAAAGAAGGGAGTTGAACTTGAATCCCTGGAACTCTCAGCATTCCGACAGGTCATGAGGCAAACCTCAGTACCGATTTGGTGGATAGCCTATCGATCACTGGTGGTAAACCTCCCACATGATGATATATCTGTCACATTAACTCATGTACAGATCAATGTTTGCATGTGGATGAGCTAGCTTATGGTATCCTAGATAGCACCGTAGATTAATCTGGCTAAACACAACAAAGGAGTTAGTGGAGCTAATCAGGTGATCCTCAATACAGGTTTGGTTGATAGTCTATTTGGCACTAGTGGTATCCTGACCAATACCACCTAAACAAACTCAATTGCACACACAAGGATGTGAAATACCTTGGTCTAAGACAAGTCCAATTCATACCTTGTCCAAAGTTCATAGAAGATAAAGTATAGTTGTGGCTACTGAGTTAAAACCATCTGAGTCTCAGGAAACCTTAGCTACATTCATAAACCAACTGCGCCATCATTCCTCCCTGCATTCCAATTAACAATCACCAAAAAGAAAAATTGCAATGGTCTAAACAGTCTATGGTACCCTCGCCAAACAACACAAATTCAATTCATCCATTCCATTGTGCATATCACATATAAATCAACAACATTTACATTTACCATAACATATGCATCCATCAAAATAAATTAACATGCATACATCCATACTCATCACTCATCATGCATAAAATTAAACCAACACTCGCATAAGAAAAATCAAGTCATCTGTATATATCATCAAAAATGCCCGTAGGCTACAACAAACTAGTCCTGTGACCCCGCAACAAAATCCAATAGCTCAAAAACCCCCAAGCCTAGGGCATCGGCCATCATGATCACACAGGATCGGTGCGACGGGAACTACCCCCCATTATGTGGGTCCTGTGAGACCCCTCAGGGTGACTGCTGCTAGCCCTTGCATCACGCTTACTCACCCCCTCTCATCTAGTCACCTGCATCGAGAGGATGCTGAATGCTTAGTCTCACTCCCTCTCGAGCAGTGTGATGATCCACCTCCGCTGAACGTAGGAACCCACCCACCAAGGCGACTAATATTTGCCTCCAGCTCTAACCATTATCGTATCGAGTCCATCTCCCACTGGTGATACATCGCCAAGTTCTCCTTGCATCACGCCAAAGCCCTATCCCTCTCTTCCAGCTGCATGCGTAGGAGATCCCTCTCCTGCAGTGCGTCCCCCAGATCCTCATCATGCCTTCGTAGCAACCCCTCCAACCATGCAATCTCAACGTGTAGCCTAGACTTTATGTCCTTCGCATCTGCCTAAGGCGTAGGCATCTATGGAATAGCAGCCTGCTCTGGATCCCACTACTTCGTGACATCCTGCCTCTTTGGCTGATATGGAACCCCAAAAATCCACATCCTCATCCTCCACCTCCACCATGTTTGCATCCTCCCGAGGAGCTCCCCAATCATCTCCTGGTGCGTCAACACCCTCCTTGCTCGCTCCTGTCACCTTCACACCTCCTAGTGGCCCCTCTCCCAGCCATCATCACAGTACCCACCACTGGTCGTACTCTACGGTAGTCTCGACGTCATCCATGTTCGAGATGTCGATCACTACGTCTGAATCCTTGCCTACTGGCGAGATGACCAATTGATCCAGAGTCCTCTCATCCCCCTGTCATCGATAGACCATGGGCTCACCAGGAAACCCCTGGCACACCCCAAACTGTCGTGTCACCCGACTATAATGGAAAAACTCATGCTCGGTCCCATGTCGCCAAATCAGCCATCGCTCCCTATGCACCCATCAGAGCCACTCTCCAGCCTCTGACTAGGCTGGACAGTCCTAATAGGGGTGCCAAAACACCTCCCCTGGAGTCAGCCGAGCGAGGGCTTTGGCATAGTTCCCTATGACACCTACCCACCATCGACTCTGTCCCTACTCCTCCAACCACTGCCACAGAGTCGCATAGCCTATATCCTTATCCTCCATCTCTTCCCAAGTCATCCACGGTAACCCGGCTAGCCTCTCCACCGCTATGTGTTGCCAAGCCCAGCTCTGCAATAGATAGCTATAGCTAATCCCCTTTTGCCTTCGATAGTGGACCTCATACATCTCACCATAGAGCTATGCCAGAATGTCTACCCCCACATCATGATCAGTAGTGCCTCTGTCAGGCACTCTACCAGTCGTCAGACCACATCCAGTAGGTTCCATGGGAACCTCGCACCTGACAAGTTAGGTAGCAACATGTTGGAAACGAGGCCTATAAGGAATGCATGCCTAACTCCCAACACCCTCCTCTACAGCCACCATTGGACCAAAATATTTCCAATATGGCAGTCGCCCTTTGCCATCTCCACTGGGCTCTCCACGCCCAGCTCCTCCCCATGCCCGAAGCATCATATCAGTACAGTTGTCTGCTGGTCATGCGGTGACGTTCTGATCGGCAGTCCATCTATCAAAATTTGCAAAATCTGATAGGCATCCTCTAAGGTCACTGTCATCTCCCTTGTTGGGAGATGGAAGGTGTTGGTTTGGGGATCCCACAGATTGATCAGGGCCATCAGGTAGGCCCAATCCCCAACCACAAGCTCCAGTCGAGCCACCTACTTGAGCCCAAGGGCATCAAGCCACTCCTAGTTAGCCATAGTTAGTGCCCCCCGTGCTTCAGCAAAAGCATTGGATACACGGTACCGACTCTTAACAACCTGCAAAAGAAAACAACATTAAAACATTAAAAACAATGATAAATTGTACAACCCAAACATTTATATATAGGACTGCATTAAAACTGTATAGCCAAAAACAAAACAAAAATTTACAAAAATTAATTTGTCAGTCCTAGGGTTTCTAATCCTAACTGATAAATTCAAAAACAAAACAAAAATTTACAAAAATTAATTTGTCAGTCCTAGGGTTTCTAATCCTAACTGATAAATTCAAAAACAAAACAAAAATTTACAAAAATTAATTTTTCAGTCCTAGGGTTTCTAATCCTAACTGATAAATTTAAAAACAAAACGAAAAATTCAAAAAAAATAATTAATTTGTTAGTCCTAAGGTTTATACAGTTGTCAGTCTCGGGATTTCTGTATTTTAAGTTTAAAAGGTCTATACAAACAACACAAAATTAAAATAACAATTTCTACGTTTTAAAACTGACAAGCTCAGCCTAAAAAACTAGGGTTTTTCGTTTCGTTTATCCTAGGGTTTTAGTTAAAAGCACAAATAAAGATTTTTCACCTAGGTTTTAGTTACGTCCTCTGTTCAATTTTTAGCTAAAGTCTTGGTTTGTGTTCAGCTCAGTTTTTAGGGTTTCCATTTTAATTTTGAGAAAATAGCATCACAAAAGAAAAATAAAAAAATAACTTGCAATTTCAAAAACACATAACACATAACAAAAGCAATAAAACTAAGGAGCACTTACTGGTCTCGCTTCGGCTCCACCTATCAATCCGGTTTGTGCACTCATGATGTTGGGAGAAATTCGGTAGTGCTTCACTTCGCAGAATTAACCTCCTCCTCCCCAGAGCTCCAAATCGCAAGAAAATTCAAATGCAAATGAGCCCAAACCCTAGTTTTGGCCTTTAAATAGGCCTTGTAAGCTTATATTCATTCCCCCCTAGGATGAGCACTCTGGTAAGAACTCGTCCCACCCTGGGACGAATACTAAGCTAGAATTCGTCCCACCCTGAAATGAATTCAGGGCAAAAATTTCAAAGAACAACAAAAATTGAACAAAAATGCACCAAAAAAGCTAATAAACTTGCCCGATGAGAGTGCTTTGGCACTTGACATTCCGGGCATGCAAAATAGATGTCGGGGTCACAAATCCTCGCTATCCTATTCCCTAATAAGGCTACCATATCCGGACCGCTCCACGGGAATACGGATTTTTGATAATTTGATCCCCATACAACATCAGCAAAAGGGTCAAAAACTCATCCAAAAATAGTAATAACATTGCCAAACGAAGGCGCCTTCGCTCCTGACATTCTTGGCATCCAAAATAGACGTTGGGGTTACAAATTGCCACTATCCTACTACCTAAGAAGGCTACCATAGCCAGACTACTCCACGGAGGACGGATTTCTGCTAATTTTAGCTCTAAAAAGCGTCACCAAAAAGGGTTAACACCCGCCAAAAACAGGTCTAAATGTCAAAAAACTGCACACGCGTTCAAGGATAAGAATCTAAAGGCACCTTTGCACAAGTCATCTTGGTTCAAGCGACTCGTCACTTTTCCCATGAAGGTCATTCCCTCATTGATTCGTTGCTTGAGGGGGTAGTCACACTTAGTCACCAATCAACAAATACACACCCAATTAAGGAAAACAACATGCATTCAAAGAATCATTGACAAAGAAAATTACGCTCCTGCTTGGGGTAGTAAACAAGCAATAATCACAATCTAATCAAATCACTTAGCATTTTGTGAATCATGAACTCAAGGTTCTCACAGACAAAAGGTTGCGCCCTTTGCCTATTCATGACCGATCAATGTCCAAGATCAAGTAACACCTCACCGAAAAATGTTAACACTTGAATTGAGTTCCTTCATTTTTTTGAAGCAAGGATTCAAGAATGCATGCCCTTTCCATACTTGGGGCATCAAAATTTGGTTAGGTTATTGAGAAAACCTAATCATTAATGCTTTGGTTATCTATTTTTGCTCAGTGCTATGCCATGCACAGCACATCCCAAAAAGGGGCATCTTTAGACACCAAAATAACACCAATCCGATTATGTGACTACAAAAACTGATCGCTTTGACACACACAGCCCCAAGGGTAGCCCCCAGAGGTTAAACAGTGGTCCTAACCACTCTCACAATAGTTTTGGAAGGTCAGAGATCAATTTGGCACCTTAAGGGACTTTGCTTAGTATCCATTCCACCCTTGGACGAATTCAAACTGGGATTCGCCCCACCCAAGGACGAATTTTGAATTCGCTCCAGGGTGGGGCGAATTGCAGGTTTGATGGGAAAAAAGTCAAATCTTGACAAATTGCAGCTCAGATCCACCACCCAACGCTTCCTTCATCGCATGGGAGTATGGGTGAGCGTTTTTGAGCATTAGAGGCATCTGCAAGGTCAGTCATGAAGTCCTAATTCATGGAGGAATCTCCTTCCCCCTTGGAAGGCATGATTGCCATGTGGTGCCTCTACATGCTCATTTGAAGAGACCTCCAGGTCTATAAATTGGTGAGTTTCCTCACCCCAAAAGGAGAAGAGAAGGAGCATTTTAGAGCAACGAAGTGCTATCATTTTATTTACATAACTCACACCTTTTGGATTTACGCCTTTCACATCCTTGATCTCCTTTAGAAGGGAGGCCATTGGGTGACTATTGGGAGGACAAATATTGATCCCAAAACTTGACATTTGGCCATGATATCCCACCAAATTTACTGAAAATACCACACCAGAGGTTTTGGACCCATCCCAAGTGGATTGGTGTCGAAATCAAGCCTTCAACGGCAGGCGGCCTACCCCATGGGCGCCCCCTCCCCACACCGCCACAGTCCTAATCACCCCCTTTCGGAGTGATGGGAATTTTGTGGTAGGCTTACTTTATTTCATTTGTGCATTCAATTATATGATGTTTAGATAGGTTGCCATTAGAATTTTGAATCGTTTTAAACAATTTTGACCATATTTCTATCTTTGCTCGCTTTTACTAACCCATATGTAGTATCATCAAATTCTTGTTGATGGAGGCTAAATTGGGAAAATCTAACCATCTGGGTCTTCCCAAAATGTCTCCAATTAGCTAACACCAATTTTTTAGGTCTTTTGGAGCTTTTGAGGCAGGACATTGGGACAGTATCTATTCAGCATTTTATTGTAGGTGAATTCGTCCCACCCCGAAGCGAATTCAAATCGGTGAGGAATTTTCCGACTGTTCTTTTTTCAGAGCCTTCCTGGTGATGTCTTGATGCCTCTATCAAATTTTCATCACATTTGGACTTGTTTTAGTCATAGTTTAATTCATTTTTCTCATTCACTTATTGTAGGCTTGGGGATTGCATGCTTTGTTTCATCCGTAGGTGCTACTGACCGTTTCTTGTTCCTTTGAACATAGGGTTTGGATGTCGGAGGAGTAGCGAGGAGTCTAGACTCATCAACGCAAGTGGCGATGACATTTGGTCCACCCATTTTACATGTGGGCACGTGGAAGAAGGAAATACGCCCATGGATGTAACGAGTAACGCATGCTTAAATGCTTCTAGCCCTTGGAATGGGAGGATGCACATTGTAACCGAGTTTGAAACATATCAATAAAAAGGGCTGTCTTCTTTATTCACATTTTTTTCATTTCTATTTGCTCATGTTTGTCCCTCTTTTCATGTGCTTTCAAGTTTCTAGGATTTAGCGCTAAGTTCGGTTTCTTTGTTTGCATTTCGCATACTCGCTTTCATTTTTGCTTCCGTATCCTCATGCTTTCACCTCACTTTTTGAGGCCCTTTTAAATCATATATAATATTAGTCTTATGGCATTTCGACTTGCCTTACCACCTAAAATATCCAAGATTCATAGCACCTTTCATATTTCATTGTTTAAAAAGTATGTTGTTAACCCTAAACATGTGTGGGATCTATCTAATTTGCAGATGACAAACCCATATACTATAGAGGTTCATACAGTAAGAATACTTGAGTTCCAGTCCAAATCAATTAGAAAAGGAACCTTAGAGTAGTGCAAGATCCAGTGGGACAACTATTATCAAATAAATGCTACTTGGAAGAAAGTAGCAGATATGCAAAAATATTTTTCTTTTATGTTTGAAAATGCTATATAAAAACTATTGTATGTGGTAATGGTTAAATACAAAGGATTGTGTTAAGCCTAAGGTGGGAGGATGATGTCATTACCCACCCTTTTGCATACTTTTATTTTGGTGGATTTATGTTTGTTATATGGTTTATGGATGAAATGATGGACTATTTCAGTTTTAGTATTCAAATACATGTTATTATTGAAAATGTAAAATATAAATCTTAATGTGGAAGGTAGGATAATTCTATGTTTTGGTTTTGTGAAAAAATTGTATTCTATATATGAATATGATGCTGCTAATAAGGTGCACTTTTGCAATAAACATATCTCCTTATGGTGGCAGAAAGAATAGTCACCGAGAAATATTATCTTGGGGAAATTATGTGATGGGTAAATTGATCAGATATTTGAGAAGACAACATGGATAAATTCCATATTAAGTTAGTTTTTTTCTTATATCATATTGCTTCCTTATGAAAGAGTTCATTTAAATGGCATTAATACTAGTAAAAAGTGTTAATATTTTAATGGTTATAGTTGATAATTACAATGAGTATTTTGGGAAAGACGCTATAAATTTTTAAAGATAGATAAATCAAATTCCTTTAATTAATTTATTGTGTTTAAAAAAGGGAACATAATATATTTTCCTACATTTAAAAAAAATGGTATTGAACATCCAACGAACCCAAACATAGAGATATACTTCATAGAAATAAATTTACCTCTAGCTTAAAGGGAAATTCATTAAATAAAAGTATGCTTGAAGTAGTGGCTCTTCGAATCATTTGGCTGGTGGATGTTTTTCATTTATGATAACGTAGTGGAGATATGGAGAAAATGGATGAACCCAAGGAAAAGAGGGGATGGAGATAGAACAAACGAACAACATGAGAAGGAGAGAAACAAAAAAGGTTACCAAAAAAGTAGAGCTAGAAGAGATTGTGGAAGAAACCAGGTTCCTTTTTGGCAATGCTTTGATTTTCCTACTATGTGGTTATGTTGAATTGTTGCATCACACTTTTGAATGGCAATCTAATTGAACTGGAAAATATTTTATATTTTACTGTGTTACCTTATCTTTAAATAAATGAAAGAAAGGATGGGTAGAAGTAATATAGTTGAGATGAAAATATTTTATATTTTCCAGTGCTATCTTATCTTTAAATCAATGAAAGAATGGATGGGTTGAAGCAATATAGTTGATCTGAAAATGTTTTATATTTTTTTGTGTTACCTTGTCTTTAAATCAATGAAAGAATGGATGGATAGAAGCAATATAGTTGAGCTGAAATTTTTTATATTTTTCTGTGTTACCTTGTATTTAAATCAATGAAAGAATGGATGGATAGAAAAAATTATAGTTGAGCTGAAAATATTTTATATTTTTCTCGTGTTACCTTGTATTTAAATCAATGAAAGAATGGATGGGTAGAAGCAATATAGTTGAGCTGAAAATATTTTATATTTTGTTGTATTACCTTGTATTTAAATCAATGAAATAATGGATGGATAGATCAATCTAGTTGAAATGAAATTTTGTTATAGTCTACTATGTTTCTTTATCTTAAACTAGTGATATAATAGACGAGTAGAAGCAAACCAATGAGCTAAAACAGTTTTATACGTTTTTTTGTTCCCTTGTCTTTAAACCAATGAAAGAATGGATGGATAGAAGAAAACTAGGGATAGTTTGAAACATTTTTCTGGGGGTTACAATATAATGAAATTATGTTGTACCCATAATAATGAGTGACCACAAGCCAGTATTATGTTTTAAGTAGTGGAAATGACTAATCAACCAAATCTAGTGGTATCCGGTTGATCGTAAATGTATGGATTGTATGGTAGTGGTAGTAAAGACTAGTTTTATCAAATGGATATAAACTGGTTGTGAATGCTAGTATGTATGTGCATATTTTATGGTGAAATATGCATTCTTCTACTAATCAAAGTTAAGAAAATAATGAGAATGTAGGAAATATGTTTCTCCTTATGGATAGAAATTATGAATTATATATTTATTGTAGAAACTAAATTATAGTAGATATATTTATTGTAGAAACTAAATTATAGTAGATATAAACTATTGACGCTATGTAGAATGGGATGATGGGTAAATGATTTTCCATCCTTAAAGAATGAAAGCAATGGTTGTGATGTTCTTTATTGTACTAAAACTGCAATGTTGTAAAGAATAGTGTATTACATTCTTTTGGATGGATATGAGATGAAATGGGCATATCCATATGGTGGTTGAGATTATGCCACAGTAATTGGCTGCTAAAACCAATGTCTTTGAGCCATCTTTGATCCCCAACATCTTGATTGTTGAAAAATATTATTTTATACTTAAAGTAATTTTTGGGTGTTTGTTTATATAATTTATAAAATAAATAAGTAAAAATAAAAAATATATAAATAAATATAACAAATAATAAATATATAAAATAAAACGATAAAAATAAATAAAGTGCAAAGGAATACTTAAAATGAATAAAATAAATCGAAATGCCATTTGGCATTTAACTAAGTTAGATTTATGCATGAAATCCTCCACATGTTTTTTTTTTTAATTTACATGGTGGAATCGGTAGCCGCCACGAATTCTGGTAGGCTGTCCAGATTTTTTATGGCCGTCACAGTATTTTGCGCTATCTGCCCCAGAAGCCGCCACATAGATCTTCGCACGGTCCGCCCCTATAACCACCATGCCACAATCATTTTAAACCTTTTACGCTGCTGAAAGCACCAGGAAAGGGACAAGCGTTAAGTCCAGCGAGAAATCCTCCACATGTTGCAATAGAGTTCCTCCTTGGTTTTTTTCAAAGCATGTAAATGTTAGTACTGAAAGATAGACCTTGACTCTATGGAATTGGAGACAAAATAATATAGGAAAAAGGTAATAGTGGTTAGCTTCTTAATCCATGTAAGAGTATTTAGATAATTATATGCTACTTTCACCACTATTTAATGGAGTAAAATAATGTTTTGATAATCGTTTGCAATTAGTATTGAATTTAAAATTTACTATATTACTTTTTAGAAAATGGCTGGGTGTTGAGATTAAGCAAAGATCCATGTTTTATGACCTTAAGAAATTAGCATAGAATATTGTTGTGAATTTGTGTTTCTGGAAAATGTTTTAAGGTCTCTTTCTTTTAAAATATATATGCGCTAGAGTATCTTTGTATACTAGTTGATGGGTGGCTAATTTTGTATTAATAAGATTTGATTTCGCTTTTAACTAATGATTTTTGCATGAGTATTGCATGTTATGCGTTTGTGAGTGAATTAAAAGAGGATTTAGGGGTAAACTGCATTGCATCCATTCTTTGGGGCCGTTCTCACCCAACGTGCCACAACCTTAATCTTTCTACCAATCCATGGATGAGTTCTTGTTTGTAATTTTCATTGACTTGGCACAAATATGAACTTACGGTTATTATCTCCCAACTCTGTGAGACCTCAAGACCAATGGATGATCGTAGTTGACCCCATGAATGGCTGGTGTACTGCTGAAGAAGCATGTATTCTATTTTGATGTCGTAGTTGACCCCATGAATGGCTGGTGTACTGCTGAAGAAGCATGTATTCTATTTTGATGTCAAATCTAACCTATTGTGGCGAGGCTATTTTTCCTTTGTTGGATATCTTTCATAATACTATGTGTTACGTAACTTTGGGGCATATTATAAATTCTTAATGCTCTGTTATGAATTCAAAATGTATTATACTTGTCTAATACTTGTTACACTATCTACTGTTTGAAAAATAAAATATTTTAACATAATTGAGTAAATCACTTTTATGGAACACAATCCCTTTATTATGTAATTTAGGATGAATAAAATTAAAATAAAACTTATGTTTGAATTAACGTTGGATATGGGGCCCAAGATATTAGCTCAAACTTGATTATTTTTAAAAGCTCTTTGGATAGTATCGTTCGTAGGTCAATGGTCTTTGTATTGAAATCCATTTTAGTATAGCACTCTCTAACAAATCTAGGACCTCGTTGTTATGTTCAAAGACGTCCAGGAAGCTTTGGTTAGCTAAGAATTTGGTTAGTTTTTACTTTCGTCTTCAATAATTGGTAAACAAAATAATAATAAATTTAGCTATGCATATTTGTAAATCTATAGCATCTGTTGAAGGACATTTTAAAATGATGAGGATAATCTACAATGTAAGGCCTCCTTATTTAGTATGAGTAGGGAAGCACCTTTTCTTTTCCAAAAAAAGAAGTTTGATTCTTTGAGTTTAATGATATTTCTTTTAATGTATATATTTTCAACTCAAGGAATATTCATTTAATTATGATGTTGATGCTTTAGTTGTAGCATAGCATATGAGATTATTTTATCGATTTAATTAAACCCTTTTCCTTTATATACTTGGTGATTAATGTTAGAAATTAAACTAATTTTCATACCTATTATATCTCTGACAGATATTTTCTTTCGGATCTGATTACCATATTTAAAAGGTGTTCAAAGTTATTACTAGAAAATGTAGTCATTCAGCAACTGGATAGACACCATACTCTTGAATTCAATGTGTTTCAGAAAGCTGGTAATCCTTTCCCTTCAATACCAAGCTATATGTATATGCCATTGTTATCATTTTAAGAGGGATATGTAAGAGCAAACCGGAGTAGCACAACATAAGAGCATGGAGAAAAAGGAAGGATTTGAAGTTGCAGCCTTTAGAAACTCCTCTATGGATGTAACCTGCAAATTCTTTATAGTTATATATGTATGTGGATGTATTTCCAAATTTCAAGTAACAAATACAATACGTTCATGTATTTTTTCTTCATGTGATATTCGAATGATTATTAACTAACTTAGCAAAGTAAGACTTAGTTTCACTATATCTTGCTATCATCTATGTTCCATCCCAGTGAAGTGAATTAGAAATCCTTGCATGATGTATCATGCTCATGGATTAGGGCACATTTAGTGCTATAAAATACTTGTTGAGATTCACCCTATTTTGTGCTACCTCTCACTCGTGCTCCCTCCTACTCATGTTATATCCCGCTAAAATTTTGCATCGTAAAGCATAAAAGTCCTTTAATTTTACGATTTAAAATAGGTCATGGTATAGAACAATTTTTTTCTACCTCGTTGGTGATATTTCTCGTGGGTGTTGTATCTCACAATCGCTCTGCATTATGTTGTCTGCCAACGATTTTAACTCGTGGTGTAGGACTGCTTCAACTTCCATGTTGTAGCCTATGTAAAGGCTAGTAATTTTTTTGTGCTCTAGCCCATGCAAAATTTTATGCTTTAGCCCACTATATTTCTTTTATTTCGTTATCCATGGATTTTTTCCTTGTTTTGGCTCGCATGTGTAAACTTACAAATTGGTATCAAAGCTAGCATTAACTCATAGAATATAAGAAGCAATGGCTTCGAGTGGTAACTCATTATAATTGCAGATCCCATGTTTCAATGGCAAGATCTATGATTAATGTAGAATACAAATGAAGATCTTATTTGGGTCTCAAGAGCTATGAGACTTGGTGAAGAACGGTTATCCAAAACCCATAAATGTAGCAGCATTGAGTGCTTTCTCCTAAGTAGAGTTAGATCTATTGAAGGATAATTGAAAGAAGGATCTAAAGTCATTATTTTACATAATGTATGTAATTAAGAAAACTATTTTCCCAAGAATTGTAGCAATAACCAAATTAAAGGAGGTATGGAAAATTTTATCCAACTTCTTCCAGGGCACCAATAAAGTGAATTTGATGAGGTTGCAGATGCTAAGAAGGAAGTTTGAGAATTTGCATATGAGTTATTCAGAGTCCTTGAGTGGCTTACTTACCCGCACCATGGGTATCATCAACAAAATGAGGTTGAATGTCAAGAATATTGAGAACTAGATAATAGTTGAGAAAACACTATGAAGCCTACAAGTAAGGTTTGACCTAGTGGTGATAGAAATTGAAGAATCAAGGGATGTAATAACTCTTTTAGTAGATGAGCTCATGGGTTCCCTACAAAAATATGAAAAAATATTGAGACGATCATATCAGTCCTCAATAGAGCAAGCACTTAAGACATATGTCTCATTTTGAGATAATAGTAGAAGAGAAGAATCTCAACAAAATACTTCTAGTTTTCAAGGAGGAAGATGATAAAATAATAGAGGTAAGCATGGAAGAGTCCATAAGAGAGAAGGAATATAAAATTCCAATGAAGGATATACTAGCTGCAACTTCCATCAAGTAGGAGGATCAAATTAGAGGTATGATAAATCAAAGATCCAATGTTATTACTACAAAATAATTGGTGATTTTAGTTATGCATGTAGAAATAAGTTGGCCATGGAAAACAAGCAGAAAGCCCACTACATAAATGAAAATGAAAATGTAGACAATAGAGATGTATGTGTTTCTATGATACTATCTTGCAGTACTAATGAAGAATACCAAAAAATACTTGGTATCTTGATAGTCGGTGCAATAACCACATGTTTAGCAATAAATAAATGTTCTTGTAGTTGTATGAAACCATAAAATCTAAATTAAATATAGAAAATAACAGTAAGGTACCTATAATGAGCAAAGGTAAGATCATAATATGCACCAAGAACGGTGAAAGAAGACACATTTCTAATGTGTACTTTATGCCTGGATAGCTTGTGTCGAAGGGGCACATTGTGTAATTTAAAAATGGATCTTGCATAATCAAATACAAAGAGAATGGGATCATAACAAATGTGGCCATGACAAAGAAAAAATATTTCCTATGCATATTCAAAATGAATTGTTGTTTTTATTTAGTGTAGTTGTGAAAGATGTTGTGTGGTTATGGTATCTCATATATGATTACCTAGGTTTTAGTGGTTTGGACCTGCTACACAAGAAAAAAATGGTGAAGCCATTACATCTCATAGAGAAACTAAATCAAGGATGTGAAGGTTTCTTAGTTATCAAGCAACACAAGGATGTGTTCCCTATAGGACAATCTTGTAGAGCTTCACAACCATTAAAGTTGGTGCATTCAAATATTTGTAGCCCTATGCAAACTAGATCATTTGCCAACAACAAATACTTTCTAACTTTCATAGATGATTTTAGTCAGAGGACATGGTTATATCCCATAAAAAAAAAGTTAGAATATTTCAAAAAATTTGAGGAGTTCAAGGATTTGGTTGAAAAATAAAGTGGATATTATGTGAAGAATCTCAAAATAGATAGAGGAGGTGAATACGAATCCAATGAATTCCATAATTTCTACAAATAAAGTGGAATCAAAAGGTAATTCACAACTAGATATACACCTCAATAGAATGGTGTTGTAGAGAGGAATAAGAGAACCATAATGGATATGGCATGAAGAATGCTTAAGACAAAGGGTTTTTCGCATGAGTTCTAGGAAAAAGTTATAATTTGTGTAGTTTATCTACTAAATAAGTATCCCATGAACAATGTGGAGGACATGATCCATCAAGAAGCATGGAGTAACCAAAATCTGAGTGTTACCATTTAAGAGTTTTTGGGTGCATAGCATATGCACACATTCCATAAGAGAAGAGAAAGAAGATGGATTGCAAAGCAAAAAAATACATCTTCACTAGTTTTAGTGAAGAATCAAAGACTTATAGGTTGTATAACCTTTTAAAAAATAAGATTATTATAAGCCGAGATGTGAAGTTCATGGAAGATGAAGCTTGGAATTTGAAATCTAGGATTGGTTAGAAAGAGCCAACAATCATTGAGTTTGAGGACTTGGATGAAATTAGAGTGCATCCACCTACAATTTCAAGAAGTAATACTAGTGCCAACAGTAGCACTACCTCATCATCAAAATCACCTCAGGGTTATGCATAAGGGTTGGACTCAAAATATACTTGTAAGAAAATTGTGAATCCTAATCAAAATCAAGGTGAATCATGGTGAATCCTAAGAAAATCAAATCAATCATCTTCACACCAAAATTTGGGGTATTTGAAGCCCTAAAAATTAAGGTCATATTTGGGACAAATTTTGACCTATTAAATCACCTTATAACTTCATAAAAACACCACCATTATATTAGGCTCAAAAAGATCTTTCCAACAAGTACAAATATGCCTATGTTTGGATATATATTGTGGCAAATTGACCCTAAGAAAAAATTGATCCTAAAAATTTTAGGTGAATGAGCCGACATCGAGGATCCTCATATTCACCAATTTCTAATTTTAGAAATCCTAATATTCGTTCAATTTATAAATATTCACCATTATGCATAACACTGGATCACATCCACTTGCAAGGATGGTCCCAAAATTCAATACACCATCAAAGATAAGGAGCTTGCAAGATATATATGAGGTAACTAGAAATGAAATTGAAGAAGCAAAACATTCTGATTTTGCTTTATTTTTTGAGTGTGATCCAATTTTATTTGAAGAAGCAATTAAGAACAAAACTTGGGTGAAAGTTATGGATGATGAGATAGCAACCATAGAGAAGAACCAGACCTAGGAATTAATGGATATTCCAGTAGGTAAGAAGACCATTGGAGTAAAATGTTTATATAAATTTAAGTTTAATTCCCAAGGTGAATTTGAATAACATAAAGCTAGACTGGTTGCAAAAGGATACAATAAAAATCTAGGGACTGACTATCGTGACGTATATGCACTTATAGTGAGAATTGACATAGTCAAAATGATTCTAGCATTAGTATCCCAAAAAGGATGGAATGTTTAGTAGATGGATGTCAAGTATTCCTTCCTTAATGGAGTTTTGGAAGAAGAGATCTACATAGACTAGTCACTCGACTATGAGTTGGAAGGGCAAGAAGGGAAGCTCCTGAAATTAAATATGGATTGAGCAAGCACCCAAGGCTTGGTATAGTTGAATTGATGCATATTTTTAGGATAATGGGTTCATCAATTTCCCATATGATCACACTCTCTACATGAATAAAATTAATAAATGGAGATGATCATATTCTACTTGTATATAGATGATCTCATTTATATAGGAAATAGCAATATCTTATTTGAGCAATTTAGAAATGCCATGAAATAAAATTTTAAGATGACAAATTTAGGTTTGATGAAATATTTTCTTAGCATTGAAGTTATCCAATATGTGGAAGGTATATTCATATATCAATGAAAGTATACAAAATATGTCTTGAAAAGGTTTAGAATGGAGGACAACAAACCAACAATCATGTCAATTACAACAAGCCTAAAATTGAGCAAGAATGATTGTAGTAGTAATATTGATTCAACTTTCTACAAAATATTAGTTGGAAGTCTCATGTATTTGACATCAACCAAACCAGATATTATGTTTGTAATGATTTTGATTAGTATATTTATGAAAGCACCAAAGAACACTCACTTGTGGGCAGGTAAAAGGATTCTACGGTATGTCAATGGGACTAGAAACCATAGAATATTTTATGCTAGAAAATATCATCTTGAGCTTATAGGCTAAATAAATAGTGATTGGGTTGGTAGTATAGATGATAGAAATAGAACTTCTAGTTATGCATTCCATATTGTATCGGGTGTAGTTTTATGGTCATAAAAGAAGCAACCAATTGTCAAATTATCTACTACTAAGGCAGAGTATGTTGTTGCCACTTCAATCACATGCCATGAAGTTTGGCTGAGAAGAATCTTAGTAAAGCTAAATTATCAAACATAAGGGGCAACAACCATATTTTGTGATAACAATTCAGCCATAGAACTATCGAAGGATCTAGTATTTCATGGTAAGAGCAAACACATCGATATCTGCTACTACTTCATCCGAGAACTGGTAAAATTTAATGAAGTATTATTATTTTGAAATTCTAAAGACCAAGTTGTAGATATCTTCACAAAAACTTTGAAGGAGGAATATTTTAAAAGACTGATGGAAATGCTCAATATCAAAGTCTTTGTGAAATATAGTTTAAAAGAGGATGTTAGGAATAAAATCAGATTTCACACATGTTAGATCTTTGATAGATATTACCTTATGGATCTATTCACCATATTTTAAATGTATCCAAAGTTATTATCGATAGTTGTAGTCATTTGATGATTGGTAGATGCCATACTTTTGAATTTAATGCATGTCAAAAATTTGGTAAGTCTTTCGCTCCAATACCCATCTATATGTATATATCATTGCTATCATCTTAAGAGGGATATGTGAGAGAAAATTAGAGTAGCATAGTGGAAGAGCATGGAGGAAAAGGTAGGAGATGAATCCCAAACCTTTAGAAACTCCTCTACAGATGTAACCTATAAACTCTTTACAGTTGCAAATGTATGTGGATATATTTTCAAATTTCAAGTAATATATACAATACTTTCATGTATTTTTCTTTTGTGTGATATTCAAATGATTATTAACTAACTTAGCAAACTTAGGATTATTTTCCTTTTATCTTGTTGTCATCTGTGTTCTATCCCATTGAAGCAGATTAAAAACTCCTGCATTTTGTATCCCACTCATAGATTAGGGTGTTAGGAATGGAGACTAATTATGAGGAGGCTAAACAAAGAAAGTTTTTGGATTTATTGCAGGACGAGCAGGGAAAGTTTCTAGATTTACAGTCTGTTAGTCTACTAGAGAAAGTTTTCAGATTTACAACAGGACAGCCAAGGAAAGTTTTTTGTTTTTATCCCAAAATTAGGTGCTGGGAACTCAGTTTTAATCTTGGAATGTATTAAGAAAAGCAGTTTTTTTCTATTTTTTTCTTATATATAGTTGTGAGGAAAAACAGAGTATAAAATGAAAATTACTGTGTTGATTCCTTGTAAATATAGAGAGGAAATTACAGCAGATGTTTATTGTAGGTTGTAACCCTTTATTTCTTGGATTGAGAAAGAAAGGACTAAAAATTCTTGATGGATGTAACCCACATTGGGTGAACCACGTTAAAATCGTTGTCTCTTCTATTGTGTGTTTGTCTTATTTTGTTAATTCTGCTATTAAAGTTTGAAAAACTATAATTTCTTTTCTATATTTTATATAGTGATTTACTCTAACAAGTGGTATCAGAGCGGTTGTTTTGTTGGGTGCACTTGAAAGAAGGAGAATTTCTTGATCAAGTGGGAGCAATGGCAGAAGAAGAGAGGTTTAGATTTCAAAAATTCAATGGCCAAAACTTTCAATTCTAGAAGATGCAGATGGAGGATTACTTGTACCAGAAGGATCTTTACTTACCTCTTGAGGGAGAAACAAAGAGACCTTCAACTATTGTCTGATGAGGAGTGGAGTCTCCTTGATAGAAAGGCATTGGGTACTATGAGGCTATGCTTGGGAGCCACCATAGCCTTCAACATCTCTGATGAAAAGACTACCAAGGGAGTCATGGATAAGTTGGCCAAGATGTATGAGAAACCATCAACATCAAATAAGGTATTCTTAATGAAAATGTTATTTAAAATGAAAATGAGTGAAGGAGGATCTGTGCATGATCATTTAAATGAATTTAATACAGTCACTAATCAATTGCATTTAGTAGGATTAGATTTTGATGATGATCTTAGGGCCTTATTAATCTTATGCTCTCTTTTGAAAAGTTAGAATAGTTTTGTAATGGTGGTAAGTAACTTTGCTTTGAATTCAAATAAATTAGAATTTGATGATGTGGTTGGTGTGATACTCAGTGAGGACATGAGAATAAAAACCATAGGAGAATCATCTAGCACCATCTTAATTGTTGAGAATAGAGGAAGAGGAAGAGAAAGAGGCAAGAGTTCACATCGTGGTAAATCCAAAGGCAAATCCAAATCATGTGGAAAAGGAAAGCTACAGTGTTGGCACTATGGAAAAAAGGGTCATCTCAAGAAGGACTATTGGCAAAGAAAGGGTTATGGAAATGAAGGTAATGATAATAATGGTAACACTTCAGAAGCCAATATTACTGGACAAATTCTACAAGATTCTTTAATCTTATCTCTTGATAGAAATAGTGATTATTGGGTAATTGATAGTGGTGCTTCATTACATGCTACCTCACATAAGGAATACTTCATAGATTATGTTTCTGGAGATTATGGACAGGTTATGTTGGGAAATGACCAACCATGTAAAATCATGGGTATTGAAAAGATTTTGATTAAATCCCCAAATGGATGTCAATGGGCTCTTAAAGAGGTGAGACACATACCATATTTAAAGAGAAATATTATATCGGCAAGTAAGCTTGATGGTGAAGGATACACGGTTGCATTCGGAGAAAATGCTTGGAAAGTTACTAAAGGTTCATTAATAATAGCTAGAGGTAAATTGGTGGGTACTCTTTATTTACTTACTAACTTTTCTCACTGCTCCATGAATTTAGTTTCTACAGGTGAGAGTGCGTCTTTGTGGCACCAAATATTTGGCCATATGAGTGGAAAAGGTATGGAAATTTTACATTCAAGAAAGTTATTGCGTAAGTTAAAAGAGATTGATTTGGAATTCTGTGAGGATTTTTTTTATGGTAAAGCAAAGAGAGTTAGATTTCTCAAGGATGGCAAGAAAAGGAAGAAATATAAATTGGAGCTTGTGCACTCAGATGTTTGGGGCCCAGCTCAGGTAACTTCTCTTGGAGGTTCCTCTTACTATGTACTTTTTATTGATGATGCAACAAGGAAAGCATGGATATATTGCATTAAGAATAAAAGTGATGTTTTTAATACCTTCAAGAATTGGAAAGTATTAGTTGAAAATGAAATTGGAAAAAGGTTAAAGTGTCTAAAGTCAGATAATGGTGGATAATTTTGCAGTAGAGAATTTGATGTGTTTTGTTCTAAAAATGGAATTAGAAGAATCGAGGTAGTTCCAAGAACACCTCAAGAAAATGGGGTTGTAGAAAGAATGAATAAACCATCATGGAGCATGCTAGGAGCATGAGAATACATGCAGGCTTACCATTATTTTTATGGGCTCATGTTGTTGATACCGCAGTATATCTGATTAATAGAGGACCGCCTAGTGCCTTGGATGGAGGAATTCTGAAAGAGCTTTGGACAGGTAAACCAGTAAATTATTCTTTCCTTAAGGTATTTGGATGTGAGGCTTTTATGCATATAGACAAAGAGAACATAAATAATTTAGATGCTATGGCCCAAAAGTGCTATTTTATTGGTTACGGTATTTATGGCTTGGGTTACAGATTATGGGATTGTGATAACCGAAAAGTCATTAGAAGTAGGGATGTCATATTTAATGAAAAAAACTTGTATAAATATCGGTTGCAGGGAAAGAAACAAAAAGAGGAAATTACTGAATACATAGACCTTGATGGACACATAGAAAAGGTAACTCCAAAAGTGGTAGAAGATCAAAATGTACAGCAACAACAACAAGCACCTCAATCTCTAGAAAGTGTTGTTAGACGATCTACCAAGATAAGTAAAATTCCTCAATGTTTCTTTGATTATGTTTTATATACTGATGTTGGTGAGCCAGAATGTTTTCAGGAAGCATTACATATGGATACCAGGAATAAGTGGGAGCTTGCAATGAATGAAGAAATTGACTCTTTATTCCACAACCAAACTTGGGATTTGGTTGAGCTACCCAAAGGTAAAAGAGTTTTGACCAATAAATGGGTGTACAAGATTAAAGAGGAGAATGAAGGGCATAAGAGATACAAAGCAAGACTAGTGGTCAAGGGATTCACTTAGAAAAAAGGTATTTATTTTGATGAGATTTTTTCTCCAATTGTAAAAATGACCTCTATTAGAGCTATTTTGAGTCTTATAGCTATAGAAAATTTGTATCTGGAGCAATTGGATGTGAAGACAACATTTCTTCATGGTGATTTGGAGGAGGAAATTTATATGCACCAACTAGAAGGCTTTCAGGTGAAAGGTAAAGAGGATTGGGTATGTAAACTAAAAAAGAGCTTGTATGGGTTAAAACAAGCTCCTAGACAGTGGTATTTAAAATTTGATAAGTTCATGGCTAATCAAAGGTTTGAAAGATGTCAAAGTGATCACTGTGTATATTTTAAACAAACTGGAAATGGTAACTATGTTATTTTGCTATTGTATGTGGATGACATGTTAGTTGCAGGAACAAATATGCAAGATATAAACATGCTCAAGAAGAATTTGGCTAAATCCTTTGATATGAAGGATTTGGGAGAAGCCAAACAAATCCTTGGTATGAGGATAACAAGAGACAAGGAGAGTCACACTCTGAAATTATCATAAGAAAAATACATTGAAAAAGTGCTTAGGAGATTCAACATGAACAATGCAAAGTCTATTGCTACTCCATTGGCAAACCATTTCAAACGCACCAAATATTTGTGTCCCAAGACACAAAAGGAACAAGAGCATATGGCTAAGGTTCCCTATGAATCAGTGGTTGGAAGCTTGATGTATGCAATGGTTTGTACAAGACCAGACATTGCCCATGCAGTGGGAGTAGTGAGTAGATTTATGAGTAATCTAGAAAAAGGACATTGGAAAGTGGTAAAATGGATACTCAGGTACTTGAGAGGAACTTCAAATTATTCTTTGAATTTTGGAGGCTCTAATATATGCTTGAAAGGTTTTGTAGATTCTGATATGGAAGGTGATCTTCATGGTGGAAGGAGCACTACTGACTACATCTTTACTATAGGAGAAGGAGCGGTTAGTTGGATTTCTAAACTCCAACACATAGTTGCCCTTTCAACCATTGAAGCTAAATATGTTGCTACTGCAGAAGAAAGCAAAGAGATGGTTTGGTTACAAAGACTAATGGAAGAACTAGGGAAGAAGCAAGAGGATAATAGGTTGTGGAGTGATAGCCAGAGTGCTATACACCTTGCGAAGAATTTGACATTCCATTCAAAAACTAAACACATCAAACTCAGGTATCATTTCATTAGATCAGTAGTGGAAGATGGATCTTTGAAATTAGGGAAATTTCACACATCACAAAATCCTGCTGATATGCTTACAAAAGTGGTGTCAAGAGAAAAGTTGAGCTTTTGCTCAACTTCAATTGGCCTTAAGGAATAAGAGGCCATGATGAGAATTTTTCAGTCCTTGGTTGTAGTATGGTGCAATGGAATTAGTCTCCAAGTGGGATATTGTTAGGAATGGAACCTAATTATGAGGAGGCTAAACAGAGAAAGTTTCTGGATTTACTGCAAGACGGGTAGAGAAAGTTTCCAAATTTACAGTCTGTTAGTCTACCAGAGAAAGTTTTCGGATTTACAATAGGATAGCCAGGGAAAGTTTTTTTGTTTTTATCCCAAAATTAGGTGCTGGGAACTCAGTGTTAATCTTGGAATGTATTAAGAAAAGCAGTTTTTTTCTATTTTTTTCTTATATATAGTTGTAAGGAAAAACATAGTATACAATGAAAATTACTGTGTTGATTCTTTGTAAATATAGGGAGGAAATTACAACAGATGTTTGTTGTAGGTTGTAACCCTCTATTGCTTGGATTGAGAAAGAAGGGACTGAAAATTCTCGGTGGATGTAACCCACATTAGGTGAATCACGTTAAAATTATTGTCTCTTCTGCTGTGTGTTTGTCTTATTTTGTTAATTCTGTTGTTAAAGTTTGAAACACTATAATTGCTTTTCTATATTTTATATAGTGATTTACTCTAACATAAAGTACATTTAGTGTTGTAAAATATTTGTTGAAATTCACAATATTTTGTGTTGCCTCCCTCTCATGCTACCTCCCGCTCGTGTTATATCCCGCTAATTTTTTGCATCTTAAAGCATGAAAGTCCTTTGATTCTACGGTTCAGAATAGGTTGCAATGTAGAACAACTTTGTTCCAACCCACTGGTGATATTTTCCATGGGTGTTGTATCCCATGACCGATTTGCATTGTTTTGTGTGCTAGCGATTTAAAATCACAACGTAGAACCTCTTCAAATACCATGTAGCCTATGTAAAATCTAGCGATGTTTTTTGTGCTCTAGCCCCCAAAATTTTGTGCTTCGACCTATGATATTTCTTGTGTCACGGCCCACATACTTTTTCCTTGCTGTGACTCACATGCATAAACTTACAATTAAAATATTTCAATTGTTTTAGTAGATTTATCCATCTTTTGTAGCAATAGCTTACTCTGCAAACTTAATTGGGTTGTCTAAAAAGGAGTAATACCTGTTAGCATATTTAAATTTTTTAAACTATTAGAATTTTAGCAATCTACCTACCAAGAAAAGTAAAAGTTTCAAACAAAATTTAATAAAAGTCTTTTGCTAACCATTCTCAGTGCAAACAATATAAAAAATTGGAACCCATGGCATAATAGTGATCTTTTAATATTTTGGTTTACGTTTGGCTTGCTTCGCTGGTTTTGAACTCGTTAACCCAATCGAGTTGTTAATATCCACCCACTAAATCATCCATGCCAAGTGAAAGCCTGTCACAGACAATAATTACCATGTCATATATATATTTGACTTGCAACAACCTTAGGATTAATGAATTTTAATAAATTTTATTTAAAGCCTAAGCACAAAACCCTTAAATTATGGATGTATTTAAGTAAATTAATATTAAATAGATTAACTTATTTAATAGAGATAGTATCGTGTCGTGAAAGTTAATCCATTAAGTTCAATTATCTCTTTAGTTTAAAGAGATTTCCCTCATTAATTAAAAGAATTTTATTTTCGATTTAAGTCATATCTATTGTTGCATTGGATTACCTTAGTTAAATATTAGTATGTTAAAGTCTTTGGGTATTTACGTTTTAAATATATATATATAGATTATTTTAGGGTTTGATTTTATAGTAGTAAACAAATAAAAAGTGAATGAGAATATAAATTATTATATGATTACATGTGTGCTTTTATCGATAGTAATTGAAAATATAATTTTGGCAATATACGTCATGGTTAAATGCAATAAAGTAAAACCAAATGTTTGGTTGATTTGAAATTAACTTTGATATAAGAATAATATATGGTTAATGAAGTAGGTTTATGATGATTAAAACTAAGGTTACTTTTAAAGTATTTCCAGAAATATATATGTACACAATTAATTGTATTGAGTTTACGTTCATGTTTTAAAAGAAAAATAAGACATTTTTTGTCTTATATCATCCATAAGAAAATTTGAATTCTTTATTAGAAATTTATTATATTATTTTAGATTTGGAAATTATAATTCATATATAAATTTGAAAAAATTTTATTTATAATTTTTTTTTTCAAATTTCATTTATTTATTTATATTAAATTTTATAAACACTCATGTTAAGAATTTCTTAATCAATAGTACAAAATGTATTTACTTTAGAAGATATATTTACTTGGGATGAGTGTTGAATGTTATAAAAATAATGTAGAAAGGTAATGAGGATAATGATATATTAAGCTCATTTATGAAATCTTTGTAGAGCTAATCTATTCACTTGATGAATGATTATTTTAGAAAATCAAGGATAGTTTTTATTGAATTATTTATATTTTTGCAATGATGGTTATCTTTAAAACTATAATAGAGTATAAAATACTTGGACATGATACATGGAGAACCTTGGTTTTTACCATTAGGAAGATATGATGGAATGTTAAATAGGTAAATACGGGAAGGTATTCATCGAAAAACATCCAATACTTGTAATTGTAGGAAGGATAATTATTGTGATTTGAGAGTGACTATAATCCTTATGGGAAGGATCAAGATGAGAAGGTAAAAAGGGGTGGTATATGACACCATATTTAGGTCACTGAATGAATAGTATAGTGAGGGGTCTCTTTCCCATTGGATGATTGGAATTTCATTTAGTGACAAGATGGTATGGGATATCTCATTGTTAGTCATGCAATATCAAGTGATACCTAGATTTGAGCCAGGGTATTGGTGGGCCCTAGTTGACTCCACGGTTGGTGGACTCTTAACTAGGCACAAGGTATAGTATGCTAATCTCTTACTTGATGTTTTTTAATCCATGATATAAGTTAGGTCAAAGGAACCTAAGTCCTCCATACTATGGGATAGAAAATTATGCATTCATCTGCTAGGTGTTATGGAACCTAGAATATAACCCCAAATGTGAATCTAAGATCTCGAGATGAGAGGATAGATTCACAAAAGGTACCTATCTATGGTATTTGGCTAATCTTGATCACTTGGGGATCATCTACAATGGTCAATGTACCCAAAAATGGAAATTCTCTAGACCTCATACTAATAAAGTGTTAGATGATTTCCAAATATTCCCATTATGTTATGATTAAAAATATAGAAACAAGTCAAAAAAAAATTGTTGTGATTCCAATTGGTAAGACTGGGTTGGACAACCAGATAGGCAGATTTTCGGTTGTTAAAGTTGGTATCATAGCTTTAGGTTATGAATCCCTAGGACATGAAAACATTAACTTAATGACACTTCTATGTTAAAATTTAAATTTTAGAAATATATAAAATAATATTAACATATCTCTTTTGCATCTAGGAAAATATAGCAAGGTCCTCAGAGAAAACTGTGATAGCATAGTCGAAAGGGTTGGCTGAAGGTTTAAGAAAGGGACTATAAATAATTACTAGAACTAAAAGAGAGGAAGTGGTAAAAACATCCTGAAGAATACTGATAAGGGAAAAAATAACCACTGGTTAATAAACCTGCTCAAAAAGATGATAATTTGGCCAAAATGATTTAGTTGATGCAAGAAATGATAAATAAATTGATGAATCACATGGAACAACAAAGATATCATATGACAAAACACATGGATCAATAGAAATATTAGTTAGCTCAACAACTGGAGTTAATTTTCTAGTAACAAAAACAAATGGAGAACTTGACTAAAAAGAAGGAACATGGAGTCAGACAAGATGAAATACTTGAAGGGTCCAATAGAAATAATGTCGGTGTTGATCTAGATAAAGATATTTTAAAGATTGATATTCCAAAATTTTATGGAAAAGGAGACAGTGAAGCAGCTAAAAATTGGTAGAACGAGGCTGAAACTTATTATTCCATGAAACCTCTCTCATCTGAATCTAATACTTCATGGGAAGTTTTCCACTTAACCAAAAAAATATAGACTGGTGGATAACTTATTAAAATAATAAATATGTCGAGGCTATTGACGTCCCATGTGATATATTTTTGAAGCATTTTAGGAATAGGTTCTTAACTCAATAGTTTTTTGTAGAAAAATTTGAAGAACTCACCAACTTGCACTAGGAGAATATTTCCGTCAACGAGTCTCACAAAATGTTTGTACAATTGTTAAAATATGTACTTGAATATGAAAGTAAAGAGGAGCTTAAAGTACACAATTTTATTTTAATATTACATCCAAAAATTGGGTCCTTAATTGGATTGATGAAACCTTGGGATCTATTTGAGGTATATGATTGAGCACAACATGAGTTAAACCAAAAGAACAAGAAGGCCTACTACCAAAGAATATTAGAGAATATCCTCAAAAAATAAAGAATGTCATAATTGTAAGATGGGGAAAGGATTAGCATAAGAAGGATAAATATGGAGATAGGTTTAGAAGTGATAGTAAGGATAGAAACAAAAATAGATACCAGGGCAACAATGGCAACAAAGATAGATTTTAGGGTAACAGAGGCAACTAGGACAAACTTCAAAGGTATAAATGAGCAAATGCCCTTGTTCAAGAACCATATACCAAAGTATGAAATGATTATAATAAAAGGTATAAAGCTCCACATGATGGATGCTATATTTATCATGGCTCATATTATATTGATAAATACCCTTAGAGACCTAATAGAAGAAAAGAACCAAAAGAGCCCACACATAAAATCTATGTTGCTACGGGTAATCCTATGCTAGATGGCCAAGCAACACCTTTTACATTGAATGGCAATATTTATGATAAAAATATATGCATTCTAATTGATAGTGGAGATATTGATAGTTTCATTTCTACTATAATTTTGAGAGAACATACCAGAAAGGCCAATATTTTTAGCTAACAGGTGGAAGATCAAGTATGGGATAGGGAAAATTCATAAAATTAACCAATATCTATTTGACCCCCAAATTACCCTTCCCTAAGGAAAATCTAGTTGGCACCTTTATGTATCCCCTTTGCATGATTTTGACATCATCTTAGGAGTAGACTGTCTCAAGACCCATAAATCCCTTATAAACTTTAAGGAAAGGTGGTTAGATTTTATGGATGAGTCTAAGTAGCCGATTTGAGTCCACTGTGATCATGACACATTTAGTCCACATATTTTGATAGCCATGCAAGTAAAGAAGACCATAAGAAAGGGTGTTGTCATCTTTGTTGTTAAGTTAAAAAAAAAAAAGGAGGAAACTGAGTCAAAATCAAGATATTTTTAGAAATACTTTGTGCTAAAGGAGTTTATGGATGTGTTTCTAGAATATTTGCTAGGTCTAACACCCCAAAAAGAATTTGATTTCTCTATATAACTTTTGATTGGGGTAGCACCAATTACTTGATCCTTGTACAAGATGATTCCTATCGAGGTGTAGGAGCTTAAAACCCAGCTTCAAGATCTATTGGAAAAATAATTTACTAAGCGTAGTGTTTCTCCATAGGGTGCACTTATTATCTTTGTTAAAAAGAAATAGGGATTACTGAGGTTAGGCATTAACTACAGAATTCTTAACAATATGACTATCAAGAATAAGTATTCCTTGATTAGAATTGATGACCTCTATGATTAATTGAAATGGGTCATACTTTTCTCTAAGATCCACCTTAGATATGTATACCACAAATTAATGATTAGGGAATAAGATACCCATAATATAGCCTTCAAAACTAGATACAACCACTATGAAATCATGGTATTACCTTTTGGTTTAACAAATGCCCCAAAACACTTCATGAACTTTATTAATAGCATATTTTAGGAGAAATTGGATCGATTTTTTATCATATTTCTAGATGATATATTGATCTTTTCTCAAAATAAATAAGAACATGATCAACATATGAGGATTGTCCTTGAGATACTTAGGAAAAATAAGTTGTATGGCAAGTTGTCTAAATGTGAGATCTATACTCCAAAAGTGCAATATCTAGGGTGCATAATATTTGTAGAAGAGATTGTCGTAGATCCTAAGAAAATAGAAGATATTATAGAATGGCATATGCCTAAAAATATCATTTAATATTACAAATATTTTGTGAAAGGGTTCTCAAAAATTGCTCACCGAATAATCAATTTCCAAAGAAAAGGAATGGCCTTTAAATGGATGAATCAATGTGAAAATACCTTTAGAACTCTTAAGAAGAAATTAACAACTGCCCTTATCCTTAAGATACCATATCCTATTAAGCCATTTATAGTTTGAACTGATGCTTTCTTTGAAGGGCTAAGAGGAGTCCTAATGCAAGAATATGGTATCATAGCATATGTATCATGGAAAATTAAGAATTATGAGATAATCTAAAACACACGACTTGGAATTGGCTATGGTCTTATATACCCTCAAATTTTGGAGGTATTATTTATTGTGTAAACCTTTTATATTGATAAATGACCACCAAAGTCTTATATATATCTTCACTCAGCCATTATTGAATGCCAAATACTGATGTTGGATGAAGTTCTTAGTAGAATATGACTTTGGTATTGATAACATAAAAGGAAATGAAAATAAACTAGTGGATTCCTTTATAAGGAGAAAACATATAGTTTTTATGTCCCAATGCCAATATGGGATAATTAATCAGGTAAGAGAACTACAAAAGAGAGATGAATTTTTTTAAAAATGTTGAGCTCAGATCAGTCAAGGATCTAAAAAAGTAAGAGATTTTGAAATCAAGAATGATTTGTTATATTATAGAAATAGAGTTATTATGTCAAATTATAATGAATTGAGAAATACCATTCTATAGGATGCATATTGTGTTCCTTATTTAACACACCCAAGTGGAGTAAAAATGCATGTGAATATGAGGAAGGATTATTACTAGTCGGGAATAAAAAAGGATATAATAGATTTTGTGGCAAGATGTTTAGAATATTGGAAGGTTAAAGTTGACAACCTATATCCATTTGTATGTTTATATCCTTATAAGATCCCTACCCAAAAATGTTGAGTAATTTCTATGTATTTCATAGTAGGACCCCCCAAGACTCAACACAAGCATGATGTCACCCTTATTGTGGTCAATAAATTGACCAAGGTCACACTTTTTATACCTAGGAATGTGCAATATGATGCACTTACTATGGCACATAAATTTGTGAGGGAAGTGGTATGGCTATATGGTTTTCCTAAAGTAATCATTTCATATAGGAACTCTCACTTTGCATATAAATTTTGGAAAACATTGTACTAGGCCTAGGGTACAAGACTTAATATTGGCTCTACCTATCATGCAAAAATATATAGGTAAACCAAATGAGTTAATCAATTATTAGAAGATATGTTACAAATGTATTGTATGGATCATCAATCAAAATGGGAAGACTACCTCTAATTAGTAGAGTTTGTGTATAACAATAGTTATCATGCCAAATTAGACATAGCTCCTTTTTGAGTCTCTATGTAGGAGAAAGTGTAGACTCCATTATATTGAGATAATATGCAAGATCAAGTAATGATCGGACCAAATATTTTTAAACAAATGGAGGAACATTTGAAAGAAATACGCCAAAGGCTCAAAGAAACCTCGAATTACCAGAAGATCTATGCTAACCATAAGATAACACCAAGGAAATTCTATGTAGAATATAGAGTATTCTTAAGGGTGAAACCTTCCAAGAGCTCTATAAAATTCTCTAATCTCAGCCCCAAATTTGTAGGTCCTTTTTATAATTGTTGATAAAATAAGACTAGTAGCCTATAAGTTGGGATTGCCACCCAACTTGTCAAAAATCCATGATACCTTCCACATGTCCGTCCTTAGGAAATATATTTTAGATCCCTAACATGTGTGGAATGTTGCTCATTTGCATATGTTAATTCCTCACCACATTAAAGTACAATCGATCAATATCTTTGGTTTTAGGACCAAACAACTTAGAAAGTGAAATATTGATCAATGTAAGGTCCAATGAGACTAGTACTCTGAAAATAATTTCATGTGGGAAGATGTGGTTGATATGTAAAAAATAATTTCCATGTTTATTTGAATTAACGTTGATATATATATTTATTTTACCTAATGGATGAATGTGAATTTGATTGGTATAACATAATGTTGAATATATGTTTTTGTTATGATTTGAAAATGCATATTTTTTTTATATACATTGCAAACACAGGGGTTGTGTTTATTATTAGAAGTGAATAATGTAACATCTCTCCAATTTTGTTATTAATTAGCTTGATTTATCGTTAGGATATGGTACTACTGATATTTTTATGAGTGTAGGAACATATTACTAGCTCCAAGCAAGCAGATCAGATGAACCTAGTTCCTCTCTCTGGTAGAAAGATAAATATTGTTCACATGCGATAAGGTGGGATGTGTTGGAAAGTTTAAGAAACACCATAGCTCATGAGTACATTCAAAATCACAAAATGCAATCATATAATTGCAAAATCTCTTCTAAAAAATCTAAATTCAAACCTTGATAAAAAATATGTGAGTGTATATATAACCTTATGAAAACTATGTGAGTGTGTATATATAAAGAAAATACATGCTATTACAAACTATGATAACAAAACTTGCAAATACGAAGAAGCGTCTTAATGTGAATTCAAATATTCAAAGCAGGTTGGGTTAGAAGACTTAAACATAAAGTATATGTAATGCCTAGAAAAATGATAAGGGCTATCATTAAGTTAAAGCAATGCTGAGAAAAACAACAAGGGATATCCTTCATTTCTCCATTGATTTTGGGGAATATTTTCTCCACTGAGCACTGGAAGTGTGCGATCGAGTGTAGCAATGAAAGGATACAAAAATTTCATGTCGATTCTCACTCTTACAATGATAAAGTATCAAAAATAAAATATCCCCAAGTTCCTGTGAGCATTGGGATGGGACAATTTTTCATGAAGCTAGCAATTAGCATGCCAGTGGTATCCTACTCTATGATTATTGACACGGGTAGTGACCTAACATGGATTTAGTGCAAACCTTACATGGATTGCTACAACTAGCCAACGTGGATCTTCGATCCCTCCAAGTCATTGAGCTACAGTACGGTCCCTTGCTCCAATTTTTATGCGTCGCCCTTCCTCAACCTGGATGCTACATTACTACTACACGTACGGAGACTACTCGAAGTCATCATACGAGTACTACTACACATACGAGACCTTCACCTTGATGATGGAGAAGCTCCCCCACATCGCATTTAGTTGCGCTGAGGACAAGGAAGGCATCTTGCATATTCCTTAGGGGGCCTGTTATTTTCAACATATACAATGATTTTTTCCCATTTTTATATTTGAAATCATTAATGATTAGATTGAAAGATTTGTTTTAGTCATATTTTAAGTTCAATATTCCAATTATAAAACATCTACGAACCAGATCAATTTTGAAGAACTTAAGGATATATTTGGATAGATATGCATTTGAATATATGAAATATATAGATAGTATTTGTATCATATATGAAGTGTTGTCTTTACCATTGATAACTTAAAAAAAAATTGAAAGCATGAGAAATAATGGAGCCATTTTTTTTTTTGAGTATACCTAACTTAAATAGTACGCAATTTTTTATGAATTGTGAATAAAATAACTTTGGATAGAACTTATAACAAGGTCTTAAAAAACTAAAAATTATTTTGGGGTGGGTGGGGGATTGTATATTTATGTTGGGATTGATATTATTTTATGCATAATTATTTTTAAAATATTAAATTTTTTTTTTAATAAAATGTATCTATTTAATGGTACTAATTTACAAGGTTAAAAAAATAATATATTTAAGGAGAAGACATAAATTTTAAACTTGATAGACAATATAATACCTTTACGTGGTTAGTTAAAACAAGACAATAATATAATGATGATATTATAGGGATAGGTTGTTTTGAACCCATATTACCAACTAAAAAATAGATGTCACAACATTATTACATGCCATAAGTTTAAGTATATTAAATATATCAACTTCGAAGCCCATGACCTAGGTTCAAAAATTTTCAATCCTATATATCAAATTTAAAAGTATTATCAAATCCTTCCCCACAGAACATGAGTCGAAATATGTTAATTTTTAAGGTGGATGTTTATGTTCAAATATATTTAGATGACATATGCATAGTTGCCTAAATGTTATTATAATACTAGTATATGATTTGTTAAGGTATCATGAAAATAGTCATGATGTAATATAGTTGGGGCTCATTTTAATCTCATATAAAAAATTTAAAAAATAGTTTATAATCTCACATAACCAATAAAAAATTAATCATTTTGAACAATTATTAGAATCTTTATTGATGAATAGATGTGTCTTTCACCAAATGTATAGTCCATTAAATGACACAAAATATAAGCATATAATATAACAAGGATTAACTCCATACATGTAGGGAAGGATCTTACTCATGACATATGTCTACAAGATGAAAAAAGAGAAATCCAATAAATAACAAAGAAATTAATATCTAGATATGTATCACAAATAATATGTATCTATCTAATGGTATTTGTTCATATCATTAAAAAATATAATAGTCAACGAGGAGATATAAAAAATACTATAGTAAATGAGGAGATATAGATTTTAAACTTAATAGACAACATAATAATGCCTTTAACTGTTTAGCTAAAATAACATAGTAACATAATGATGGTGTAATAGTTGAGGGTTGTTTTAATTCATTATTATGAATTAAAAATATATCACAACATTATTGCATGGCATGAGTTTAAGCATATTAAATATTAAATTTCAAGGCCATGACATAGGATTAAAACTTTTAAATCCTATATATCCAATTTAAAAGTATTATCAAACCATTACCACATGACATGATTTGAAGTATGTTATGTATGTTAGTTTTAAGGTAGATGTCTATATTCAAATTTAATTTGTATGACATGCATAATTACCTAAATTTTATTGTACTACTACTATATAGTTTGTTAAGATATTATGAAAACATAGTCATGATGTAATACAATTGGTACTCATTTCAATCATATATAAAAATAAATCAAATTGATGTCAATCCCACATAACCAATTAAAAAGTAAGAATTTTAAACCATTGTTAGATGTTTTACTTATGAATAGATGTACCTTGTACCAAATGCATGGTCCCTTAATTGGTATAAGATATAAGCATACAATCTAACAAGGATTAACTTCTTGGTACGAAATTAAATCTATGGATCAAACATCACTCTTGGTCTATGTCATGGGAACTGCATTAGTGGCCACCAATTGTATTCCTTGTGCAACGGTCAAGATCTTGCAAAAACCATTAGGTCATGTAGTGAAGATGGTGATGGGTGAGTGATCACTATTCAAGTGATCACCTTGATAAAAATTCTCATGAATGGTAATGTGGGGAGAACTCTATTAAGAAGAAATCATAGCCTAAATGGATGTCTTAGTCATTCAATTAGGGCATAAACAATGAAATGTTGTCTACCACAAGTCGTGGTGATGGCACTATTAAACTTGTGGTCTCACAAAATAATAAAACTCATGATTTTATGAGTGACTGAACCTATCACATGCATGTCAGTCCAAAAATTCTAACAGAGGAGTCAATCTCATCTAACAATATTGTGGATCTATTAGTTCTAAAAACCACCTCAAAACTAGCTAGCTTATCACCATAAGTCATTAATAAGAGGTTTAGGATGACACTTACCCAAATAAAAGGAAAATTTGTCCCACTAAATCAAGGAAATACAAAAATGGTCGAAATGACAATTATTATAAAAATATAATCCCATCATGAAGGAGAAATTCCAATGCAAAGAAACTAAAACAAGGGTATATGGATTAATTCAGAATGGGAAGAGGGGTATTTATATTCACATGTAGCCAAATTATGCTACTTTCATACTAATAAAAATGATTAAAATATGATTGTGTATTTTATTAAAGTTGCAGCATAATATAGGCATATGAGATGCCAAACTTACATTATTTGGAATATCTTCCAATAAGGAGTATTTTATTGCATCCTTAATAATAGCATAAGGAAATTTAACATAAGATAACAAATAACTTAAGTTAAAAATTTAAAACTAACATGAGAAAAATGCATGCTCACTAAGCAACCCTTATCAAAAATATAGTCATGATGTAATACAATTGATACTCATTTAAAATTTTAGAGAATAGTACATTATTTGGTACATGCTAATGTACCACCTTGGATAAATCTCTATATTAGTAGTGTGTCTTAGATTAGAGTGAGTATTTACTCCATGCAATGTAATAAATACATAAGTATTATTATAATGTGTAAACTATATAATAATGTAAATGTGCATAATAGTCCATGTGAACATGTGTCCTTAGAATAGGAAAGTGAAGAGTTTCAATAAGAGTGAAGGCCAAGAGTGCTCCATATGAAGAATCACATTCCATTATATATGTGTCTCTATGTATGTGTATATAGATATAATGGAGAGATAATGTAACACAATGTAGAGGGAGTGTGTATGTACTTGAGATATTTATTCTATATCAAATTATTATTTTCATGAGCATTTTTAAAGGAAATTTTATGAGTTTTTGCGGAAGTTATTTATGATTTTCATATGTTTAGAATATTGTAATAATATTATATTTGATATAGTATCTTTATTTTAGATCTTGAGGTTATTTTGTTTTAAGTATTTAGCATCAAAATATAAGAGTATTATCAAAGATACAACAAGGTTTTATCTTGCACATGTTTTTAAAATTTACAAAGGAGATTTCCACTGGTTAAGGAGAAATCAATGAAGTTGGAGAAATTGCCTCTAGAAAAGGAAAACCAGAGAAGATAGTATTTTCCACTATGTTGAAGGAGAACCAGTGAATATTGTAGATTTAATTTACCTATTCCAAGAGCAAATTTGGAATAGAAGGAAATTTATAGTTCTTGAAGATAGACCTTGAAATTGATAAGATTAAGAGACCCAAGAAGGAGGTCCTATTGAGAAGTTTTATAGATTTGAAGAAGAAGATTTTAAATTTATTTTTGGATAGAGTCTTTCCACAAAGTTGCAAAAAAAATCGTGAATATTATGACTCAACATAGATTTATTTTCATTAGATTGAAGAATAAATAATAAATTTTATGAATTTTAGAATTTTGGATGATTGTTTTTGTCTAAGTTTTACTGTAGAAAATTAGTTCTTAGAATTTGAGAAGTTTCCTACAATAGATGAAGAAGAATTTCATCTTTGTTTTCCTAATAGTCTATGTGTTTTCATCGTGTAGGGATTAGCTTTAATTTATAGCAAAAGAGTAGACATTGGACATTAAGGAGGTCCAAGAAGAGGTCCCCATTGAATATCAAAAACTATAGATTGAATATTGAGGAGACTCATGAAAGTGGTTTCCATAGCATATTGAAGATTGATAAGAGATAAAAAGATAAAGAGAAGCCCTATTGAATATTGGAGAAGGAGGAGACCCAAGAGAAGAGGTCTCCATTGTAGATTTTAGAAAGGAGATAGAAGATTGAATAATTTTAAAACCCAAGAGAAAAGGTTTCATTTAAATTTGGAAGGAGAAATAAGAAGGCTAGATAAGCCATATTGAAGAAGTGGTCATTGGAGAAGATTTGAAGAAATTTTAAAGAAGATGATTGCAAGAAAGAGAAGCTCCTAAAAAAATAAATTTGGTATAGTTGTCATCATCCAACAATAAACCCAAAATGAAGAAGGAGTTAGCACTAAGTTTGCCAAATTTTGGAAAGTATTTTTGAAGATCACAAGACTTTTAGATTCTTGAGGAAGAGGCTATCAAAGAGACCAAATTTGAAGATAGTATTCAATGGAAGCTAAGGAGAATAAAAATGAAATAAGAGGCCACCAAATTGATATTTTTGGAGATAACTTGTTGAGGATACTTAGGCTTATCCATTTAATCCTAAATTAGTATTATTTATTATTTTATTAATTTCCTATTTCTTGCACTTTGTATTCACATGAGGCATAGTATGCCCATGTTAGAAATAGGTTATGTTGTTGGATATTTAGTTAACTATTAGGATATGTCTTATCTTCTAGTAGTTAGTTGTCATCCTTGTTTAGCAAATGTTTATCTGTTAGTCAAGTGGCTGGCCATGTTTGGAAACTTGTTACAACCACTTAACCTACATAGATTATATTATATTACTTATATATTCTTCTATTTTAATAAGAAATCAGCTTCACGTTGAGTTTCTACATAATTGGTAATAAAAGTCGAGGATAAATTTTTGCAGGAAGGTGGATAAGTTTCCACTTCTTTGTTAGGTACCTAGTTAAATGTTTTCTAGTACATCTGATCCTAGGTAGGTACTAGTGGAAATTGAATTGAAACCATCCACAACATCAGGTGAAGCTGAGGTAGTAGAGGGAAGAATTTACCCCTGCACTAAATACCCCTAACGACAAGTTAGAGAATAAATCATATTGCTCTTTGTAGGCAATAATTTGGCAATTATCCAGTTTGGAGATTGCAAAAATTTATTACTTGAAGATCTGAAGGAATATATTTGAGGGAGAGTACCATAAGTTGAGGCTAAAATTTTGGTCCAAAAGGAAGATTGTGCACTTGTTGCTGAGAGAGCACATAAAGGTTGTTGAAGAAAATGGTGATCTCAAAAGGTTTGACATCTTGAAAGTTTAATATATTGAAGATACCATAGTAAATAATTGGAGGAGTTTGAGGCACTGAATTCCCCCTTTCCATCACTCTTAACTTTTTTTTCTATTGTTGTTGACTTGTTGATCTTGTTGTTGGCTGAAAATAGATTGGGCAGGGAGCGGAAGACATTGCTACTGAACTTCCACAACCACCACCATCCCCAACCCCTTATCTCTCCAAATCCATATTCTCTTCCATCCTTACCTTCCCTCATTATCCCTTCTCCTTAACCCTCCCGCCACTCTACTTACTACCTGCACATGGTGTAGAATTCACTACCATAGTTGATATCATTCAATGGTCACATAGTTTTCCATGGTCAGCCTATTGGCCGATTGATGACCAAAATCCCCATGGACCACCTTGGATCATATCAGTGGGACCACTACCTTATTTTATTCCTTGAACCACTAAAAATTCTATGTGTAGACAGAGGCTCAGAGGCTTGGTGATCGAGGATGAAGAGAAGACGCAAGAGGCCAAAACAACTTTTACATAGGGAAAATTTTGAAATCGAAACATAAGGTTCTAAAATTATCTAATCATGATATAGGAGAAAAACTATAAACCACCATCCAATTTCAAAACAACACGTGGCATCTTCAAAGCATGAGGATAATCTTCCCTCTTCCAACCACGCTTTAACAGGTGCCTCCTGTCAGATTTGGATTACCCTTATTTTTTGATATGGTGGTAAAAATCTCGATGAACTATCTTCGACTTGATTTTACCCTTTTTTATGACCTCTAATATTACACAACCTTCTAGCACATATTTTCATGTATCCAGAAGAATCCAATCATGCGAAAGCACATGGTGGGGATTTTATTTTATTCTTGACAAAGGTTCTCAATAAAGCTGACGGTTTCTAGGTCAACACAAATTTCTGACACATTTGTGATACCGACATGATTAAACACCATTCCCAAAATCCATAAGAAATTTTTATTGAAAGTGGTGACTAACAGCACCATTGACAACTTCAAGAAAAGATGGCAAAATTTTGGTGATTTGTGCATCTTCTCGATTATATTTTGGCGTTCTCGAGCAAGAGTTTATGGAAAATAGGTTTTTTTTTTAAAAGCAAAAATCCCTTGCGGGGTCACCTTGGTCTGAGAGACCACGAAAATGGGGTTCTACACTGTCAAAGTCATTAGGGAGTCGCACCCGACCCTGCCCGCACCAACATTATCAATTGGATTTTGGATACCCAATTCAACTTTTTGGTCGGGTGGATATTTTAACTTGGGACCTCCCTTGGAGGATTTCCCTCTCCTCTCCAACTCACCTACAACACCTGAGTGGCAACTAGGTTTTGAATGAGTAGAGTTTTATTTTATTTTTTAATTAGAATTTTTATCCCACATTTGTGTTTCGGGGACCTTTCAATCCTTTAAAAGGCTCCACATGAAATATTAAGAGTGACCTCCTCTTGGTGGTCACTCTTTTCGCATGTAAGCACAACAATGCTCGATGGTTGGGCAAATGGATTTCAAAGCGACTAATCCAGTTGGTGGCTCCTTGCACTTGTGTTGTTGGGCACATGATTTGACATTTGAACCAGTTGATTGGTTTTTCCCTGTTGATTTCATTGGTGACCGTTGCGATTTATGATTATAGATTTTTTGGTCATGAGAGGTGACCTACCACCAATAAAAATAATTTTTTTGCAACCATTGGACATATTTTTTCCCTCCAAAATCCATTTTTAAATTTGAAAGTTCAAATTTCGGTGCCAAAACCAACAAAGGTGATTTTTCATCTATTTTCTTCAATTTTTACAAATTTTTCAGCAATTTTGCAAAAGTGATCAAATTTTTGCCCCCATAAGTCAATTTTTCCAACTGTAAGGGCTAATTTTTCAATTTTTAGTGATATTTTTGTATTGCAAAATTTATTTTAATTTTGTAAAAGCACATAAATTACCCTAATTTATAAATTTGGAAGGTAAAATTTCTGCATTAGGAAACTAAAAATTATTCCTAAAGCCTATATTAGTTCTTGCAACCATCTTTGTAATCTTCCTAGTCTGCCATATACATGGAAAAGCATGGCTAATGATCTCAAATAAAACATGGAAAACATTACTATTGCAGTCGATATTATGGCAGATAAGGTAAAAGGCATTGTGGTGCAATTTACTCTTAGTGATAGAAAATTTCATCACAATCATGCCAACAAAGCTAAATGTGAGGTCAAATTGTATTATGGATCTAGGGATCCTGATGCCCTGTATACATGGATTTTAGATATGTAAACTTGGTTTGCTTATGCTGAAATTCTTGAAGATGAACAATTTACATTTGATACAGTCAAAATCACAGGCTTAGAAAAAAATTTAATTGTAGAAATGCAATGTCATAATGCCAACGTGACTTGGAAATAATTGATCCAAATTTTGAAAAACACATTTTCCACCAAACTACAAAAGTGACCTCACAACCGAGTGGTATAGATTGAGATAAGCCTATAGGATGTATGTTTCAGACTATATTTTTTAATTCAATAGGCTAAGGGTGCTTCTTGGTGTGAAATATTCAGTAGAGAATTTAATTATTAAGTTCACTCATGTATTGTAAGATCAAATTTTCAAGCAAATCAAGTTCAATATTTTCCTCACCTTGGATGTGGCATTCAACCATGTAATTCTTGTAGAGGAGAAAGTTGGTGCATATCACAAATAATGTTCATCATAGGAGAGCTCTTCCAGAGGTTGGAATCAAAATCAATAGAAGGTGAAGAACACTTCCAATTCTTCCCCTCATTCTTCCTCTCCTCCCACTTTTCCTAAAGCACATTCTTATTCTTCTCATGCTAAATATTCTCCTTCTTCTTCGATGTATTATAAATTTTGTAAAAAGTATGGTCATGTAAAATCCAAATGCTTTACTTTTGAAAAAATTAAGAAGAATAAATCCTTAATTTATGGATAAATCATGTATAGAAGAGAAATTAGAAACCTTATAAAGCTAAATTATTATTTTTGGAAAGTTTTGAGAAGCCTTAAAAAAAATTTGGGGAAATTTTCGAAATCAATTACAACATTTTGAGAAGATTTTGTAAATTTTTGGAGTTGAATCATTAAATTTTGTAAAGCATTTTTTTATTTGCAATTATGTTGAATTTTGGAGAAATAAGTTTCCTACATCAAATTAGGAATATAACATTTGCAAATACCCTTTTACTAGATTTCTAAATTTGTAATTTAGGAGTTATAATGAATCCAATACCAATATAGGATTGTGAAATTTAGAACTGAGAAATTGTACTTTTTGAAATTTGGTAGATAAAAGGAATTCAAGATAGAATTTTGAAAAGTTTGAAGGATTGAAATTGTGTCAAAATTATTGATTGATAAATAAAACAAAAAAGATACAAGGTATTCATCTTAAATAAGTAGAAGATGAAAAGTTTTTTTCAAAAATAGAGAGACATAAGATAGTCAACCTCAAGGGTTTAGAGAAATCTTATCAAAAATTATCTTTCATTTTTTAGACTAGGAAGTTACAAGGAATTCTACTTTAGAATAATTATGGAATAACTTATTAAATATAAAGGATTCAGGAAATCAAATTGGTTTAGAAATATACTTGATTCAAGGGATAATAACACTATGAAAAATGTGATAAGAATAAATGATTCAATATGGCTTAGAAATATCCTTGAGAAATCACAAATAGATAGTATGACAAAAGTAGGTTCTATAAATGTATTTTTTAATAATATGAAATAATAAATTAATGAAAATATTGAGAGTAAACTCAAAAATTATTCTCAAAAGGTAGCAAATATTGTTCAAAAGAATTTCTTATAGAATTATGAAACAAGAAAAGGTAGAATCACCTCAATTATACACAAATGGTTATATTAGTTGATCAAGAAAGTAGAAGAACTTGAAATTTAAAAAAGAAGTAACAAAGAAATGAAGGCATTTTCAAAATGTACTTATTGCAATAAGATTGGTCATGAGAAAGCAAACTGTTGGAATTTCCATCCATGTAAATATTGTGGAGGAAAATCTCACTCATCTATGTTCTACTACTATAAAGAAAGGTATTATAGAATATTTGAAATAATATTGATATTCAGATTAGATTTTATTTTTCAAATTATTATTTTGGAAGCTTCTATTAATGGATTCATGTTTGAAATTTCTAAAGAACAATAAGAAATGTCATCCAAAAAACTAGAGAAAAGAAAATGGATTCATTCTAAACCACTTATGACTTGTAATATAATGAGATCTCTTGTTCATCAAGGCTACTTGGAAAAATTCAAGGATGAATATCATAACGAAAATTATCGAGTACAAAATAGTAGCAAAATGAAGAAAACAAGAAAATAGATCACAAGTTCTAGAATAAATATGAATATTAAACTAAATGATGATATCAACAATCTACTTGAATAGGATACAAACAGGAAGTAGAATGAAGAAAGCAGAAAAGAAGAGCACACATTTTAGAACCAAGATGAAGACCATATTTAAGACTAAAGTCTTCAATAATCAAATAATGTAATACAAGGGGGTTTTGGAGAATATTACATTATTTAGTACATGTTAATGTACCACCTTGGGTACATATTTATATTATGAGTGTGTTTTAGATTAGAGTGTAAGTATTTACTTTATGCAATGTAATAAATGCACCAGTATTACTATAATGTCCAAAGTATTTAATAATGTAAATGTGCATAATAGTCCACATGCACATGTGTCCTTAGGATAGGAAAGTGAGGAGTCTCAAGAAAAGTGAAGACCAAGAGTGTTCCATATGAAGAGTCACATTCCATTATATATGTGTCTCTATGTATGTGTGCATAGATACAATGGAGATATAATGTAACACAATGTAGAGGGAGTGTGTATGTACTTGAGATATTTACTCTATATCAAATTACTATTATTGTGAGCATTTGTTGATGGTAATTTTTTGAGTTGTTGTAGAAGTTATTTATGAGTTTTATATGTTTAGAGTATTTTCATTATCTTATATTTGATATAGTATCTTTATTTTAGATCTTGAAGTTATTTTGCTTTAAGTGTTTAGCATCAAAAGCTAACATCATTCACATGTCATTTTTTTAAATGATGTTAATCCCACATAACAAATTAAAAAATAAGATTTTTGAACCATCATGTGATGTTTTAAATATGGATAGATATACCTTGTACCAAATGCATTATCCTTTAAATGGTACAAGATATAAGCATACAATGTAATAAGGGTTAACTCCATGTATATAGGAAAGGATATTAGTCATGCACTATAAATCTATGAAATGAACAACATGAAATCCAATAAACAATGAAGAAATTAATACATACATATACATTACAAACAAAAGTACAACATATGAGAGCTAAGTTTCAAATTCTATTTAGAAAGGTAAGTTTCTACTAATGTGCATAGATGATGTCAAAAAAACTATAAATTAGCGAGTAACTAGATCACATCTTACATTATTCATTAACTTCTACACTACTATGGTTAACCCTTATGCTTGAGGTCTAGGTCAAGCCTAATACACAAGCAAGAGAAAATAAATAAAAGATAGTCAATGTGACCAAATTAAAGCTATTACATGCCACCCTCATCACAATTTTTTCTTCTCCAATATAATTATTTTGAGAGAATGTATTTTTGTTCCTGTAATGTCTTTTAAATTTTATTTGAAATATTTTACCATTTAATCAAAAACCCATGAAATTGTCACTTTAGTAATTTTTTTAATAACATCATATTTAGCTCTATCTACCTTGTTCTTAATTCTATTTCTCTAGAAGCGATTATCAGGACCATAAAATTTGGATAAAAACTATTTAAGATAACAAATATGGAAAACAATGTATATTTTGGATGCAGAGGAAGTTCCAAATTGTATGCCACATATTTAACCCTAATAAAAATTATGTATTATCCATAAATTTTTGGGGTTATATTTTTGTTTTTGTTATCCTTTATCAATGGTTGCTTTGTATATATGAAACATAGATGTTGATCTTATTGTTTATTTATTTCATTTTAAGATTCACAAAAATTATCTTTGAGGATCATAAGAATTACCTATATCTAATACAAGAAGTTATCAATAATCATGACCATAGAAAAACTACGAATATAATTAGTTATTTATGGTGCTTTTTTACCATATTATGTAAAAATATAATGAAAATATAGTTGAAGTTAAATAAAATGTACCATCTAGTTGAAATAAAACCATGATTGCAAAATGATTCACAAATGCCCCTTGGACTACAATTAGGATCTTCCAATGAAGAAGCCCTTTTACAATATGAATTTATGGCACTCCTATTTTCTATGGCCACCTCAAAGGGAGGGTAGGTTTACGCCTACCAGTATTGGTTGAGTGAGTATCCAAAACCTACACACAACCAAGATAAGATATTAGTAGCACCTGTGGACCTATCTCAATTAGACCTAGATTCATGAAAGAGTATAACAATAAAAGTTAAAGTACAACATTCAAGTAGATATAAATAAGCTAAAAACACATAAAGATAAATTTACTCACATTTGTTTCTAGTTTTTGATAATGTTGGTGTCTAAAACTAGTTCTTGATGGGATTCATTCCTGTCAAGACAATTCCAGTTGTAAATTGTACCTATCCATACAATTTTTGCTGGTTTGACCTGACTAAATTTTTTTTTGATTAAATTATTCTTTTGGTTGCCAGTAAATCCTACTTTAAGTTTGGTGGATGTTTGAATCTAGACCTGTGTCCTTAGTTATCAAATTCACTAATTTTTTTAGAAGTTTGAAATTCGTCGAATTTAAAATCCTAGCAAATAAATTTGACGAATAAACCTTAAATTTAAGATCTTGGAAGTAAACATTTTTTTGGTACTCAAACATACACACGCAATTTGGTTTGTGGTTTTCATGGTTTAAATCACGTGATGGATTTTAATTTGTTTGTGGCTTTCGTGGTTTAAATCACATGATTTTGTGGTTTTTGTTGTTTAAATAACATGATAGAGTTTTTATTTTTTGGGGAGGATTTCTGGAAAATTTTGAGGAACTAAGGGAAGAGGAATTTTAAAATAAAAATAAAAAATTATGAAATTTAAAACTATTAAAGCTTTCATGGTTTAAATCATGCGATTTTGTGGCTTTCATGGTTTAAATTACGCGATGGAGTTTTTTTTCGAGGGCTCTTGTAAAGTTTCCTAGGAACAAGGAAAATACAAATTATATATATATATATATATATATATATATATATATATATATATATATATATATATATATATATATATATATATATATATTATGAAATTTAAGACATTCTGTGGCTTTAGGGTTTAAATCACATGATGGAGTTGTTTGGAATATGAATTATATTAAAAAAATAAAAATCATTAAAAATTATGTAAGTTATGCAATTTACACGGTGCAAAAGTTATGTAAGGAATGAAGTCAGTTCATTCAATGCTTCGGCACCAAAATTGTAGACATATCCAATTTTATTATTTTGAATGATTTAGTAAATCATAATTTTATTAGATGAGTACTCTATTTTTATTGCAGACATGTTTAGTTCTATTATTTTGAATTATTTAGTAAACAAGACAATTTGACTACACAAGTACTCTGTTTTTAGAGTTTATTATTATTATTTTTATTTTTAGTTAGTGTGGGGTAAATGTTGGTTTTATATCCAATAAAAAAACATGTTATGTGCATACACCCAAGTTTATATATATCAAAATTTATCTCAAATTTTATTTCAAAATTTTAAACATGACAAATTTCTTTCTAACTTTAAGAATGTCAAATTCAATCACGAACTCGGATTTTATAACTAAACCTATGACTAGTTTATAAAATAAGTGGATATAAGGAATATTATGCAACTACACCCATGGGGTTAGCACAAAGGAGAGTTAACATGCAAATGGGGGCTAGAGTGATTTTTGTAGAGTTTCTCTAATATCTTCTCTTCTTGCAAATAAAATAAATGGGCACCTATTTATAGAATTTAGGAAGGTTGGGGGGATGAGGTGGCAAGGGTGCACCATCCCTCATCAATAGGTTTGGATGGATAAAGTCCTCATCTCATGCATATGCATTAAATGAGCATGGGTACACCATGCCTCATAAATGCATAGGGGTGGAGAAAGTCGTAACCCCATTTAAGACATGTGGATGAAAGACTTTAATGTGGTTAATGGACATCGGTGGAGAAAGTATTCATACCATTTAAGGTATTTAATGAGCATGGGGATGTGGAGAGTAGGTGTAAGGTATATTAGGGTGATATGGACATAGGCTAGAGTCAAAGGATATACTAGGCTGATGTGCCCCTAGGTTAGGTTAGAGGGGTGATCACATGGTGATCATGGGCTAGGTGTAGGATGAGGCATAGTGGGAAAAAAGGACTAAGATGAGTAATTAGTGTTTTGATGTAAATTAATTAATTTTTGGGGCTTTTTCTGAATTGATTAATCATCAAATTGTATAAGAGAATGTGATATTTTTAGGTGTCTACATTTACCCCTTTTTGTACTATAGTGTGTGTAGACATGATGCAATACGAATGAGCCGATGATGTATTATCATGTTTGATCATGTATTTTGGAACATTATAGCAATATTTAAGGGAGGAGACATAACATTATCTCAAATCATAAACAATGTAAGATGCTCTAATCATGGAAGGATGAACATACTTAAATTTTTGCCTCTGATAGATTGTTGAGCTTACTTGATTTAGCAAGTTGACTAGCCATAGGTAGGTATCCTCAGAACACAATGAATCAATTGTAAATTGCATTAAGTTACCACATAGATGAATCCAGTATATGAGTAACCATACAACCATTGACATGGAGTGTATAAAATTAAATTAGAATAGATTTCAAGTTGAGAAGATTATTTTTACTTTTTTTCTTGATAAAGGAGGGCTAGTGACAGTCTTAGTTAAAGTTCTTGGATAAACATAATTTCAATATTGAGTGTTTTGGTATTGAACATGTTCAAAACACCATTTGTGGTTAATATATTCCATCTTAAGTAGTGATTTGATGAGTAAATAAGTAAAACACAACAATGAAGTATTTGAAAAAATGTCATTATGCAACCATGGAGTAGAAATGATAGAACAAAATGGTGAAATTGGTAGTTAGAAAGAGGAATCACCCTAAAAATCAAAGATTATACGACTAATTTAAAATCTACGTGAACCATATGATATGCTAATTGACCCATTCACCATTCCAAGTGGTCAATGATTGTATGGTATGGTCAAGAAGTATGGAAAAATATAAATGGGAGGTCACCAAACACTAGAGCTCATTTGCATCACATGATTTGGAAGAAGAGAATGAGAGAGAGAGAGAGGTGAGGTTGATAATTTAATTTGGAATGCTATTGAATTTGACATGCAAATATACAAGATGATAGATGGTGGTGCAAGAATAGGTGATGGAGGTAGTGTAGTGCTAGTTAGTTGTCTTTTTCCCATTTTTTTATTTCTTGCATTTTTGGAATAAAATGAACCCTAGGGCCCATTTTTAGTGAAATAAAACCATAGAAAAGTAAGGTAAGATAGGAAGAGTAATATAAATGTGTTGTTTTATTTTCATTAAAAAAAAATGTAAAGTGAGATATTATGGGTTTGAGTCCCATCATGCTCATCAAAATGTGGTCAAATAAAATGTGTCATTTCATTGAAATAAATTCATGATTACAAAATGATTCACAAATAGCCCTTGGGATACTATCAGGGTCTTATAAGAGAAACTTTCAATATTATTTTCTTTGGGTATTTTTTCTATTTTGTTTTGTTGGGAAAACTCCAAATCCTATATTCTCTAAAAGGTTCAATGATTTTTTTTTTTAAATACATACTCATACAACCTTTTGAATTGCTTGAAGAAGTCATTAAAGAATTGGGAGAGGAAAAATAAGGGGGGAATAAAAAAGCAATATTTTTAGCAAGTATAATGCCAAAAAAACTTTTAAAAAAAATTTACTTGGAAAGAAAAAGAAAAACCAGTACCTTGATGATGTACAATGAAGATGCAATCAATGCCAAAATGTTTGCATAATATGAAGAAGAAGAAGATAAAAATTATGATGATGAAATAAAACCATACGGTGCTAAGATTACCATATCCCCATGGATTAAAAACATGACCAAATCTATTTTATTATTATGTCAAATGGAAATATTCAGGTAGACCTGGAATGCCCTATTGAAGGTGATTTTTTTGGGCCTATCAATACAAAGGTATTTGATTATTTTTTTGATACTTGCATCAATGATGGAAGAGAGTGACTTTCTTACACATCCATCCCAAGAAAATTTTTATCTGGAAAAATGATTCATCAAAAAACAATATTTTTTGTCAAGCATTCATGATTAGTTTCAGGATCAAAATTTGATTCTTCTAATGAAGATAAATTTTCTAAATGGGTTGTGGAAAAAATAATAAAGGATTACTTAGACAAATATATTGAACATTGAGTCAAATAATTAAGAAAAAAATATTTTATTCTAGATGTGATAGACAAACAAGTTAAATTCTGCATAGAAAGTGGAATGTGCCTTCGTAAAATAGTATATCCTTTCCCAGTTAGGCCTTTTCAAGGAATAAAGCAAGAATTGATATCCACATGGATCCATTTATATATATATATAAATATATTACTACCACCTACACCTCTATATTTTGAGGATAAATTAGCTCAAGAGATATCTAAAGAGCTTTGAAAAAGAAGGATTGATTAGCTCAAGAGATGGTTTCACAACTTCAAAAATGGCTTCGGATCCAAAATAAGAAGAGATAGAATTTCCTTCTAAACAAGAATAGATAAAATTTACTTCTAAATAATAAGAGATAAAATTTCCTTCTAAATAATAATAAGAGATAAAATTTACTTGTAAAGAAGAATAAGATATAATTTACTTCTAAAGAAGAAGACATAAAACTTACTTCTAAATAAGAAGAAAAGAAAATTTACTTCTAAAGAAGAAGAAGAGATAAAATCTACTTCTAAATAAGAAGAAGAAATTAAATTTTCTTCTAAATAAAAAGAAGAGATAGAGCTCCCTTGTAAAGAAGAAGAAGAATAGATGAAACTTCATAATATGAGGAGGATAGTTATTACTAAAATGGAATTTACTCATGAGGAATTCACTAAGCTACTTAAAAAACATACTACTGAAAGCATGAGATTCCGGGTGAAGGAAACACTAATTGTGATGCATTCAAAATCAAATACGCTTAAGTCCTAAAAATGTAGAATGCATGAAATGAAAGAGACGCATTGAAATGAGATACAAGCAAATGGAGAAAACACAGCCCTTTCATTAAACTCTCTTGATCTCTGTTACAAAGATGCCTCCTCCCTTTTCAGGGGCTAGGAGCGTTAAAAGAATTTGATTACAATCAAGACTTAATGTTCATTTTTCCACATGCCCACACTTGAGATGGGCGGGCCAAGACGATGCCGCTGTTGATGTTGATGAGTCCTTAACCTCTGCTGCTCCTCCTACGAACAAAGAAACAACAAAGATTTCAGTAGCACCTATGACAAAAAGGAAAAATCGTTCTTTGAAATCGCCAAAAGATGCATGCAACAGATTATCAAATACAGTGAATAAAATGGATCTAAGTCACCTGCAAATTTGACAAAGGTCAGAAGACATTACCAGAGGGCCACTGCCATTGAAACAGTTGGCCAATCTACCTTCACCTGGAATTCGTCCTTGGGCAGGACAAATTCTGACTGCTATTCATCCCTGGGTGGGATGAATTCGACTATGTTGGAAAATCCAAAGTTTCCTACTCCAATGTCAACTCCCGAGACCTCCAAAACACCTAAAAATAGAGGGGTTATGTAATTGGGGCCATTTTGGTATGACCCAGATGGTCGGATTCTCCCAATTTGGCCTCTATCCTCGGGAATTTGATATCGCCACCTGCAAGTTAGTAGGACAACAAAGCGACAAAAGGCATGATAAAATCTGATCAAAATGCTATGGAATTGAAGCTATGAATTCACTACAAGGAATAACACAATATGCAACATGAACCAATAATCTAGAATGCTTTAGAATAAAACTTAGAAAATGCGGGATGCCCAAGTGGGCCTCCCACCGTTGGCACTTGATTTCGGTGCCAATCCACTAGGGATGGGCCCAAAACCTCTTAGGATTGGGGTGTCTACAAATTGGTGGTGTACGGTGGTCAAATGTTGGATTTGGGTTGGATCCATGCTTCCAAAATCCACCCAATAACCTCCCTTGCAAAAGATATTAGTGGATGTGAGAAGGTGAATCAAGAAAATGCAAATGGGTGTTCAATTGGACAGCACTTCGTTGCTTGAAATCGCCTCCAATCTGTATTCTTTTGGGTGAGAAAAGTCCACCATTTTATAGACCCATGGGGTCTCTTTTTAGAGGGATGCATAAGCGCCATGTGTTGGTCATAGGTGCCATGTGGCGATCGTGTCTTCCCATGAGGGAGGAGAGTCCTCCATGACTTGGGCTTTCATAACTGCCTTTGTGACAGTCCTCTAACGGCCCATCTGCCCACCCACACACGCGTGCGAGGCAGGAGCCATCAACTGACTGTCTTTGGCTGCCACTTGGTGCCATTCTTCTTTTTGCCCGTTAAACCTAGAATTCGTCCTACCTAGGGACGAATTCAGAATTCGTCCCTTGGTGAGACAGATTCCAATTTGAATTCATCCCAGGGTGGGATGAATTTGGAGTAGGTTGTTCAAAGGTGCCAAATTGCCTTCCGACCTTCCAAAATTGCTGTAAAAGTGGTTAGGACCACTGTTTAACCTTTGAGGGCTGCCCTGGGGGCTATGTGTGTCAAAGCGATCAGTGTTTGTAGTCACATAATCGGATTGGTGTTGTTTTGGTGTCTACAACTACTAAGCAACTCAAAAAAACTTCTATTGGGGAACTCATCACTATACAAGGATCTCTAAAGAAATAAAATGAACTTAAAAATAGAATTTCAAAACGTATTAAAGCAATAGAACTGTCTTTTGTTTTTAATTTTTTCATGAAGAAACTAAATAAATTTATGTGTTCCTTTTATCCAGTTAGCTTAACCTCCTCGGTTCGGTTGTTCCACGAGGTATCTGAGATTGAGATGGTATCGAACTCAATAATTGATGAGTTCGCCTTATTTTTTAAAAAGGAAACACAGAACGAGGATGTCATTGGTAAGCTCAGAGAGGAGCACCGTTCATGGAACGAGGTCTTTCCTAGGCTGATGAATAGGTTCTTTTTCTTCATTGATAAGAGGTTATGGTCCCTCTTCGAAAAAGATTAGAAAAAATGTGTCTTTGATAAAAAAGAAGATGGGGATTTTGAAAAAGAGAGCTCTGCTCATATTTTATTCTTTCCAGAAAATAAAAAAGTGAAATCTATTTTAAAAAGGTGGCTCCCTCTATTCGATCTACTTCAAAGAAGAAAGGTCGGAGAAAAGCTGGAAAATTTGGTTATTTCTAAAGGAAAGTTTGAAACAGCCTCAGATATTAATATTTATGCTGATATATATATATATATATATATATATATATATATATATATATGATGATGATTAAGAGAGATGCGCCTTTTTGGGGTACCAACCTTAGTCATGGCTTATATGATGATTATGGCGAGGAAGGTGACTTCGACATTGCTGCACCAGAAGTTCGAAGTGCATTAATTCTGGATGACGGGAGAGAAGACGACCTAGTAAGTTGGATCTGGGAGACAGATGATGATCGAGACATGGTCAAAGGAGCCATACGTGCTCAAAGACGTAACCTTAACTCATGGATGTTAATGGACACACAGGTCCGTTCCTCTTTCTTTGTGAGATACTCCGAAATGAAAGTAAAAAGCGAAGAAATAAGAAGAAAAAGCAAAAAAAAAGAAAAAATAAAAGGAAAGTTTTATGCAAAAGCGAATTGGGAAAAACATTCTCGTCGTCGTTTTCGTGATATGTATAAACTATCTTTCACTAAAGCAGAAGACAATCGCCTTGAGGAATTGACTTGGATGGACGAGGATTTCATCCAATTTGCAAGAAGTTTGAGCTTGATGACTATGATGTATGTAAAAAATATATATTATAATATCCTTGTTCATAATAACAAAAAAATATTGTTTAACTATTACTATTTCAATTCCCTAAATGGAAGGAATATTGTGATGTTTTAGATGAAGAAACGTATGTCATATGCGATTATGACGGTTCTGAATATTCAGAAACAGAATACCCAGAAGACTTTTGGGAAATTGGAATTCAAATAAGGATTCTATCTCCCTTTCGCTTTAGACCTTGGCGTGAAGGGGGGCACTCTGAAGGAGATACTGGTTATTTAGCGATGAATCCCATCGTGTTAACTGAAAAACCTTTTTCCTGACATGGTTGATATTGAAAATAATATATATATATATATATATATATATATATATATATATATGTTCCAGGTCCTTTTAGAAGAATTCTTAGGATGTATTAAATATTTTTGGTACCTTGTATCTAAGAATTTATATGACCTATACTAAAATTTATCAAAGCATTGATAATATATCAAATAATTGATAATACACTTCAGAGAACATATTAAACATTGGATAATAAAGATAATACTCTAAAAAATAATAAAATGTATCTAAAATTGGATACAAATTTTGATAAAACTTATCAAAGAATTAATAATATGTATCAAATAATTAATACAAATTCAATAGAATGTATCACAGAATTGATAAAATTAGTGATGAAAAGGATAAAATGATAAAAAATCTAAACTTTGCTCAGATATAGAAGTATATAAAATATTGAAATGAATTTCGGATCCCTTATCAATTGTAGATTAATATTAAGCCAAACATTGAGAAAACTCAAATAAATGTTAAATGAAAAGAAAGGAGGAGAAAATAATGGATCACCTCATTTTTGTGTGCCCCTATATCCGAATAGTATGGAGCTTGTGGTACAACACTTTCTTCCTGTCAAAAAGATATATTCCCATTGAGAATAAAATTTGGATATTATTGGAAGACCAATAGATTCAAATCAAAGACCCTAAATATAGCTTGGAATTTAGGTCTAGGCTTCATCTACTGGAAACTTTTGTTGGAATATAACAATAGATTTTTTAAATAAGAATTTAGACCAAATGAAAGAATTGGGGGACCTCTAATTAGAAAACATTTAGAGATGGTTTAGGTTATAACTCAAGAGGACTCTTAGATGGTATATATAGACATAACTCTAGAATCAATTGTAATATGGGAACTAATAAAGTGATGATAATAATAGAAGGAATTTGTTGATGTGGGATGAAGTACACAGATTCAAAAGGAGAGGGTGAATGGAACACCTTAAGGGGTCATTTGGTAGGAATTGGAACATCCAAAATTTGGATAGTCAAAGAAATTAAGCTGAGACATATTTTGAGCCTTGCCAATAAAGGAAGGTTATCAAAAGAAAATGTATAATTTGAGTATTTTTTAATCAAATAATCTTTTTTTTCAAAAAAATGGAAAAGAAAGGAATGATGAGATCAAACAGATTACTGAAAAGTATCTGTTGAACTTAGAGATTCACACCAATTTGAAGAAGAAAATTGATCAATATTCTTATGATATAGGATCCGGATCGAAAAATAAATTGGTTGAAAAGAAAATTCAGGAAATAACCGCCCGAAAGAAAAGCATTCGATTCCATATCAATAGGAAGTTGCGTTATTTCAAGAAGCTTTTTCTTAGAGGAAAACTTATTGTTATTCATCTTAAACTAAGTGTTATTCATCTCATCGATTCAATTTTAGAATTTTTAAATCTCTTAAAGAATAAAATTGCAGCAATTCTAAAGAATAATTCAAGTAAAAATTCAATTACAGAAAAAATACAAGATTTAAAAACTGGTCCCGATCGAATTGGAATTTCCCAAGCAAATGATTCAAATACTTCTTTCAATTACTGGGGAAATACAAGATTTAAAAATTGGTCCTGATAGAATTTCTCAAGCTTATGTATTTCACAAGATGTGGCAAATAAGAGCAATGAACAAATCCTATGCCAAGGACTTACTAGAATCCAAAACATCATTTCCTTTAATCAAAAAGAATATTAAAGAATTATTAAATATACAAGGAATATTGGATTCTAAAGAACCACAAGATTTAAGGGCAAATAATTGGAAACAATGGTTAAAATATTGTTATGGGTACAAGGTAGCAAAACCAAAAGCTTCTCTATTCTCACAGATATGGTCTAGAATAGCACCACAGAAACGGAAAAATAGAATAAACAACCAATGCAGGAGTAAGAGCGAATTTGAAGCTTTTCTAGGAATGCTCCATAAATGGAATAAACGTTACAGATATGATCTATTAGCCTATAATTATCTGAATCCCAAGAAGGAGGATATTCACGGACCCGTGGTACAAGATATGGTAGTACGAGATATACCAGATCATCCTAATACCAATAAAAAAACTCGGAAGAGCGTTGGGCCCAATATCTGGACATTGGATAAAAGTGATTTAAAATTGGCTAAAATAGAATGGGCTAAAATAGAATTGGCTAAAAAAGAGGCGGCTACAAAAGGGTTAAAATATAATTGGCTAAAAAAGAGGTAGCTAAAAAAAGGGCTAAAACATAGGATAAAATAAAGGATAAAGCAAAATTGGATAAAATAGATGATAAAAAATAGGATAAACCAAAATTGCATAAAAAAATAGGATAAAAACATGGTAAAGGTAATGATGAAAGTGAAACCAATAAATCCAATTAAAGTAAAATATATTCCAATAGAATTGAAATGGATGAGAGTCTATTGGTTGAATTTTTATATGGTTACAAATTTTTAAAACCCTATTGATTTTTTTTAATATTCACAAAAAATCTAGAACATTCGCATGTAATTAAAATTATTTATATCATGCTTGATCCCCTTATTGATTTTTGTCAAATGTATTTACCTATGGATCAACATTTATCTAATCTCGACAAATGAGGGATAGTGATAGTCTCAAGCAAAGTTCTTGGAAAAACATAATTTCAATATTAAGTGTTTTGGTATTGAACATGTTCCAAACAACATTTATGGGTAATATATTCCCCCTTAAGTAGTGAGTTGATGATTGAATAATAAAAACACAACAATGAAGCATTTGATAAAAGGTCATTATTCAACCATGGAGTAGAAATGATAGAACAAAATGGTGAAATTGGTAGTTAGGAAGAGAAATCACCTTACCAAACAAAAATTTCATGAATAATGTAAAATCTACGTGAACCATATGGGATGGTCGTAGATCCATTCACCATTCCAAGTGGTCAATGAATGTATGGTATGGTCAAGTAGCATGCCATAATATAAATGGGGGGTCACAAGGTACTAGATCTCATTTGCATCACATGATTTGGGAGAAGAGAGTGAAAGAGAGAGAGAGAGAGGTGAGGTTGAGAATTTAATGTGGAATGCTATTGAATTTGACATGCAAATAAAAAATATGACAGATGGTGGTGCAAGATTAAGTGATGGAGGGAGTGTAGTATTAGTTAGTTGACTTTTGTCCCTTTTTTATTTTTTGTATTTTTTAGAATAATATGAACCCTAGGTTCCATTTGTAGTGAAATGAAACCATATAAAAGTAATTTAAGATAGGAAGAGTAATATGAATGTGTTTTTTTTTTCATTGAAAAAATGTAAAGTGAGAGATTATGGGTTTGAGTCCCATCATGATAATAAAAATGTAGTCAAAGAAAATGTGTCATTTCATTGAAATAAAATCATGATTACAAAATGATTCACAAATACCCCTTGGGCTACAATCAATGTCTTATAAGAGAAACTTTCAATATTTTTTTTATTTGGGTAATTTTTCTATTTTTTTTTGGTGGGAAAACACCAAATCCTGTATTCTCTAAAAGGTTCCAAGATTTTTTTTTTAAAAGACATACTCATACAACCTTTTGAATTGCTTGAAGAAGTCATTCAAGAATTGGTGGAGGAAACACAAGAGGGGAATAAAAAATAAATATTGTTGGCAAATATAAAACCAAAAAAACTTCTAAAATACTTTTACTTGGAAAGAAAAATAAAAACCAATACCTTGATGATGTATAATGAGGATGCAATCAATGCCAAAATATTTGCATTTACTGAAGAAGAAGAAGACAAAATTGATGATGATGAAAGCAAACCCTAGAGTGCTAAGTTTACCATGTCCCCATGAATTAAAAAAATTGGCCAAATATTTTTTATGATTATCGCCAATGGAATTGGACATTTGAATATATTCAAATAGACCTGGAATGTCCTATTAAAGGTGATTTTTTTGACCCTATCAAGATAAAGGTATCTAATTATTTTTTATACTTGTATCAACGATGGAAGTGAGTGACTTTATATTTTTTGGTAAGTTAGGTACTATTCATTGCATGTGGGTTTTATAAGGATGACCCAAAACCTCTGTACATAAGTAGTAGAACTGCCCATAAAATGTGGCTACCACCAGATGACCTAGGAGGTTTACCCCAAACAACCAGTGTCACAAGCATAGAAGCCTTAATAAAAAACCAATCCAAGGCTCCACGCAGGGCAGCCAGATAAAAAACCCAAAAACATGCTCCACGCAGGGCAACCATGCTTCAAAAACCATAATATGGCTCCACACAAGGCAACCTATCACTAAATAGAAATAAACTAAGGCTCCACGTAGGGCAACCATAGACCAAACATCTAAGATAGGACAACTAAGGATCCTTGACCTCCTCTTCAACCTTCTTGTCTTCATCCTCCATTTTGTTGCCCGCTTCTGAAAGTTCATCCCCCTTGGAGTCCTCCTGCCCCTGAAACTATTCACTCTATCCCAGGTCTCCAAGATGGCCACCATGATTTCCCGGTCATCACCTAAATTTTTTTAAGAAATGGCATAAAACCCCTTTCTGTGAACATGACCTCCGCCACTGGTTCCATCACCACATTGGTAGGCTCCACTATCATGATGCTTGGCTCCACTACGACTGTCTTCTCCATAATAGTGAAATTGACACACAACAAAAATGACAAGCCCACAACGTAAAATAAAAAATAGGGATGAAGGGACTTGATAGAAAAGGGGAGCCAAAATTCATCCACAATGGGTGCCTTGTGATTTTTTCATGGGTAATTAAAATTCCCAAGCACCAGGCATTCATTATCAGGTGGAAAAGCATGACATTGTCATAATTGTGCGATAATAAAATATCGCACTCCACATTTTCATTGGAAATCATTATCAGGCACATTTTGAAAAATTTCAGCCTCCACAATCAAGTCTACTATGTGAGGAAAGCCACTTGTCCACACGGTTAAACCATCAACTGACACCCCTTCATTAGCCAAGCTATCAGCTGCTTTGTTGGACTCCTGTAAAGGTATGTTGAATCAAAGTTTCCTGGCAATTTTTTATGAGGATCCTCGCTTCCTCAATATCATCTTGGATCCTCCATGGTACTTTCTTGTTGTGCTTCAAGTAATTAATAGTAATGAGAGAGTCCCCTTCAATGATTAAATTGCCAAGATAATTTTCTGCCAACACCAGACTCCTCCAAACTGCTTTGGCTTTGTATCTGTTGTTAGTTAGTTCCCCCAAGGATTCAACAAAAGCAAAAAGGACTTCACCTCTATGATCCCTGAGGATTCCTCCAGCCCCTACTCTACCTGGGTTATCTTTAGCAGCTCCATCAAAATTTAGCTTAATCCATCCCTCAGGAGGTGGGCTCCATCTTGCCAGTGGTCTGTTTCTAGTCTGAGAATGACCACTCTCTTCCAAGACCAAAGTTAAGGAAGCACCCAATTTTTGTTCAAATTTTGAAGGCTTCCAAGGAGATGGAGGAATAAGGATGGCATTATCCTTTGCAAAACTTAGGATTTTGTTTACAATCACCTCATTTGGCAGCTTAATGTTGAAAAATACCCAACGGTTCCTCTCAAGCCAAATCTACCACAAAAAATGATGGAGACAAATTATCCAGTGAAAGCAAAGACGTTTGTTGACAAAAGGATTTGGCCATTGGATAAAAAGGTCCAATATGGATTCTGGAATAACCCAGGCTATATGAAAATTTTGGAATAGGCTATGAAGAATAGAAGAAGAAATTGGACATGACAGAAAAAGGTGATGCATAGACTCCCAACCATTTTGACACAAATAACATTTGTTAGGAACCAAGAGCCCTCACTTAAGCATGTTGTCAATAGTCATAATTTTATTTTGAATTACCAACCAGGAAAAGACAAAAATTTTAGGCACAAGATGTTTAGGCCATACCTCTTGGTGCGGGAACGGAGGATCATCAGTTTCTAGAAGCATATTGTAAGTTGATTTGATAGAAAATTCTCCATCATCTATATTTTCCCAAATTATCTTATCCTTTATGTTGCCATATGGGATAACTTCTCTTCTCAGTAAGGAATTCAACACTTCTACTATATTTTGAAGGATATTACACCTTATCAGACTCCATGATTTCTTGTTGTTCTCATTAATTATAAAATCCACCACCTTTGTTCTGATAGACCCATCTAAGATATTCTTGAGGGGGAACAATGTAGGGTCCTCAATAAGTGGTCATCCTCCCAACCACTTGTGTTCCTAGAAATCAATACTCCTACCATCACCAAGTTTCCATCGTGTTCCTTTCCTAATGATCTCTCTGGTATTTAGGATAGATTTCTAGAAGGCTGATCCTCTAGGTTATCTCAAACAATTCAAGAAATTCACCCCTTGCAAGTATTTTCTTTTTACTATTCCAATCCACTTAGCATTAGCATTGGTTATCAACCTCCAAACCTGCTTGGCCATGAGCGCCATGTTCAGAATATGAATGTGCCTAAGGCCAATTCCCCCAACTTCCTTAGGTTTGCACACCTTATCCCAAGCCACAAGGTGAATTCATTGTTTGTTTTCAGAACCTGACCAAAGGAATATTTTTTGAAGTTGTTCGATATTCTGATAAAATTTCAAAGGGGCTTTGAAAATGGACATGAAATACACTGGAATGCTCTGAAGACAAGACATAGTCAAAACTACTTTTCCTACCTGAGATAGAAGGTTGCCTTTCCACCCCACCAGCTTTCTGTGAATTCTTTCTAGCACATTATTCCACATAGAGTCAATTGCCCTTCCAGTGAACAACGGGATTCCAAGATAAGAAGATGGTAGAGAGGACACAGAACATTGAAGAATCCTAGAAATTTTAACTTACCTTTGAACAAGGGTGTTAAAGAAATACAATTTGCTTTTATGAAAGTTTACCTTTTGTCCTACTGCCTCCTCATAGAGCAGTAAAATATGTTTGATGACTTTGGCTTCTAAAATAGAAGCCATAGTCATAAGTAAAGTGTCATCCACAAACTATTGATGGGTGATAGGGGGAGTCAAGGATGTAGCTCTTATTCCTGATATGAGGCCTAACCGACCCATCGCCTTGATAGTCCTTCCTAGAGCCTCAGCCACAATGATGAACAACAATGGAGAAATAGGATCTCCTTGCCTTAAGCCTTGTTTTCTTTGGAAGTAACCTGCAGTGGCTCCATTTACTATAACTGAGAACCAAGGTTTAACAATACAACTTTCAATGAGTCTTACCCACTCCGAATGAAAACCAAATTTTAACAAAATGGCTATCACAAATTTCCAATTGATACGATCATAGGCCTTATTCATGTCAAGCTTTAGAGAAAAGGCTGGTCTCTTGGATTGACTAACCGAATGCAAGGCCTCATGAATAGTAATAACCCCATCAAGAATAGATCTACCCTAAATTGAGATTCCTTGACACAAATCTATAAAGGACGGAAGGACCTCCTTCATTATTTTTACAATGGCTTTGGTGAGGATTTTATACACCACATTACATAGACTGAATGGTCTAAAATCAGTCATAGATTTGGCTATTGGGCCCTTAGGAATGAGGGCAATGAAGGTAGAATTGAAATTTCTAGGAATATGTTTGGAAGCCTAAAATTCCTTAATAGCTGAACACACATATTTACCCACAATCTCCCAGAAATACTGGAAAAAGCGAGGAGAAAAACCATCAGGTCCTGGGGCTTTATCAGGTTCCATCGAGAATAAAGCTTCTTTAATTTCATCATCTAAAAATGGAGCCACCAACTTGGAATTAATAGCATCAGAGATGGAATGAGGAATGTGATAAAGCATGGATTCCTTGGCTATTTATGAATAGGAGTGTTCTTCCCCAAGAAGGTTATTAAAATACTTCACCGCTTCTGTCCTGATTTCTTGAATGTCTGTGGTAGACGAGCCATCCTCTTTGACCAATTCCTTAATTCTGTTATGACTTCTATTTCTTAATGTTGACACATGAAAAAACTTTGTGTTAGCATCTCCTTCCTTCAACCACAAAGCCCTCGACTTCTGCCTCCAAAATGATTCTTCACAAGCTAAAATATTATGATATTCAGCCAGAGCTATTTTCTCTTCCATACGAGTTTGATCATCAGCCTGCCCATCCTGAAATTTCTTTTCAATGCCAGCAAGTCTCTCAAAAATTGCTTTTTTATTTTCAAAAATATTCCCAAAAATTTCTTTGTTCCATAATTTTAGGTTTTCTTTGATTGTTCTCAGTTTTTGAGCTAACTTAAAATAAGGTCTACCTTGCCTTTCCTGCTGCCACCATTGAGAAATTATTTCTCTAAGATCAGGGTGATTGACCCACATCGCCTCAAACCGAAAGGGATTTTTGAAAGAAGGCATATTTTCTATCTCCAAAAGAATTGGGTAATGATCGGATCCTATTTTAGGAAGTGAAAGTAAGTTAGCATCTCCAAAATATTGGGTTGCTTCCTGAGATAATAAGAACCTGTCTAATTTCTATTGAATCAGTTGATTCCCAAGCCTCCTGTTAGACCAAGTATATTTTGCATTTTTGAGTTTCACATCCAGAAGATTGTTGTTATTAATGAAATCACTAAACTCTTCCATGCTTCTTAAGGGTAACCTTGTTCCCCCTTTTTTATCAGAAGGATAGAGTGGGGTATTGAAATCACCAGCAACTATCCATGAAATATTATCAAAAGCCTCCTTAAATTTACTTAGGGTTTCCCATAGTATAGCTCTTCCAGGAGGAGAGGTAGGGGCATAAACATTTGACAATATCCAAGAAACATCACTATCCCTATCATTAAATAGAATGTTGATCACATTATCATTTGATTGTAGTATTTTTCCATCAAGCTTCCCAGGATCCCATATACATAAAATACCTCCTGAAGCTCCTCTTGCTTGGTGAAAGGCTACTTGCCCTTTTTTCCAAATTCTCATAGCAACTTTTTTAGACATCATTTCATCAAGCTTAGTTTCTTGTATTATGAGAATAGTAGGTCTGGATTCTCTTCTTAACAATTTGACTAAACATTGTTTAGTTAAACCGTTAAGACCCCTCACATTCCATGAGAGGATCTTCATTTGCAACTTTTAGGAATTCTTCCTCTCCCCCTTCCTTGAGGCTGGGGAGGTCTAGTACTTCTAATGTCCTCTCTTGGAATATTGGTAATTTTAGGAAAAAGGGTTTTTTGGATCCCGTTGGCTATTTCGTCTGCAACATCTTCCTTCCATTGTTCTACCACTGATTTCCTCCCTTTCTTCTTATCACTACCACAATCCATAGGGGATTTCATCGAACTTCTTGTGAATTTAGGGCTAAACTTGTTCTGGATTATTTTATGAATAGTTGGACTTGAATTTCCAGCAATCTTTGAAGGGCTAGGCATAGACATACTCCAAGTTGGACTTTTATCTTGATTATCCTCCTGATCCTCAGATATTCTATTTTCCATTTCATCGATCCGGTCATGAATACCAAACATAGGCTCTATCAAAATATTGGACGACCCAGATCTAGAAGGGGAGTCAAGGTCTTCCGGTAGTTTGGAGTCTAGGTCACCAATATTACCCATAATATCCTCTTGAATTAAAGCATCCTCTGACAAAATATAAAATTTATTTGTATTCGTGAAAGGAGAACATACCTTTTCCTGCTCCTCTTGCAATGATACAACTTGCTTGCCTTTATCTTGCCCATTGTCTCTAGCTTTGTAGATTTGATTACAATTTTATGGACCTCGTCTTGTGTCAATATTTTGATTGGATGGTTTTTTGAGACTAGGGCATTGATTCCTAAAATACCCTTTCATTTTGCACTCACTATAGAAGGCTAGTTTATTTTCATATTCTATGAGTTGCTTCTTCAAAAATGAACCATGCTCTAATTCCACAAAGGATGGAAGTTATGTTTCCAGGTTTGCATGGACACAGATTCTAGCATAGGTCATCCTTGAGCATGCCAATGTTGCATGATCTATAGCCACTAAATCTCCAATAGTTTTTGCTATACCTTTTAGAAAATATTCGTGCCAAAAATGAAATGGGAGATTAGGCAATCTAACCCAAATGGGAGTAGAGTTTATACTCTGGGTATTAGGGTCAAAATATTCTGACAAACACTTAAGAAACAAACTTCTTCTCCCTAAAAACCATGGAACACCTATCAAAATATGACTCGCATCCTCAATGTTGCTGAGACAAATCATAAAAAACCCCCAAGATAGCACAACGATCTCCATGTTGCTTACCATTTTCCACTTATTGACAACCCATCTACATATGGTTTCAATATTTGGTCTCCCTCCTATAAATTTTCCAACCAATGTAGATGTTTCCAAGGATAAAAATTCTGCCATGATGTGTTCTGGAACAACCACTTTTCATCCTTCAGGAATAAGGGGGGGAAGACAATCAAACACACTTTTCCTTTTTCCCTTGAGTGCCTCAACAAAGGATTTAGAATAAGGGGCCTCAACCTCCTTGTGGGCCTCCTATTGGTTTACCTTGTCGGGTTCTTTATTTGGGGGTTCACTTCCCCAAATTCCTTCCACCTTGTCTTTGTTTGACCGTCCATCTATTGTCTCCTCATAAAATTGTTCATCTGCCTCGTTGTTCTCTTTAGAAACCCGAATCTTGTTATTCCCAACTCCTACATTTTGAACTATATTTTGAATTGTAGGATTCGCTCCTGATCAGCTCCTTTCACTCCTTTCTCCACCTTTCATCCCTATTGTCTATTTGTATATCTTACACATCCATCCCAAGCAAATTTTTACCTGGAAAAATGATTCATAAAAAATCAATATTTTCTATCAAGATTTCATGATAAGTTTTAAGATAAAATTTGATTCTTCTAATGAAGATCAATTTTCTAAATGGGTTGTGGAAAAAAATAAGAAAGTATTACTTAGACAAAGAGATTGCATACTGAGTCAAATTTATAAGCAAAGGATCTCTTATTCTAGATGTGATAGATAAACAAGTTAAATTCTACATAGAAAGTGGAATGTGCCTTCCTAAAATAGTATATCCTTTTCCAAGTAGGCCTTTTCAAGGTAAAATAAAACAATTGATATCCACGTGGATCCATTTATGTTTATATAAAAATATATTACTACCACATACACCTCTATATTTTGAGGATAAATTAGCTCAATAATATCTAAAGAGCTTTAGAAAAAGAAGGATAGATTACCTCAAGATATGGTTGAACAACTTCAAACAGGGCTTTAGATCCAAAAGAAGAAGAGATAGAATTTCCTTCTAAATAAGAAGAGATAAAATTTACTTCTAAAGAATAAGAGATAAAATTTCCTTCTAAAGAAGAAGAAGAGATAAAATTTACTTCTAAAGAAGAAGAAGATATAATTTACTTATAAATAAGAATAAGAAATAAAATTTACTTTTAAATAATAATAAGAAAAAATTTACTTCTAAAGAAGAAAAATAAATAGAAGAAGAAAAAGAGATAGAATTTCCTTATAAAGAATAAGAAGAGATAACATGTACTTCTAAATAAGAAGAAGAAATTAAATTTTCTTCTAAATAAAAAGAAGAGATAGATCTCCCTTCTAAAGAAGAAGAATAATAGATGAAACTTCCTAATATGAGGAGGATGGTTATTACTAAAATGGAATTTACTCATGACAAATTCACTAAGTTTCTTAGGAAACATACTACTAAGCAACTCAAAAAACTTTCTATTAGGGAACTCATCACTATACAAGGATATCTAAATAAATAAAAGGAACTTAAAAATAGAATGCCAAAATATATTTAAGCAATAGAAGTGTCTTTTGTTTTTAATTTTTTCATGAAGAAACTCAATAAATTTGTGTTCCTTTTATCAGGTTGGCTTAACCCCATCAGTTCATTTGTTCCATGAGGTATCTAAAACTCAATAATTAGTGAGTTCTCCTTAATTTTAAAAAAGAAAACACAAAACAAGGATGTCACTGGTAAGCTTGGGGCGGAGCACCATTCATGGAACAAGGTATTTCCTAGGCTGATGAGTATATTATTTTTCCTCATTGATAAGAGGTTATAGTCCCTCTTCAAATAAGATAAGAACACATATGTCTTTCATCAAAAAGAGGATGAAAATTTTAAAAAATATATCTTTGCTCATATTTTATTCTTTCCAGAAAATAAAAAAGTGAAATCTATTTTAAAAAGGTGGCTCCCTCTATTCGATCTACTTCAAAGAAGAAAGGTCGGAGAAAAGCTGGAAAATTTGGTTATTTCTAAAGGAAAAACTGAAAAGGCCTTAGATCTTAATATTTATATATATGAAAAAATTAAAACTTATATATATTAAGAGAGTTGTGCCTTTTTAGGGTACCAACCTTAGTAATGGCTTATATGATGATTATGGAAAGGAAGGTGACTTCAACATTGCTTCACTAGAAATTTGAAGTGTATTAATTTTGGATGACAAAAGATAAAACAATCTAGTATGGTGTATCTAAGAGATAGATGATGATCAAGACATAGTCAAAAGAGTCATACGTTCTCAAAGATGTAATTTTAACTCATGGATGTTAGTGGATATAGAAGTTTGTTCCTCTTTCTTTGTGGGATACTCTAAAATAAAACTAAAAAGTCTTAAGATCTAATATCACCTTAGGAGGATCCTTAAAGTTGTCCTTGGAGGATTTTCAGCCTTCAACCAACCTTAGAATTGAGTCTGAATGGATTACTCCACATATAGGTTGGTTCAAATAGAATTTTGATGGAGCTGCAAAAGGGAACCCTGGGAGAGTGGGAGTAGGAGGTATTCTAAGAAACCATCATGGAGAATGCATCCTTACATTTGCGGAAGGGCTAGGAGTCCAAACCAATCATGTTGCTAAGGATAAAAGCATGTGGATAGGTTTATCCCTTGCCAAAAATGTTCCTAATCATTTAATTATCGAAGGAGACTCTATGAACATAATCAACTACCTCATAAACAACAAAAATCCTTTTAGAAGGGTCAGGAATAAATTGAGGATGCCAAGATTTTAATCATTGATATGGAGGAATTCATCTTCCAACATATTTTTAGAGAAGCCAATGGGGTTGCGGATGGTCTAGCAAAACTTGTAGTGCATTCGGCCAACCTTTTGACATGGATTGGTGACATCCCTAATGAAATTGGTACCATTGTGGATCAATAAAAACCTCAGGTCGATAGTCGTGATGAACCTTTCCACTAGAATGAGGTAGCATTTCATCATTTAGCAATGGAGCTTCCTTACTTTCCTCATCCTCCACCAGCAACAAAAATCTAGTGCCATTGCTAGCAATTTCTCCATGTGGATCCCCCAAAAAGTCAACATGCAAATAGACTCCTTCCATAATAAGGTTAATCCTGATTGGACAACAGTTTTGGAAAAGCACATTATTTTATCTATCATTTTTTAGCTTTTTTGTCTCATGTGCAGTGATACAGGTGGCAGTTCAAGTTCTAACAACGAGTTGATTCACAAAGTATTCCTTTTTGAGAACCTTAATTTTTTCGTGACTCAAAACTGCATCAACATTGAACTGATAAATAAGCATTTTCAAGACAAGGAGACTATGGGTTTAAATGGTCAGACTTCCAATGGTAACTATGCTCAGATGTGGCTCATTCTCATTAGATAGGGGAAGGTTTATTTTCTCCATTTCATGCTTTGGTACCTAAAGCATACTAGCCAAAGATTTACTGATCATATCAGTGTTGATTATTATTATGCCAAAACCAATGGCCATCTAGCCAACCAAGGCAAAGGACAAAGGATGATCTCCATCTGGCCAACTTGGGGACTTGGTTGTCCCATCAGGAACTTTCCCTATTTGAGCAATTATTACCATAATAGCAACAACAATCCTAAAGCCATAATGCCAAATATTAAGTTTCTTAATAACCACAATAATGGCATGTCTTGGTTTGTGATATGGTACTTGTAGGTTTTTTTCCATAAATCCAACTTGGGTGGCCAATTTTTTCCCATTGCCTACATATTCGATTTTCCTATTTGGCATTTCTATCCCCCTCTTCCCTAGTGCATATTTTTACCCACACTCATGTATACTCTCCTCCTCATCCTCAATTCCCTACCCAACATTATCTTTGTGGAGCTCTGCAAGGTCAAATGTGATATTATGGAAGAAAGGATCCTCACTGATAGGAATTTTTTCCTTTTCTCCACCTCTTCATCGATGATGAACTCAACATTACCATGGCCTTTCTATAGTATTGGTAGAATGGAACAATCATAGTGAGAGGGATAATTTTCCATGTTGACACCAACCTCCTTTCTATTATCTTCAGTCAACTAGCAAAGGGACATTCGATTCACCGATAGAAGCATAATTGGGAAGTCAAAGTGAAGGAATTCAAAGATAATGATAGAATACTCAGAGGAGCAAACTAGGGAATCTATAGAAAATACCCCCTCACTCCATGGAGTGATGTGATGAAACCCATCATGGAGTTCATCACAGTCGATGACCCTAAAAAAAATTCTTTGCAGTATCTATTTTGCCTTTGTCAATCACTTTAGGTACATAAATCCTATAAATATTTCCTAGTTCCTCATAAATTCCATGAACTACTCCATTACTTCCTGTAGATAAAATAAAATCATGGACCTCCCTTCCCACCAGGGCTTGTTCAAAGTCATATACAACTACATTCTAGCCCATAGCCCTCAAGCCCAACCAACCAAACCTAGCCCTATCCTTAAACCCGTTGGGGCTCCTACCTATTTTTCCTTTGCTAAAAAATGAGAAAGGCCATTGAAGCGGTTTTTGAGCTGAAATCTAGGAAGAGCATCAAATTTGATTTAATTGAAGGGTTTGCTATGAATTCAACCCACATTCAGTATCCGTCTGTGAAAGGAGGTAAAAAGGTGATAGAGATTAAGATAGACAACGAGGAAGCTGAGGACGAAGTGGGACATCTGAAATAATTTATCATTTCCATAATGATGAATATCTTGAAAACGATGGTAAACTCTATCATTTAACTTAGGGAAGCCCTCCATGTAATTCTATTTGGTACTCAGATGAGGTAATACACTAGAGGTTGCTCTAAAGTACAGAACATGGTTACTGTCAAGGATGAGCCCAAGGATTCTTCGAAGGGTGAGACTAAGGATGAGGATGCAGAAGACATTGAGGAATGATTTTCTTTGCAATTTTTTTGGTTCCTAAGGCTACCTTACATGGAGGTAGTGTCTATTTTTTTGAATATGGTTTTGTTAGGGTTAAGTCCCCTTATGTTCCTCTTTTTTATGCTTGATGTTGTACCCTATGGTTTTTCATACATACTGTTTCAGGCTTGGGGCTACATCCCCTATTATTTTTCCTTTCTGCTCACAACAACCAATGTTGCTTTTGTACTAAGGTTTTGGGATCCTTAAAACCCATTTTGTAATGAAATATTTTTAATTTACCAAAAAAAAGAATAAAATAAAAAAATAATAATAAATATTTGTTTCATTTGCTTGTTGTGGTGCAGTGGTAAATGCCCTGGGTGTTGGTAGAGGCCTACCTAAGTTCCATTCCCCTTGTCTCCATCTTGCAGATATATGGTATAGTTAGGAATGTCCTATGTGCTGGTAGAGGCCGACAAGGCTCCATTCCTCCTATGCCCAACCTGTTGAAAGTGGCACCCCGAAAGGGGTGTTTTCCACTATAAATTAATTTACCCATGTGTTGTAGGTGAGTTGGAGAGGAGAGGTTAATCCTCCAAGGGAGGTCCTAGGTTCAAATCTCCACCCTACCAAAAATATGAATTGGGTATCCAAAATCCAATTGATAATGTTGGTGCGGGTAGGGGTCGGGTGTGACTCTCGGGTGACTTTGACGGTATAGACCCCCCTGTTCGTGGTCTCTCAGACCAAGGCGGCCCCACAAGGGGTTTTTAGCTTAAATAATAATAATAATAATAATAATAAATAAAGGGTAACTCTTATGCAAAAGCGAATTGGGAAAAACATTCTCGTCGTCGTTTTCGTGATATGTATAAACTATCTTTCACTAAAGCAGAAGACAATCGCCTTGAGGAATTGACTTGGATGGACGAGGATTTCATCCAATTTGCAAGAAGTTTGAGCTTGGTGACTATGATGTATATCAGAAAATATTTCATAATACCCTTGTTCATAATAACGAAAAATATTGTTCGTCCATTATTATTTCAATTCCCCGAATGGAAAGAAGATTGGGAGGATTGGGGTAGAGAAACGTATGTCATATGCGATTATGACAGTTTTCAGTAATAAAAAATAAAATACCTAGAAGACTTTTAGGAAATTAGAATTTAAATAAGTATTCTATCTCGCTTTCGCTTCAGACCTTGGAATGAATGGGAGCCCTATGAAGGAGATAACTATTATTTAATGATGAATCCCATTGTGTTAATTCAAAAACCTTTTTTTGACATGGTTGATATTGAAAACCAAAAAATATATATGTTCTAGGTGCTTTCAAAATAATTCTTATGACCTATTAGGAAGTTTTGGGGACCTCGTATCAAAGAATTGATACGACCAGTAATAAAAGTTATCAAAGCATTGATAATACGTGTCAAAGAATTGACAATACGGTTGAGAGAACGTATTAAACTTTTGATAATAAAGATAAAAATCTAAAAAATAATAAATTGTATCTAAAAATTGATACAACTTTTGATAAAACTTATCAAATAATTAACAAGATATATCAAAGAATTAATACAACTTCGAGAGAATGTATCATAGAATTGATAATATTAGCGATGAAAGAGATGAAATGATAGAAAAATCTGAACTTCGACCAGATAATAGAAGTACAGAAAATATTCAAATGAATGATCGGATCCCTTCTCAATTACAGATTAAGACTAAGCCAAAAATTGAGGATCATTTTATAATTGAAACTCAACTAAATGTTAATGGAAAAGAAAGGAGGAAGAAATAATGGATCACATCCTTTTTTTGTGCTCCTATATGGATCTTGTGGTACAACACTTTATTTTGGTCAAAAAGATCTATTACCATTGAGAATAACCTTTTGAGATTGTTGGAATACCAATAGATTCAAATCAAAGACCCTAAATATAGCTTGGGATTTGGGTTTGGGCTTCATCTACTAGAAACTTTGGTTGGAATTTAGTAATAGAATTTTTAAAGAAGAATTTAGACCAAAGGAAAGAAATTGAGGAAATCTAATTAGAAAATGTTTAGAGATGGTGTAGGTGTAGTTTAGAACTCAAGAGGGCTCTCATATGGTAGAGTATGAAGTAGATATGTATACATAACTCTAGAAGCAATTGTAATATGGGAACTAAGAAAGCGAGGATAATAATAGAAAGAAGGACTTGTAGATTAGGGATGAAGTACACAGATTCAAAAGAAGAGGGTGAGTGGAACACCTTAAGGGGTTATTTGGTACGAATTGGAACATCCAAAATTTGGATAGTCAAAGAAATAGATCTGAGCTGTATTTTGAGCCTTGCCAATAAAGGAAAGTTATCAAAACTAAATGCATAACTTGAGTATTTTTTAATCAAATTTTTATCTTCTTCTCAATAAAATGGAAAAGAAAGGAATGATGAGATCAAACAGATTACTGAAAAGTATCTGTTGAACTTAGAGATTCACACCAATTTGAAGAAGAAAATTGATCAATATTCTTATGATATAGGATCCGGATCGAAAAATAAATTGGTTGAAAAGAAAATTCAGGAAATAACCGCCCAAAAGAAAAGCATTTGATTTCATATCAATAGGAAGTTGCGTTATTTCAAGAAGCTTTTTCTTAGAGGAAAACTTATTGTTATTCATCTTAAACTAAGTGTTATTCATCTCATCGATTCAATTTTAGAATTTTTAAATCTCTTAAAGAATAAAATTGCAGCAATTCTAAAGAATAATTCAAGTAAAAATTCAATTACCGAAAAAATACAAGATTTAAAAACTGGTCCCGATCGAATTGGAATTTCCCAAGCAAATGATTCAAATAAAAATTCAATTACTGGGGAAATACAAGATTTAAAAATTGGTCCTGATAGAATTTCTCAAGCTTATGTATTTCACAAGATGTGGCAAATAAGAGCAATGAACAAATCCTATGCCAAGGACTTACTAGAATCCAAAACATCATTTCCTTTAATCAAAAAGAATATTAAAGAATTATTAAATATACAAGGAATATTGGATTCTAAAGAACCACAAGATTTAAGGGCAAATAATTGGAAACAATGGTTAAAATATTGTTATGGGTACAAGGTAGCAAAACCAAAAGCTTCTCTATTCTCACAGATATGGTCTAGAATAGCACCACAGAAACGGAAAAATAGAATAAACAACCAATGCAGGAGTAAGAGCGAATTTGAAGCTTTTCTAGGAATGCTCCATAAATGGAATAAACGTTACAGATATGATCTATTAGCCTATAATTATCTGAATCCCAAGAAGGAGGATATTCACGGACCCGTGGTACAAGATATGGTAGTACGAGATATACCAGATCATCCTAATACCAATAAAAAAACTCGGAAGAGCGTTGGGCCCAATATCTGGACATTGGATAAAAGTGATTTAAAATTGGCTAAAATAGAATGGGCTAAAATAGAATTGGCTAAAAAAGAGGCGGCTAAAAAAAGGGAATTGGCTAAAAAAGAGGCGGCTAAAAAAGGGGCTAAATCATAGGATAAAATAAGGGATAAAATAAAATTGGATAAAATAGATGATAAATAAGAGGATAAACCATAATTGCATAAAAAAGAGGATAAAAAGATGGTAAAGGTAATGATGAAAGTGAAAAAAATCAATCCAATTAAAATAAAATAGATTCCAATAAAATTAAAATGGATGAGAGTCTACTAGTTGAATTTTTAGATGGTTACAAATTCTTAAAACTCTTGATTTTTTTCAATATTCACAAAAAATCTAAAACATTAACAAGTAATTCAAATCATTTATTTCATGCTTGCTCCATTTTTTTCAAATGTATTTGCCTATGGATCAATATTTATCTAATCACAATGCATATTACTTTGAAATATGTAAAGAGAAGGTGAAGCAAGTGAAAAATCATGATAAGATAAACAATATCACATGCCATTTAGATAGGCTAAATGTTTCTTTAGAGCAGTTGGGCCCCTTCAGAGAATTTTATAAAATAAATTATGAGAGATATAATATCAAATTATTTTTGTTCAAACTAGATGTTTATCTTTATTTGAGTGGAAACTTCTAGGATTTCTAAAAATTCCAAAAAAATTGGGGTAATCCTAGAAGAAAATGAAGCAACTCCATAAATTAAAATCCAATTGATAAGAAATGAGGAGGATTTAAAATGACCAAAAAAACTAAAAATGAGGTCATAGTAGAGTGAAAAGTTTCTTTTGTAGTGTCTCTAATAGATTCCAATAAAATTCAAATAGATGAGAGTCTATTGATTGAATTTTTAGATGGTTACGGATTCTTAAAACCTTATTGGTTTGTTTCAATATTCACAAAAAATTTATAACTTTCATAGGTAATTCAAATTATTTATTTCAAGCTTTCTCCCCTTATTGATTATTGTCAAATGTATTTGCCTATGGATCATTATCTAATATCAATGCCTATTACTCTGAAATATGTAAAGAGAAGGTGAAGCAAGTGAAAAATCATGATAAAATAAACAATATAAGATGTCATTTACATAGAATAAATGTTTATTTAGAGTGATTGACACCCTATATGGAATTTTATAAAAAAAAAATATAAGAAATCTAATATCAAATTATCGTGGTTCAAATTAGATGTTTCTCTTTAATTGAGAGTGGAAACATCTAGGATTTCTAAAAAAAATCCTAGAAGACAAAATAAAACCACCAACTCCAAAGAATGAAAAAAACTCCCAAAAACAATGGGGTAGCTCTAGAATTAAGCAAATTCATAAATTAAAATCCAATTGTGAAGAGAGGAGGAGGATTTAAAATGACCAAAAAAACTAAAAATTGAGGTTAAAGAGGAGCATAAAGCTTCTTTCATAACATCTCTAATAGATTATCTACGTAAAGAAGACAATGATGTTTTTATTCCTTTGGATGAAGTAGAAAAAAAGAATATTCTAACAGAAGAGATGATAGAGTATAAAGAAGAACTCGCAAGGGCCATCGATGGTTACCGTCGTATTTGTACGAAAAGGCATGGTATGTCTGAATTGGAATTTTGGAAGCTTGCACTTTGGAAAAATTTAAACCATTTGATGAATGAAGTAGCAGAGCTAAAAAAATTTCCTATGATACAACTGAACAAAGGTAAAGCTTTCCAAATCGTGTTTGCGGAGCTGCAAAAAGCAATAAAAAAACAACCAGAAAAACAGGGTAACGAAGAGAAAAGGGATGATAATGAGAAAAATGCATACGATGAGGTGAGGTTTCAATTGAAACCTGAATGGGAAAAAGGGAATAATAAAAATGTATGGACAAAGGATAATAGGGCTGATGCTAAAATGAGCACTGAATTTATTAGTAGAAATGGCGGGGTAGATTCGGTGAAGGAAGAATTGTGGTTTCTTCCTCAATATGAGTATATCCTAAATACAATGGAATTTATACTTTTTTCAAAAAAGAAAAAAAAATCGGATAAATCTAAATCGGATAAATCTAAATCTGATGAATCTAAATCTAATAAAGCTACAAATACTGAAGATGAAAAAGTTAATGAAAAGAAACAAAAAGAAGTTTCAACAAGGTGATACGTGAAATACAAAAAACTTATGATGATGGAGAGGATGAGAGATAGAGGGTTTGAGTGGCTGCGATAATGTGGATGGGTTCCCCCACTATGGAGCTCTAGTTTTGGAGTTGTGTTTAATGTGCTAGTGGGCTTGGATCCCACAAGGATTAGTTTTGTTCTACCTACCAATGTTCTAGTGATTCTTAGATATTTTCTTGTAGTACTACCATCCATGGAGCCCATACTTGGTGGGAAGGAAATATGTTCTTCTCTTGGCCTAGTTTTTGGATAGGACTTTGGTTTTTGGTAGATATTTTGCTACTTATAGGTGTCTCTTTGGTGCAAAATTTTGATGTAGGAGCCTATATTTAGAGGGTTACTTTAAAAATTATTTTTTAAAAACCCTCTAAAGAGAGCCTATCTTTAGAGGGTTTTTTTTAAATAAGTTTTAAAGTAATTTTTTTATTTCTAAAAATGAAATTATTTGACGCAAAATATAATTTGCCAAAAATGGTAATTACTAAAAAAGTTAAAATTGTTTGAAAATATAATTTGCCGAAAATAGTAATTACTTAAAAAGGCATTTTATGGTGGAAAAATCAATTTGCCGAAAATAGTATTTTTATTTTTATTTTTAGGGTTTTAAGCTTTAGGGTTTCTTTTAGGGCTTCAAGTTTTAGGGTTTTCTTTTAGGGTTTATTTGGGGATATATATTCCCTTGGTATTGCATTGTAATAGGGGTGTGAATTCAGGAATGAGAAGAATATCAATTTGTATTTTTCTTCCATTATTGCATTTGTGTTATGTGATTGGAGTCCATTTTGTTGGTCTCTTGTAGTTGAGTTTACACCAAATTTAGTTGTGCATAGTATCTCGGTTGATACTAGATATACTATAATAGAGAATATGGATCTTGTTTTTGTGGATCCTAAAATTTTCTTATAGGATTTCCCTTCCACAACTTTGGGGTTGGGTGGGAAAATGTTTCAAAATTATTTTATTGATGTAAATAGGTTTTTGATTAATTATTACTTATCTATTGGTCCTAAAACTATTTTTCCTTAGAATGTGGATCCTATAATGGATGCTATGAGGTTCTTGTAGGCTATCTCCTTCATGGGATTTGTGCTGGGAAAGAGAAATACTCATGCTAAAGGCCAATATGAGTAGAGTCTAGAAACTAGTGTTGTTGTTGCTAGATCTGAAGATATTTTGACTAAGTTCAAGGATCTTATGAATGTGGGTCTAGAATTATCTCATAAATAAATCCTTTCATGGCTTTGATGAGGGGAGGGATAAAGTTTCAAATATTTTTGGTCATTATAAATAGGAGTCTAGTTTGGAGTTTTTTCCCTTGTATTTTAGCCTTAGTGTTGGTTTTTTTGGGCTAGAAGATATGGATTTTGCTATGTTAGGGGTCAATCATGTTCCACCTATGTCTGAGAATCCGATGATGTCTTCTTTGGAGAACCCTATCAATGTTGCCAACCATGAGGAAATTTCTTAGATATCTATTTTAAGAGTGTAAACTTTTGGATGGTTCTAGGATTTTTGACAAAAGTGTTTTTTCATTAATTTCCTAGCCTAGAGTAGGATATTCTACAATCTTGGATTCCATTCTTGACAAATATTTTACTTTTAAGGATATAGATTCATCTGGTATTCCCTCTGAAATAGTTTTTAGGAAGTCTTGGCTAGTTTCCCCCTCTAGCTAGATGCATGATTCGTTCTTGGGGGGAAAGTCTTTATATATATATAGTTTTTAGTGGGTTTATTTTTATTTGTGGTAGATAGTTCGATGCATGCTCATATTTTTTTGATCTAGGTGGAAAATTTTATCTATTGATGGGTTTTATTTTGAGCAAGAAATTTTTTAATTTTTTAGATTGTAATTAAAGTAGGTTTTGGATGTTTTTGCAGGTCCCAAGTATTTCCTTGGGATTCATGATCTATTTTGATTTTTAGCTCTTGAAAAATGCTTAGATATTGGGAGATCCAAAACTATCCTTTGATGCTCACTATCGGATCCTATTGCTGGTTGGTGGATGCTAGTTGGATTATGTTTAACTAGGTGGGAAGGTCTGTCAATCTTTGGTTTTAAATTTGAGTGAAATTTTTTAATTTTTAATTTTTAGTGGAAGCAAGTTTTTTGTTGTAAGGGTATATCTTGAGTCTCCTCTCAGGATTCAAATCCTATTTTGCTTTTGTGGATGGTATATTTGGATCCTAGGAGATCCAATTCTATCTATAGGAGTTTGTCCTTGGATCTTGTTGTTGAATCCCATTGTGTCTAGCTTAGTTTCTCTTCATTATTTATCTTATGATCATATCATCAAAGCCCTTATATGTTAAATGTTTAGGGACCCTCAAAACTCATTCGATGGTTTGTAAAATATTTAGGATCCCTTTCAAAATCCCGTCTTCAAACCAATTAAAAAAGCTACAACAAAATTATAATAAAAATGACGCCACTGACGTTGTGACATTTCTGCATAAATTTTACTCAAAAGAGTACCCGAAAATACTAGAACAAGAACAACACCTAATAGCATTGTGATATTTTTACCAAAATTTTACTCAAAAGAGTATCCAAAAATACTAGCATAAGAACAATGCTTAATAGAGCAAGATCATATAGACGAGTATGTGGTAGGTTGTTTTACAACCAATGATCACCCTAGATATTGGGTATTATTAGGGTTCTATGTATTCAATCAAATGTTCTTCAATATGTGGTTGGACCCTCTTGTTTGCATCTATATGATATTTAAAGGTAAATACACTTGGGTGTTTAAATTAAACAATAGATCTAGGGAAGGACTATATGTTGATAATTTTTATAGACTTTTGAGATGAATTTTGAATGAAAAAATTCAAGTTCCTTCATTTTCAAAAATATTTTGCTTCCAAGATGTCTTAGATAATTTTGAATTTTTAATCACTTGAATCTGGAAAACAATATAGGTGAAAAAAAAAAAAAAAATTAATAGTAAAGAACACATAAAAATTACAAAGAACTCAAGGAAAAGGACCCACTTATTAGCATAAATACAACACAGAAAATATAATATTTTCTTTGGCCTCGTTATCAGTAGAGGATCTTATTTTCATGAATATATTCTAGTGGAATAAACATAATAGAAGTCATATTTTTTAAAGCACATATGTATCCCAAAATGGATCATTGGATAGTTAGGAAGTATCCTATTTTTTATTACACATTACATAATAAAAACTCTTATTTTTTATAAAAACTCATATTTTTAATGCAGTTTGTAATAAAATAATTTTCTCTCTTATCATAATCCTCCTTGTAAAGCTGAAAAATGTTGTAAAGTAGAACATTCTTCTACTTTACAACAAGATCAAAAAATGAGGTTGGAAATTTAGGAATAATGATGTATATATTTTGATATTACATATCATATCATTGTGACAATTTGAGTTATCTATATGGGGATCATAAAATTGTTATATTTAGAGCATATTACATCATTTTAATCATGTAAATGTACCACCTTTGGTACATAGTTAGAGTAGGATATTACTTTAGAGGGAAGTTAGCTACTTCAAGCAATGTAATAAATGCACAAGTGTCAATGTGCAAGTTGTAATGTGCAAGGTGTCCCCTTGTACAACTAGGTAGAGTGTTGCCCAAGAATATATCTTTCTATATAAAGGTTATCATAGTGATAAATTAGAAGAGCAAGAGACATATCAAGCATATCAATTGTATTGTAGTAGATAGTGGTAGAACATCTATATGGATTACAATGTAGTTCTTTAGATTGTATTAATGGAGTGACCATTACTTCCATATTGCATTATATTTTTTCCACTTTCTATTTATAGTATATTTCAATCATATTGCATAACTACTTTCTTTTATATTTTCTACATCTTATTAGGACCTATGATAGATCTCTCCTACTATAGATATCCTCAAAAGCTAACAGTGGTATCATATCCATGGTGAATCAATAATAGTAGGACCTACATCCATCATAAAAGAAGTCTAGTAGGTGAATAGGAATAGGGAGAGTCACCATTGCTATGGTTGGCCTACATCTATGCAAAACATATCTATACTTGTGTTTCACTACATAAAAAAACTACCATTAAGATCAATTGATAGAAAAATCCATAGTAGTCAAGAGGATTAGATAGAATCACAAGTGAGGATTAAATTTCAGTTACAAAAATTATGAGATTACATTTGGCTAAAGTATTTCCATAGAGTTGCAAAAAAAATCTCATGAATACTAGGACTCAACATTCCTTCCACTAGTTTGACAGATCAACTAGGGAAGATTATTTTATTCTAGTTTCTAAAAACTTATTGCAGAAAAAAAAAATTCAAAAAAAGGTTGGGAATATTCCTATAAGAGAGTTAGGAATAATACCTTCTTAGAATCATTATAGCACTTGCAGCAACAAGGAGAAGACTAAATATTTCAAAGACCTGGAAAAAGGTTCCATTACAAGAGCTACAATATTTTAGACTTTAGAAGTGAAGAAAAGGCCATAGTTGCTTTATAGTAGACTCTAGGAAGAAGAGATTCCAAAATATGATTCAAGGATAAGATAGTAGAGATAGGAAATTGGTGATCTCCATTAATACCAGTACAATGCATAAGCTAAAAAAATAAAAGAATAAAAGGCAAGAGAAGCCTTGCTCTAGAAAATAAGGCCATAGAATGCTTAATTCAAAGAAAACTTCTAACAAGAATTTTCGATTTAGAAGAAAATTTCATGACTCAAAAGAAGACTCTATATTATAGTTCATGAAATAGGAGATTAGTGATCTCCATTACAACCTACACATTGTAGAAGAAAAGTACCAGCACAAGTCCAATCCCAAAATCCAAAATTAGTAGATTTCAGAGATATGAGAAGAAGATTTCATCACCAACACTTCCAAAAGTAGGAGGTTGAATAAAAATTCTTAGTTGGAAGACCAAATAAGATGTAATATAGAAGACCTTCGAGATATCTCAAAGAAGTAAAGAAGAAGGCTTGAAGAGCCTTATTGTAGATCTCATAGAAACATTATCAAAAGAGTTCCTCAGAGAACTCATTGGAGAAATCCACTACCAAGGAGAAGTTCTTGATAGTGAAGGACTTGGGACAATTTCATCATCCAACAAAAATCCCAAGACAAGAATAATTTGGAAAGGAGTGTCAAATATAGAAGAAGAATCCTGTTTGATGTCAAAATTCGACAAGAATATTGAAGGAATATTTTGATAGAAGAAGCCTACTAAATTCAAATTATTTGGATATTATCTCTCATAGCAAAAAGGCACAATTTAGAGATACGATTTATCTAAATCTATAATAGAAAATAAAAGATCACTATAAGGATAAAGCCACCATACCTAAGGCTCAAGATAGAAATTTCAAGACCATAGTTTCAATAGCCAACAAGAAGCTATGAATTCATCCATTATAATGCAACAACTCAGTGAATAAGAAAACCAATATCTACATTTACTACGTAAGCCATTTAGGGTAAGCAACTAGGGTGTAATTAGTTGAACTTCAAATTAGGGTTCATTATCAAATTTCATTAAGCACCATATTTGGATTAAATTTGCAAGAAGAAGGGCTCATATTATAGTCTTCAATAAAGTGCAAAAATAAGAGTTTATTTTAAGGATATATTTACACATTAAATAGGAGTTGTACATATTTTTAAATAAAGAAAATTATCACCTACCTATTAATCTATCTAGAAAGAAAGAAGAATACATCCTACAATATTTATTGTAGTGAAAATTATAGAATATTCATTAAGGATTCTTTTGATTACTCATAAAATTTGTAGATATTATTAAGTGCATTAGAATTCATTTTGAGATTTTACTTATAGGATCAACAAGGATTTATTATTTTTACCATTTAAAAGTGCATTATTAATCCATTAAGCACTATACTAGTTGATCTTTAAACTAGCTACTCTCAATTAGTTTATGTTGTTAAAGGTACAAAACTAGCATGAAATCTGCAACATTTTATGGCCAAAATAAGCCACCAATACAAATAAAAAATATGGAGAAGGAAGCCACCATTAAAGTCCTTAAAGGAAGCCTCAAATTGAGACTTGGTGAGTCTCAAGATTCAAGGAAAATAAAAGGATTTTATCTAAGTGCAAAGCGCATAAATCCTCAAGAATCGATATTAGCTTAGATTAACTCTCATTAAAAAATCCAAAGAAGAAAGTAGCTACCTCATCAAAAATAATAAAGGATTTATAAAATTTCCTTTATAATTATGCATGTCCAACTATTACAAAGCACATCTTTTGTTCCTTCAAAAGGACAAAAGCATTTCTATTTATAGGTAGTAGCATGGCCATCATATTCAGTAGGTAGTAGGGTAAAGTTTAGGCAAGAAGAAAGAGCTACCAAAGAGTGCATGCTTTGCAAAAAATTAAGGTGTTTAAAGATATGGTTTCTCCACATCCAATCCAGCCCTAGAAGTAAGCATATCATCTATAGCATTGAAGCCATCACAAGAGGCTATTATCATTAAATTTTGTGTAAATAAAATATGGCATACAAAAGGAGATCATCTACATTGGATAACACTGTAAATCTAAGTAGGTTGTTTTAAAAGCTACAAAATAGCACCATAAATTGACTATTACAAAGGACACACAAACAACATACTACAAGCATCAAGATAGAAATATGTAAGTGTTATACCCAAGGCCATTACTTGGAGACAATGACCAGAAAAAAGAAGTACATAAGCTACCATATAATTTTCATTAGTAACATCATAGAATCGTGGACTATTACAAATGGAGCCACTCATTATCCTCATTAAGATAGCATGTCAACGAAGAAGAGGAGACACTTGCATTTCAAGAAATATAGCAAGCCAATGTATAATATAAATATACAAGGCTACAATGCTCATCCTTGGAGTATTAGGAGAAATACACATGCACAAGTTGTGAGTGCCACTTGTCACAAGTGTTCTAATCACCCAATGTTTATCAATAATACAACACTCACCTAAAAGGAGTTACAATTCTTTGGACGTTACCACTAAATTTATCATTACATATAAATACATTGGAACACCAACATCTATATGGTAATGCTCAAGTAACACTTGTCCACAATATGCAAGGCAACGATCCTATTTAAGGTGCTCATTTTGGAGAAGGAGAAAAAACAAGGTCAATAGGAATTCAATAATTAAACATTGAGAAGCATGATCATAGGAAGGAGGCTAGTTCAAGCCTATGTGTCATTCAAAGGTGTAAGCAAGCATTAAAGCAGCCATACCTACATTCCAGTTTGGAGGATATTCAACTCAAGCTAAGCAATAATATAAGGAAGAAATCAGGATCGTACATGAAGGAGAGAAGTGCTACTCAAGAGAGGAACCAAAGACTGGTTAAAGAGGGTATTGACTTCCGATAAGCACCATAGATTTAGAAGGTTTAATCTAGCCATCTCACAATGTCAAAGGAAGATAATTTGAGGGATTATTTAGGTAAAGTTTAATATCATTTATTGCTTGCTATAAACTAAAGATATATTAAAGTTGTAAGGGTACATTATATTTACTATTGTAAATCATTCACTTAGCATTAGTAATATATTAAGCAAGTAAATTTTAAGAATATTTATATTTGCAAATAATAACATAGGAGGAATAAGGATTTCAACTTGGAAATTAAATATCCATTATTGCAAATATTATTGTTTTCTAATATTCCAAATAAGGGAGTTATAAGGAATACTACACCAAAAAAATTATTGGAATTTAGAAACATTAAAAATCAAATATCAAAGGCTAGAAAAGGAGGTTCATTAAGGAATATCAAGAGTTGGAAATTAAATGGTATACTTATCTTAAAAATACATTAAAGGGATAAGAGAAATCCAACCATTAGAACCTCATCAAATTACATAGTGCTTAAGTTCAATAGGAGTAATAAGGTATTATAAAAGTTGATTTTGGTATTTACGAAAACCTTACAAAATAAATCCAAAATGGAACTACTATTCTCAAAAAGCACTTCATCACTCATATAGCATATCCAAAACACTAGGGAGTCATAAGGTATTCTACAAAAACATAAAATTCATAAAAGGTATCATCAAGTCAATACTAGGAAATTTAAAAAGAGGACCAGAAGGATCATCATTGCATAAAACAAGTTCTTTCTTGTAGAATCCCAATTACTTAAAGGTTCAAATTATTTCTCTTTAAAAAATTAGGTAAAATATATCCTAGTATATGAAAAACTTTGGGAGATAGCTCAAGTAACAACAAAAAACAAGCACAAGTGATACTGAGATTCAAAAATTTGAAGAAAATGATGCAAAATCCCTAATGGTAATAACCTTTGCAATCACTGATAAAATACAACCTTATATCAGTTCAGCAAAGACATCTACAAAAGTATGGAAAATCCTAGAGAAGATATTCTAAGGAAAAAATAAAGCCACTATACTTCATCTTCAAACTCAACTACATTCCCTAAAAATGAACAGTGGCAAAAGCATAGAACTATTACTAAGGAAAGTAGTTGATATTAAAGAGAAGTTATTAACCTTAGGATAAGATATTAAAGATTAATTTCTTACTCAAGCAACCATGAAAGCACTTCCATATAGCTACAAACATTTGGTTACATCTTTACAAGTCCTAATTAAAGGAACTTCTTTTGATGACCTAATCCATATTCTTCAAGAGTATGATGTGGAGAATACAGTTAAAGATGAAATTACTAATACTACATTGGCATCAAAATATAATCCATTGGGAAATATTGCTCCATAATCAAGAGGACAAAAACCATGGTACAAGTATTGTAAGATATGCAAAAGAAAAGGTCATAGTACTAACTATTGCAAATTTAATCACAGAAATAAAAATCAAGGAAATTATATGAACAATGAAAATAAATTTCAACCAAGGCAATATAAAAATAATTCTCATCAATAGTAATTTCAGCATCATATCAATTATTCCTTATTGAAGTATTGAAAAGAGAATAAAAAATGACACCTAGATCAGAGGATCGAAGAAATTGAAGAACTGGAAGAACCTACAGATGGTTATGAAGTGAAAGATCTTTTAGAAAGAACAATATATTATAAAGACACTAACTACTTGCTTTAATAGGTTATAGAGAATAGAGAAGAAGAATATGAACTCCAAGAACAAGAAGAATATCCATATTGAAGATTGAAATCTTCAATATCCAAATAATGTAATACAGGGAGGTGTTAAAGTTAGAGCATATTACATTATTTGGATCATTTAAATGTACCATTTTTATTACATAGTTAGAGTAGGATATTAATTTAGGGGGAATTTAGCTACTTAATTCAAGCAAATTAATAAATGCACAAGTGTCAATGTGCAAGTTGTAATGTGCAAGGTGTCCCATTGTACAACTAGGTAGAGCGTTGGGTAAGGAATATCTCTTCCTATATAAAGGGCCTCATAGTGATATATTAGAATACCAAGATATATATCAATCATTTCAATTATTCAAGAACATGAGCTTATACTGAGAGGGAGGGGTGAATAGTATAAGACCACTTTTTACATTTTCTTTCCCAATCAATATTATGCAATGTAAATATAGCAATATCAATAGTAGTAATAAAAGCAATGCATAAATCACCACACACAATAGAGACACCATAATTTACGTGGTTCACCCAATGTGGGCTACTCCACGAAGAAAATATTTCACTAAAATTTTCTCAATCAATATCTTGGGAATCCTTTCCCTATTACAATGTTTATGGACCTCTGTCCAATGGAGATACCAATACCCTAAATCAATTTCATGGATCTCTATCCATAGGATAAATCCTTCTCCTATGCTCTAGTTGTTGATCCTCTAGAAGACTACTACCTCCACTACACTGGCTTGTGGATATATCTCCACTGAAGACTCTTATCCCTACTCAGAAGACCTATCCTCAACACCCTGGATAATGGCTATCTATCCACTAGAGACCACTGTCCTCTCTGCTCTGTCACCTCCAAATCTCTGTCTCAAATCTACACTAAACACAATCCTTTAGTCTAGCACAAATCTACTCAATCTCTATCCCTATTCTGACATAAATTTATCCTCAAATATACACCAAAATTTTCTTTCAAATATGCACTAAACACAATCCTTTGGTCTAGTACAAATATATCCTTGTTATTTTTCCTCAAGCCTTAACTCAAAGCTTAACTCAACTCTGTTGGATTTGCCCTAAACCTTAACTCAAGGTTTGAATAAATCAATAAAATCTACTCTCAAGTCTTCTCAAAGACTTTTCTCAAATTGACCTTGTAAGCTTCCATAAAATCTCACACTCATCTGTCCACAAGTCCCCTCTAGAACTTGATCAAATTTTCTCTACAAGTCCTCTCTAGAACTTCCTCAATATTCTCCACAAGTCCTCTCTAGAATTTGCTCAAATCTACTCTAAAAGTCCTCTCTAGAACTTGCTCAATTTGATCCACAAGTCCTCTCTAGAACTTGCTCAAATATGCTCTATAAGTCCTCTATATAACTTATCCAAATTTGCTCAATAAGTCTTCTCTAGAACTTATCCAAATCTATATAGTAATCTTTCACAAAAGCTCACACAAAATTAGTCCACAAGTCTCCTCAAAGACTTACCTCAAATCTGATCAACAAGTCCACACACGTGTCCAACATCATAGAAACATATATAAAATTGTTAGAGACTCAATATGTTTTATACTAATCACAATGCTCAGATAATTTCAATCACTCTCTTAGAAAAATAAGGAGAATTGTTAGAGACTCAATATACTTCAAATTCAACTCAATTCTCAATCACTTTCTCAACTCAATTCAGAATATAGAATATTTTATTTTATGGAACTTGAACAATCACTTCATACATCCACTTGACTAGGCTCAACCAACTCTACTCAACCAATCACTCAACAAACTACTCCTTGCATTCAAACCCTAGTCCAAGTATAGCAATTCAAAATATTTCCAACAATACACAACAACAAATCTCACATAACAATGATACTCATGATCTTTGAAAACCCTAGTTCAAGTTATTTTCTCAAAAACTCACTTCAACAACAATTATTAAAAAACAACTCTCACATAACAATGATACTCAAACACTAGTTCAATTTTTTCACACAACCAATGGCTTCAACAAAAATGCTTATCAAACAAGGTTTTAACAACAATTCTTTATTCCACAAAACCTTGAAGCATTCACTCAACACTCTCAATAGGAAACCATAATCAAGTCTCTTTAACTCCAAACTTATTTCTAGAAAACCAATCAATCAACTCAACTATGGAATAATATGCTCATACCTTTTCCTTGATGATGAATTTCTCTCATAAATCTATCACAACCACAAACACTTCTATGCCAAGCTCAAAGAGATTAGAAGATAAATCTTTCTCACAATGAAATGTAAAAACTCAATTACACATTATCACTCCTCCTTTCAAAACAACCATCAACATACATAAAATATTTTCAAATAACACCTTATAATCTCCTAATTAAAAATAAATTCAACATCCACAAAAATTAACTCAAAACATCTTTAAATCAAATTTTAATGGCAAGAACTTTGACAAAAATCAAATCCACTCCAATAACATAAATTAATTATCAATCAAATAACCTTTCATAAACCCTTATAACTCCAAATAACATAAATCAATTATCAATCAAACAATATTCCATAAACCCTTATAACTCCAAATAACATAATCAATTATCAATCAAACAATCTTCCATAAACCCTTATAACTCCAAATAACATAAATCAATTATCAATCAAACAATCTTCCACAAACCCTTATAACTCCAAATAACACTTTATATAAAACCTTAGGCAAACAAATTTTTAATTAAAAATACCTTTGCCACTAGTGGGATTCGAACCAATAATCTTTGCCTCTGTGAGCACTTTAGCCATGGGCTTGACCACTGTATGTGCTAGATGCGCTTTTGAGAGATTAGGATCACTTTGTGCTCTTTCTCCTAAGATGGTGCTCAAAATGAGCGCATCCCAAAAACTTTCCCCTTGGCACTCAAGACAAACAAGCCAAATCCATGTGAATAGATCGTGGACACTTCCACTCCCAACGCTCTTAAGCAACACGCGCTGCCAATGGACCACCATGTCCTATTTGAGTGAGGCATTCTCCTCCCTTTTCATATTTTTCCCTGGTGCTAAAATCAACACGAGTTCGTCTTCTTCCTCAACAATTTCACAAATTATTTTTCTCTTTGGTCTCATAAAATAATCGAAGAAGGGTAAGTTCCAATGTCCTTTGGTGTGGTATTTATACATGATTTTCCCTTTTTCATTAGATATCAGTGCTCTACTAAGATGACATCGAGGCTCCTTTAAGATGATGTCGACGCTTCTTTTTAAAATATTTTATAATTTATAAATTATTTAAATTCTAAAAGAATTTAAATTTTATAATTTATATTTATAAAGCTTTGACTTTAATAAAAATTAAAGCCTTCTTTGGGATGAAATTTAAACCTTTAAATTGTACTCTACTGACTTGATGAAGATTATTATACCACCATGGTTTTAATAAAAACCGTAATAAAATAATATTTTCATAACTTTTTCTTCAACTCTTTGCATTGTTCTTGGTGACAATAATGGTGTCCTCCATGGTATTAATGAGAGCTTCATGTGTTCACCTTGACACTAATGATGACTTCTCACCTTGACATCAATGACAACTAAATGAGCTCAAAAAGCCCAACAATCTCCCCCTTTGTCTTTTATGGCAACCCAAATTCATTTTCTGCTCCCCCTGGGACATTGCTTCGCCTGGATCAATGCTCTCTCAAATACCAAATATCTCCCCCTTACTCAAATCTCTCCCCCTTTGACATCAATGGCAAAGAGTCACCTTTGGGGCTTGGGGCTAAGAATGAACCTCTTAGCTTAGCCGCTCCCCCACCTTCTCTTGAGGTGATTAATTCCAAGGTGGGAGTATTTCTACTCCCAAAAGGTATTTTTCTTTACCTTTATTCTCTTTTCTTCTTATTTGATCCTTCTAATTCATCTTACTATTTATTTCCATGTTCTTGTCCATGTCTACATTTCTTTCCATGTTCCTATTCCTATTCATATCCATGTTCCTATTCATATCCATGTTTCTAATGTCCTTTGGCATGGTATTTATACATGATTTTCCCTTTTTCCATAGATGTCGGTGCTCCACTAATATGATGTCGATGCTCCTTTAATATGACATCGGTGCTCCTTTTTAAAACCTTTTATAATTTATAAATTATTTAAATTCTAAAAGAATTTAAATTTTATAAATTATATTTATAAACCTTTGACTTTAATAAAAATTAAAGCCTTCCTTGGGATAAAATTTAAACCTTTAATTTGTACTCCACTGATTTGATGAAGATTATTATGCCACCATGGTTTTAATAAAAACCCTTATAAAACAATATTTTGATAACTTTTTCTTCAACTCTTTGCATTGTTCCGGTGTCAATGATGGTGTACTCCATGGTATTAATGATAGCTTCATGTGTTCACCTTGACATCAATGACAACTTCTCACCTTGACATCAATGACAACTAAATGAGCTCAAAATGTCCAACAATCTCCCCCTTTGTCATTGATGGCAACCCAAATTATTTTTACTAAAAACTTGACCTTTCCTTTGTTCTGCTCCCCTGGGACATTGCTCCCCCTGGCTCAATGCTCTCTCAAATACCAAATCTCTCCCCCTTACTCAAATCTCTCCCCATTTGACATCAATGGCAAAGGGTCACCTTTGGGGCTCGGGGCTAAGAATGAGCCTCTTAGCTTAGCCCCTCCCCCACCTCCTCTTGAGGTGGTTAATTCTAGGGTGGGAGTATTTCTACTCCTAGAAAGCATTGTTCTTTACCTTTATCCTCTCTTCTTCTTATCTGATCCTTCTGATTCCTCTGACTATTTCTTTCCATGTTCCTATCCATGTCTACATTCCTATCCATGTTCCTGTTCCTATTCCTATTCTTGTTCATATCAATATTCTTGTTCCTACCTTTTCATATCCATGTTTTCATTCCTATTCTTATTCATGTTCCTACTTGATTCTGGAATGTCTGCTCTACACCACTTTGTTGTGTGACCATCATTATTGCACTTATAACACTTAATGTTATTATTCCTTGGAGGTGCAAATGTCTTAGGATTTCTCCTAGTGAAGCCATATCCTCTTCTGTCATGAACCCTGCAATTCATTGCCTTGTGACCAAACTGATTACATGAGTAGCAATACCCATGGAAAAGTTATTTGTTCCCATATTCATGTATTTCATGTGTCCTACACTATGAAGCCATGTGCCCAAACCTGTGACATGAAAAACATCTTCCATTGAAGTTTCCTTGTCTTGACCTCATTGGTCTCTTAGTCTCTCTTGACCTATTCTGATTGTTGTTCCATCTGTATCTTCTTTGTGCATTGTTCCTATTCTTGTTGAACTCTCTATTGTCCAACTCATCCTCAGATGTCTCACTCTCTTTTACACTATCTTCTTCTGAAGTATCTTCATCTGAAGTTTCTTCTCCTCCAAAACTTGAGGTTGACTCTCCTTCCCATTTCTTTTGAACTTGTTCAAATCCAAGACCTGTTTTGCTTGATGTAGGCTTTTGTATCTTGATGAACTTATCCAAGTTCTTTGAGCTATTTTTGAACCCTTTTAGCTTGACCTTGGAGTCTTCTAAATCTTCTCTTAGTAGTGCCACTTCTTGTGTTAACTTTTCACATTCTAAGATCTTTTCTTCTAACTTATCCTTGAACCTTTTTGCCTTAGCCTTTGATTTTTCTAAATCCTCTATAAGCAATCTTCTCTCTTCATCACATTCTTGAAACTGAATTTCAAGTTTAGAGTGTTGCTTTCTTACCTTATTTACTATTTCAAGAGCATAAATAAGTTCTCCCTTGAGATCATATCCATCCTTTCTCTGAATATTCCTCTATTTGTTTACCTTTGTCCACATCTTTATTTTCTATTGGCTTGTCTTCTATAGGATCATCTTTTCCTTCTTCTAGTGCCATTAGAATATTCTCTTCTAGTCCTTCAAGTGTATCTTCATATTCATCATCACTGAAACTATAACCATCCCTTGTACAATTATCTTCAAGATGTCCAAAGTTACCACATCTAAAACACTTGAGAATTACTGGAGTCCTTTTCTTAACTTGTTCTTTTTCTTCAATCATAAATAGGACTTCATCTCTATCATTATCTGAAAAACTAGCATCACTATCACTTGAGTACTTACTTGCCTTATCCGCATAGTAGCTCCTCTTTTGCCTTTGAAAGAACTTCTTTCCTTGTCTGCTTTGTCCATCCTTGCTTTTCTTTTGGTGCCTGTATCTTTATGATTCCCTGTTCTTGTGATCCTATTTTTCTTCACCATTATTATTCTTAGCTTCTTGACAATCTGTTGCAAAATGTCCATACTTTCCACAATTGAAACATTTAACATATTTTAGATCTCTAGATCTTCTATAATCCTTATCTCTTCTACCATAATTAGCTTCTTCATCACTGGATGACTCATTGCTTGATTCTGACTTCTTACCCTTTGTCTTCTTGATTGCTTTGAATGTTGCTTCCTTATGGGGAATAGGATATTTTGTTCTTATCTCAAATGTTGTAAGAATACCAAGCAACATATCTCTTGTCAAAGTATCACCATCCATTGACACTTCTATAGAAGAAACCTTTTCACTGAATCTCTTTGGGAGAGTTCTTAAGACTTTATCACAAACATCTGATTCATCAATCTTCATTCCAAGTCCTTGCATAGCATTAACAACCTCATCAATTTGAAGTAGATAAGTACTAATATTTTCCTCATCCTTCATTCTTAATTCTTCAAATTGTCCTTTGAGATTTTGCATCTTTGCTTTCTTGACACATTTATCTCCTTCATATATATTTTGTAATTTATCCCACATTTCTTTTGTAGTTTGACAATGCATAACTTTCATAGACTCTGTTCTATGCAAACCTCTCAAAAGTGCATTCATTGCTTTTGAATTGTAATGTTGTAGGAGCTTACCTTCCTTATCTGTAGGAGGATTAATCAAGGGATCATATCCAAATTCAACTACTTCCCAAATTTCATTGCCAAGTGCCATCAGGTAGATCTTCATTCTCATACTCCAATATATATAGTCACTTCCATAAAATACTGGTGCTGAATTATCTGAGGACACATTCTTAGAATCCATTGTGTTCTTGTTAGCTTTTCCTTCAAGCTGTTAAACTCTTCTGAAGGAACCCGCTCTGATACCAATTGAAGAACACAAGCTTATACTGAGAGGGGGTGAACAGTATAAGACCACTTTTTACTTTTTCTTTCCCAATCAATATTATGCAATGTAAAGATAGCAATATCAATAGTAGTAATCAAAGCAATGCACAAATCACCACACACAATAGAGACACCACAATTTACGTGGTTCACCCAATGTGGGCTACTCCATGGAGAAAATATTTCACTAAAATTTTCTCAATCAATCTCTTGGGAATCCTTTCCCTATTACAATGTTTATGGACCTCTATCCAATGGAGATACCAATCCCCTAAATCAAGTTCATGGATCTCTATCCATAGGAGAACTCCTTCTCCTCTACTCTGGATGGTGATCCTCTAGAAGACTACTACCTCCACTACATTGGCTTGTGGATCTCTCTCCACTAAAGACTCTTATCCCCACTCAGAAGACCTATCCTCACTACCCTAGCTAATGGATCTCTATCCACTAGAGACTACTATCCTCTCTACTCTATCACCTCCAAAGCTCTATCTCAAATATACACTAAACACAGTCCTTTGATCTAGCACAAATCTGCTCAATCTCTATCTCTAGTCTAGCACAAACTTATCCTCAAATATGCACCAAAATCTACTCTCAAATATGCACTAAACACAGTCCTTCGATCTAGCACAAATATATCCTCGATATCTATCCTCAAGCCTTAACTCAAATCTTGACTCAACTCTACTAGATCTACCCTAAACCTTAACTCAAGGTTTGAACAAATCAATCAAATCTACTCTCAAGTCTTCTCAAAGACTTATCTCAAATATACCTTGTAAGCTTCCACAAAATCTCACACTAATATATCCACAAGTCCTCTCTAGAACTTGCTCAAATATACTCTACAAGTCCTCTCTAGAACTTTCTCAAATATACTCAACAAGTCCTCTCTAGAACTTGCTCAAATATGCTCTACAAGTCCTCTCTAGAACTTGCTCAATATACTCCACAAGTCCTCTCTAGAACTTGCTCAAATATGCTCTACAAGTCCTCTCTAGAACTTGTCCAAATCTGCTCAATAAGTCCTCTCAAGAACTTATCCAAATATGTATTGTAAGCTTTCACAAAAGCTCACACAAAATCAGTCCACAAGTCTCCTCAAAGACTTACCTCAAATCTGCTCAACAAGTCCACACAGAACTTGTCCAATCTCATAGAAACATAAAGAGAATTTTTAGAGACTCAATATGTTCTATACTAATCACAATGCTCAATTAATTTCAATCACTCTCTTAGAAACATAAGGAGAATTGTTAGAGACTCAATATGCTTCAAATTCAACTCAATGCTCAATCACTTTCTCAACTCAATTCAGAATATAGAATAGTTTATTTTATGGAACTTGAACAATCACTTCACACATCCACTTGACTAGGCTCAACCAACTCTACTCAACCAATCACTCAATGAAATAATCCTTGCTTACAAACCCTAGTCCAAGTATATCAACTCAAAATATTTCCAACAATGCTCAACAACAAATCTCACATAACAATGATACTCATGTTCTTTTCAAACCCTAGTTCAAGTTCTTCACTCAATAACTCACTTCAACAACAATGCTTATAAAACAACTCTCACATAACAATGATACTCAAACCCTAGTTCAAGTTTTTCACACAACCAATGGCTTCAACAACAATGCTTATCAAACAAGGTTTTAACAACAATTCTTTATTCCAGAAAACCTTGAAGCATTCACTCAACACACTCAATAGGAAACCCTAATCAAGTCCTTTTCACTCCAAACTTATTTTCCAGAAAACCAATCAATCAACTCAACTATGGAAGAATGTGCTCATACCTTTTCCTTGATGATGAAGTGCTCTCATAAATCTGTCACAACCACAAACACTTCTATGCCAAGCTCAAAGAGGTTAGAAGATAAATCTTTCTCACAATGTAATGTAAAAACTCAATTACACCTTATCACTCCTCCTTTCAAAACAACCATCAACATACATAAAATATTTTCCAAATAACACCTTATAATCTCCCAATTAAAAATAAATTCAACATCCACCAAAATTAACTCAAAACCTCTTTAAATCAAATTTTAATGGCAAGAAGAACTTTGGCAAAAATCAAATCCACTCCAATAACATAAATCAATTATCAATCAAATAACCTTTCATAAACCCTTATAACTCCAAATAACATAAATCAATTATCAATCAAACAATCTTCCATAAACCCTTATAACTCCAAATAACATAAATCAATTATCAATCAAACAATCTTCCATAAACCCTTATAACTCCAAATAACACTTTATAGAAAACCTTAGGCAAATAAAATTTTAATTAAAAAATACCTTTGCCACTAGTGGGATTCGAACCCACAATCTCTACCTCCATGAGTGCTCTAGCCATGGGCTTGACCACCGCGTGTGCTAGACGCACGTTTGAGAGCTTAGGAGCACTTCGTGCTCTTTCTCCTAAGCTGGCGCTCAAAACGAGCGCATCCCAAAAACTTTCCCCTTGGCGCTCAAGACAAACACGCCAACTCCACGTGAATCGATCGTGGATACTTCCACTCCCAACGCTCTTACAAAACATGCACTGCCAATGGACCACCATGTCCAATGGGAGTGAGGCCTTCTCCTCCCTTTTCATATTTTTCCCTAGTGCTAAAAACAACACGAGTTCATCTTCTTCCTCAACAATCGCACGAATTATTTTTCTCTTTGGTCGCATAAAATAATCGAAGAAGGGTAAGTTCTAATGTCCTTTGGCATGGTATTTATACATGATTTTCCATTTTTCCATAGATATCGATGCTCCACTAAGATGACATTGACGCTCCTTTAAGATGACGTCGACGCTCCTTTTTAAAACCTTTTATAATTTATAAATTATTTAAATTCTAAAAGAATTTAAATTTTATAAATTATATTTATAAACCTTTGACTTTAATAAAAATTAAAGCCTTCCTTGGGATGAAATTTAAACCTTTAACTTGTACTCCACTGACTTGATGAAGATTATTCTGCCACCATGGTTTTAATAAAAACCTTAATTCCCTCAATTTTAACCTTTTCTTAATTTTTTAAAAAATTTTTCTCTAAAATAATATTTTGACAACTTTTTCTTCAACTCTTTGCATTGTTCCTGGTGACAATAATGGTGTACTCCATGGTATTAATGATAGCTTCATGTGTTCACTTTGACATCAATGACAACTTCTCACCTTGACATCAATGACAACTAAATGAGCTCAAAATGTCCAACAATCTCCCCCTTTGTCATTGATGGCAACCCAAATTATTTTTACTAAAAACTTGACCTTTCCTTTGTTCTGCTCCCCTGGGACATTGCTCCCCCTGGCTCAATGCTCTCTCAAATACCAAATCTCTCCCCCTTACTCAAATCTCTCCCCCTTTGACATCAATGGCAAAGGGTCACCTTTGGGGCTTCGGGGCTAAGAATGAGCCTCTTAGCTTAGCCCCTCCCCCACCTTCTCTTGAGGTGGTTAATTCTAGGGTGGGAGTATTTCTACTCCCAGAAAGCATTGTTCTTTACCTTTATCCTCTTTTCTTCTTATCTGATCCTTCTGATTCCTCTGACTATTTCTTTCCATGTTCCTGTCCATGTCTACATTTCTATCCATGTTCCTATTCCTATTCATATCCATGTTCTTGTTCTTGTTTCTGTTCATATCCATGTTCTTGTTCCTGTTCATGTTCCTGCTTGATTCTGGAATGTCTGCTCTACACCACTTTGTTGTGTGACCATCATTATTGCACTTATAACACTTAATGTTATTATTCCTTGGAGGTGCAAATGTCTTAGGATTTCTCCTAGTGAAGCCATATCCTCTTCTATCATGAACCCTGCAATTCATTGCCTTGTGACCAAACTGATTACATGAGTAGCAATACCCATGGAAAAGTTATATGTTCCCATATTCCTATATTTCATGTGTCCTGCACTGTGAAGCCATGTGCCCAAACCTGTGACATGAAAAACATCTTCCATTGAAGTTTCCTTGTCTTGACCTCATTGGTCTCTTAGTCTCTCTTGACCTATTCTGATTGTTGTTCCATCTGTATCTTCTTTGTGCATTGTTCCTATTCTTGTTGAACTCTCTATTGTCCAACTCATCCTCAGATGTCTCACTCTCTTTTACACTATCTTCTTCTAAAATATCTTCATCTGAAGTTTCTTCTCCTCCAAAACTTGAGGTTGACTCTCCTTCCCATTTCTTTTGAACCTGTTCAAATCCAAGACCTGTTTTGCTTGATGTAGGCTTTTGTATCTTGATGAACTTATCCAAGTTCTTTGAGCTATTTTTGAACCCTTTTAGCTTGACCTTGGAGTCTTCTAAATCTTCTCTTAGTAGTGCCACTTCTTGTGTTAACTTTTCACATTCTAAGATCTTTGCTTCTAACTTATCCTTGAACCTTTTTGCCTTAGCCTTTGATTTTTCTAAATCCTCTATAAGCAATCTTCTCTCTTCATCACATTCTTGAAACTGAATTTCAAGTTTAGAATGTTGCTTTCTTACCTTCTTTACCATTTCAAGAGCATAAATAAGTTCTCCCTTGAGATCATATCCATACTTTTCTGAATATTCCTCTATTTGTTTACCTTTGTCCACATCTTTATTCTCTATTGGCTTGTCTTCTATAGGATCATCTTCTCCTTCTTCTAGTGCCATTAGAATATTCTCTTCTAGTCCTTCAAGTGTATCTTCATATTCATCATCACTGAAACTATAACCATCCCTTGTACAATCATCTTCAAGATGTCCAAAGTTACCACATCTAAAACACTTGAGAATTACTGGAGTCCTTTTCTTAACTTGTTCTTTTTCTTCAATCATAAAGAGGACTTCATCTCTATCATTATCTGAAAAACTAGCATCACTATCACTTGAGTACTTACTTGCCTTATCCGCATAGTAGCTCCTCTTTTGTCTTTGAAAGAACTTCTTTCCTTGTCTGCTTTGTCCATCCTTGCTTTTCTTTTGGTGCCTGTATCTTTCTGATTCCCTATTCCTATGATCCTATTTTTCTTCACCATTGTTATTCTTAGCTTCTTGAAAATCTATTGCAAAATATCCATACTTTCCACAATTGAAACATTTAATAGATTTTATATCTCTAGATCTTCTAGAATCCTTATCTCTTCTACCATAATTAGCTTCTTCATCACTGGATGACTCATTGCTTGATTTTGACTTCTTACCCTTTGTCTTCTTGATTGCTTTGAATGTTGCTTCCTTCTAGGGAATAGGATCTTTTGTTCTTATCTCAAATATTGTGAGAATACCAAGCAACATATCTCTTGTCAAAGTATCACCATCCATTGACACTTCTATAGCAGAAACCTTTTCACTGAATCTCTTTGGAAGAGTTCTTAAGACTTTATCACAAACATCTGATTCATCAATCTTCATTCCAAGTCCTTGCATAGCATTAACAACCTCATCAATTCGAAGTAGGTAAGTACTAATGTTTTCCTCATCCTTCATTCTTAATTCTTCAAATTGTCCTTTGAGATTTTGCATCTTTGCTTTCTTGACACATTTATCTCCTTCATAAATATTTTGTAATTTATCCCACATTTCTTTTGCAGTTTGACAATGCATAACTTTCATAGACTCTATTCTATGCAAACCTCTCAAAAGTGCATTCATTGCTTTTGAATTGTAATGTTGTAGGAGCTTACCTTCCTTATCTGTAGGAGGATTAATCAAGGGATCATATCCAAATTCAACTACTTCCCAAATTTCATTGCCAAGTGCCATCAGGTAGATCTTCATTCTCATACTCCAATATATATAGTCACTTCCATCAAATACTGGTGCTGAATTATCTGAGGACACATTCTTAGAATCCATTGTGTTCTTGTTAGCTTTTCCTTCAAGTTGTTAAACTCTTCTGAAGGAACCCGCTCTGATACCAATTGAAGAACACAAGCTTATACTGAGAGGGGGGTGAACAGTATAAGACCACTTTTTACTTTTTCTTTCCCAATCAATATTATGCAATGTAAAGATAGCAATATCAATAGAAGTAATCAAAGCAATGCACAAATCACCACACACAATAGAGACACCACAATTTACATGGTTCACCCAATGTGGGCTACTCCATGGAGAAAATATTTCACTAAAATTTTCTCAATCAATCTCTTGGGAATCCTTTCCCTATTACAATGTTTATGGACCTCTATCCAATGGAGATACCAATCCCCTAAATCAAGTTCATGGATCTCTATCCATAGGAGAACTCCTTCTCCTCTGCTTTGGCTGGTGATCCTCTAGAAGACTACTACCTCCACTACACTGGCTTGTGGATCTCTCTCCACTGAAGACTCTTGTCCCCACTCAGAAGACCTATCCTCACTACCCTAGCTAATGGATCTCTATCCACTAGAGACTACTATCCTCTCTGCTCTATCACCTCCAAATATCTATCTCAAATATACACTAAACATAGTCCTTTAATCTAGCACAAATCTACTCAATATCTATCTCTAGTCTAGCACAAACTTATCCTCAAATATACACCAAAATCTACTCTCAAATATACACTAAACATAGTCCTTCAATCTAGCACAAATATATCCTCGATATCTATCCTCAAGCCTTAACTCAAAGCTTGACTCAACTCTACTAGATCTACCCTAAACCTTAACTCAAGGTTTGAACAAATCAATCAACTCTACTCTCAAGTCTTCTCAAAGACTTATCTCAAATATACCTTGTAAGCTTCCACAAAATCTCACACTAATATATCCACAAGTCCTCTCTAGAACTTGCTCAAATATTCTCTACAAGTCCTCTCTAGAACTTTCTCAATATGCTCCACAAGTCCTCTCTAGAACTTGCTCAAATATGCTCTACAAGTCCTCTCTAGAACTTTCTCAATCTGCTCCACAAGTCCTCTCTAGAACTTGCTCAAATATACTCTACAATTCCTCTCTAGAACTTGTCCAAATCTGCTCAATAAGTCCTCTCAAGAACTTATCCAAATATATATTGTAAGCTTTCACAAAAGCTCACACAAAATCAGTCCACAAGTCTCCTCAAAGACTTACCTCAAATCTGCTCAACAAGTCCACACAGAACTTGTCCAATCTCATAGAAACATAAAGAGAATTGTTAGAGACTCAATATGTTCTATACTAATCACAATGCTCAATTACTTTCAATCACTCTCTTAGAAACATAAGGAGAATTGTTAGAGACTCAATATGCTTCAAATTCAACTCAATGCTCAATCACTTTCTCAACTCAATTCAGAATATAGAATAGTTTATTTTATGGAACTTGAACAATCACTTCACACATCCACTTGACTAGGCTCAACCAACTCTACTCAACCAATCACTCAATGAACTAATCCTTGCTTACAAACCCTAGTCCAAGTATATCAACTCAAAATATTTCCAACAATGCTCAACAACAAATCTCACATAACAATGATACTCATGTTCTTTTCAAACCCTAGTTCAAGTTCTTCACTCAATAACTCACTTCAACAACAATTCTTATAAAACAACTCTCACATAACAATGATACTCAAACCCTAGTTCAAGTTTTTCACACAACCAATGGCTTCAACAACAATGCTTATCAAACAAGGTTTTAACAACAATTCTTTATTCCAGAAAACCTTGAAGCATTCACTCAACACACTCAATAGGAAACCCTAATCAAGTCCTTTTCACTCCAAACTTATTTTCTAGAAAACCAATCAATCAACTCAACTATGGAAGAATGTGCTCATACCTTTTCCTTGATGATGAAGTGCTCTCATAAATCTGTCACAACCACAAACACTTCTATGCCAAGCTCAAAGAGGTTAGAAGATAAATCTTTCTCACAATGTAATGTAAAAACTCAATTACACCTTATCACTCCTCCTTTCAAAACAACCATCAACATACATAAAATATTTTTCAAATAACACCTTATAATCTCCCAATTAAAAATAAATTCAACATCCACCAAAATTAACTCAAAACCTCTTTAAATCAAATTTTAATGGCAAGAAGAACTTTGGCAAAAATCAAATCCACTCCAATAACATAAATCAATTATCAATCAAATAACCTTTCATAAACCCTTATAACTCCAAATAACATAAATCAATTATCAATCAAACAATCTTCCATAAACCCTTATAACTCCAAATAACATAAATCAATTATCAATCAAACAATCTTAATCAAACAATCTTCCATAAACCCTTATAACTCCAAATAACACTTTATAGAAAACCTTAGGCAAATAAAATTTTAATTAAAAAATACCTTTGCCACTAGTGGGATTCGAACCCACAATCTTTGCCTCCGTGAGTGCTCTAGCCATGGGCTTGACCACCATGTGCGCTAGACGCACATTTGAGAGCTTAGGAGCACTTCATGCTCTTTCTCCTAAGCTAGCGCTCAAAATGAGCGCATCCCAAAAACTTTCCCCTTGGCGCTCAAGACAAACATGCCAACTCCACGTGAATCGATCGTGGATACTTCCACTCCCAACGCTCTTACAAAACATGCACTACCAATGGACCACCATGTCCTATGGGAGTGAGGCCTTCTCCTCCCTTTTCATCTTTTTCCCTAGTGCTAAAAACAACACGAGTTCATCTTCTTCCTCAACAATCGCACGAATTATTTTTCTCTTTGGTCACATAAAATAATCAAAGAAGGGTAAGTTCTAATGTCCTTTGGCATGGTATTTATACATGATTTTCCATTTTTCCATAGACGTCGATGCTCCACTAAGATGACATCCTTTAAGATGACATCAATACTCCTTTTTAAAACCTTTTATAATTTATAAATTATTTAAATTCTAAAAGAATTTAAATTTTATAAATTATATTTATAAACCTTTGACTTTAATAAAAATTAAAGCCTTCCTTGGGATGAAATTTAAACCTTTAACTTGTACTCCACTGACTTGATGAAGATTATTCTGCCACCATGGTTTTAATAAAAACCCTAATAAAACAATATTTTGACAACTTTTTCTTCAACTCTTTGCATTGTTCCTGGTGACAATAATGGTGTACTCCATGGTATTAATGATAGCTTCATGTGTTCACTTTGGCATCAATGACAACTTCTCACCTTGACATCAATGACAACTAAATGAGCTCAAAATGTCCAACAATTATATTATAGTAGATAGTTGTAGAAATCCTATATGGAGTACAATGTTGTTATTTAGATTGTATTAATGGAGTGACCATTATTTCCATATTGCATCGTATGTTTACCACTTTTTATTTATAGTATATTTCAGTCATATTGCAGAATTTATTTCTTGTATATTTTCTACATCTTATTAGGACCTATGATAGATCTCTTTCACTGTAAATATCCTCAATATCTAACAAAAATCACTAATGACACTTTAGTGTAGCTAGCCCGATGGAGTTTAGGTGTTACATCGGTGTACCTAATCCGATGGGGTTTGAGGTCTACCCAACGGCAATGGTGTAACCTTATCCAGATAAGTTAACCATGAACAAAAATGAATGGATCTCATTATTTTTTCTGACTATAAATAAATCTCATTGGACTTGGAGGAAATTCGTTTTTATGATAAATAATTTATCCATTCGTTCATCTTTGGTTACTAAGGAACAGAGAGGATCTGTTGAATCTCAGGTATGTTATTTAACCAATCGAATTCTAAGACTTACCCGGCATTTGCAACTGCACAGAAAAGACTATTCATCACAAAGAGGTTTGTGGAAAATTGTGGGTATCCAAAAGAGATAGACTTCGTTACGATAATTTAATTGGTCAATTAGGTATTCGTGGACTAAAAACACGTTAATTTTGAACGAAGTTTTAAAATAAAAATTTGGTTTATAAAATTTCCTGACTAATAAGTCATTCTTTTGTTCTAATCAATTTATAAAACAAACCGGAGGAGAGTTATGATCATGCTTCTATGGACAAAATCCCCATGATGATCAGTATGATTCCTTATCATCCATCTGTACATGGTGCTATTTGACTTATTTTTACTCTAGGTGGTGAACATGTTATTGATTGTGAACCTATATTAGTTTATTTACATAGAGATCTGGAGAAAATTACTAAAAAATGAACAATTTCCCAATACGTCTCAATAAGGGAAAAGATTCGCAATGGAACGATTTTGAATCTCGATTTATTAGTAAAAAAGCTTCCCCTACTTTTGAGTTATCAAAACAAGAACATTATGTGAGAGTAGAAGCTCCCAAAGGAGAATTAGTGTTGTGGATGTGGATCCTTTCTTTTCTATCTTACTCTTTAGGCATTGGGCAGACCAACTAGGTGGTACTATTTAGTTGGATTGGTCATATGCTACTATCCCAGTATAGGGTAAGGGAAAAATGATATTGAAAACATAACTCTTCAACAAGTATTCTATTGAATTTAGATATCCTAATGATAATATCATTAATATCATGAATTATGTTGATAAAAAAATACACGGGGGTTTACTCTATCTGGCATTCTCCTTTCTTTCTGGAAGTACCTAATGTTGATAATATGTATCCAAAAATGAAGGCTGAAGCAAATATAGAAACTAATAGAATCCTAAATTTTGAGGTATGGACTATGACCTTTGATGGGGTAAAATATAAAGCAAGAGCAAGAGATGAAGTACTATTGATAGATATCAATGGAAGCTATCTTGGCATACCATACACATTAGAATTTTCTTGTACAAATGATGTTGCAGAATATGAAGATTTATTGCTAGGGCTAAGGAAGACCAAGGAATTGGGTATTAATTACTTCAAATTTAATGGGTATTTTCAACTAATAATTCAAAAAATCAAAGGGAAATATCAAATAAAGCACCCTAAATTAAAGCAATATAAGCAGGTAGTATTGGATTAAATAGATATATTCTTGGATTTTTGATCTAGAATTTATTCCTAGAGTAGAGAATCACAATGCTAAATTGTTGGCCATTAATACTTCTAGGGAAAAAAACTTTGAGATAGACACTTGGTTTATGGAAATGTTCCCAACCATATTTGTTTATAAGCCATCTATCCTTGATAATATGGTATATTTACAAGTTTTTCATAATGATATACACATTAATGATTTTATGACTATGCAAAATAATTTTTTTGATATTATTTGTGATGAAAGTGATGAAGAAAAACTGAAGGATGTTATTGGAGAGCCTATAGAAGTCATATAGCTAAAAACCAATAGGATCCCTAGGGGGTTGGTATATTTAGAGATATTTTTTGATGACTTTGATAGAGCATATAAACCTCTAGTTCAAGAATCTAAGGTAGATAAAGTTAATATTATATTAAAGGAAGACCCCAAGATTGTTAGGATCAATAAAGCTCTCTTATGGAAGAGAAACAATAATATATCAATTTTTTGAAAAAGAACATGGATATTCTTACTTGGAATTATGAGGATTTGAAGGCCTTCAATATGAAGGTAATGACTCACATAATACCTATTTAAAAATATACTAAGTATTTTAGGTAGAAACAAAGGAATTTCAATCCCACTTTGCATACAATTATATAAAAATAAGTATAGAAGTTACTGGATACCAAGATAATGAGGAAGGTGAAATCTTCTACTTGGATGGCAAATATGGTTCCATTTATAAAAAAATAGTGAGATTAAGCTTTGTGTAGATTTTAGGAATTTGAATAAGAGATCTCTCAAAGACAACTATCCACTTTCAAATATAGGCAGTTGCTTCAAGAAACAGTTGGGTCATCAAGAATGTATTTATTGAATGGCATTTTAGATCACGATCATATTGCAGCGAATCCAAAAGATAGGCATAAAACAACTTTCACTACACCATGAGGAACATTTGAATATCTCGGGATGCCCTTTGGATTGATGAATGTAGGGGAAACATTTTAGAGAACAATGAATTTTGCATTTAAAGGGTTTATTTTCAAGATAGTGGTGGTATATCTTGATGATATTATAGTTTTTTCAAAAAATCCTGAAGATAATTTTGCACATCTATCTCAAATGTTTGATAGGTGCAAGGATTTTGAAATATATTTGAATCCTAGAAAATGTATGTTTGGGGCCACATAATATAAACTTCTTAGGCCTTATTATTTCAAAATATGAGATTAGCATTGATCCACAAAGAGTAGAAGCTATTTCTAAAATTTCCCCTCCTAAGAATCTTGAGGGATTTCGATCATTCTTTGGAAAGATTAAATTTATTAGGAGATTTGTCCCTAATTTTTCTTATATTGCCAAGTCAATAAATGACATGATCAAGAAAAATAGAGAAATAATATGGGCAAAGGAAAATACTATAGTATTTTAGAAGATCAAAGATGTAATTACTAAGGCTTCAGTATTGAACTGCCATGATTACTCCAAATATTTCAAAATCTACTCATTTGCTTCTAAACACACTATTACTACAGTTCTAGCTTAGCAAGATGAAGAGAAAAATGAAAGACCCATAGCCTTTATGAGTACAATATTGAAGGGTGCTCAACTAAAATTTTCCATTCTAAAAAAATAGGCTTACGCATTAATCAGAGCATTGGATCATTTTAAGTGTATCTTTGGGTCCAATAAGGTAATAGCGTGTATCCCCTACATTGTTGTTAAAGAAGTTTTTACTCAATATGAACCTTTAGGTAGTCCTATGAGGTGGATGGCTAAATTACTGCAATATGATGTGGAGTTCAAGGAAATGAATATTGTTGGACACGAACTGAAAAAGTACTTGGATAACAAGGAAGGAGAAGATATGAATAACACTATTGTAGTAGATGAGTAGCAAGAAGCTAGAACGGCTGATAATTTTTATTTCCAGTGGTATGATGGTATTATGTTTCAAATTCAAAATTTGTCATTTCCAGAAGATATACCCAAAAATAAAATAAGATCCATCAAGCAAATGGTCCAAAAATACTACATTCATGAGGTAGAATATATTAGAGGCATCCAGATGAAGTGTTGCTTCTTTATTTATTTTAGAAAAAAATCCCTCAAGTGTTGAAAGAATATCATTCTAGTTTTTGTGGAGGTCAATTTGCTTCAAAGGATACTACTCACAAAATGATGAGAGTTGGTTATTATTGGCCCTAACTATTTAAATATGTCTATAATTTTGTTAAAAGTTTTCATAACTATCAATTTTTTTTAGGGAAGAAGAATTCGCCAGCCATGCCCCTCAGACTAGTAATTGTGGAAGCTCCTTTTGCTCAATTGGTAATAGATCTCATTGTTGAGATTAACCTCAATTATTCTAGAGGCCACAAATGGATCATCATAGCAACATACTATTTTATAAATTTGGTAGAAGCAATAACTCTCAAGAAATCCACTACTAGAGTGGTCACCAAGTTTTTAGAAGAACAAATATTGACAAGATTTGGGGTCCCTAAGAAGTTAGTCATAGAAAATGGTAACTAATTCACTTATTTTAATATTATTGAATTTTGTGTTAGGTGTAGCATAGATATTTCTCATTTTTCAAATCACTATCCTTAAGGGAATGTATTAGCAAAATTCTAAAACAAGAATTTAATCACAAGAATCACAAGAGCATTAGGTAAAAATAAGAGAAGTTGGGATAGTGAACAAAAGTTTTCTTTATGGGTTGATAAAATATCTATCAAAAGAAGCACAGGAAAATCTCCTTATGATATAGTTTATGGTGAGAATGCTCTATTACCCCTTCAAGAGGAAATTCATGTTTTGTCTTTGCTTCTTCAAGACCATAATTATCTAAATGTTTTGCAGAGAAGACTTGATAAAATTGTGAAGTTGTAGGAAGATAGAAAAGATTCATTACTGAAGATAACTGAGCAAATTCACAAAATAGTGCATGTATTCAATAACACATCTAGAGGTAAATCTTTTCAGAAAGCAGATATAGTGTTGTATTGGGATCCTAAGCATGACAAGCATGGTGAAAAATGGAAGTGGTAACCAAAATGGCTTGGTCCCTATAAAATCCTTTAGGTGGTAGGCCAACATACTTATAAATTGTAAACTTTGGATGGCAAGGAATTTCTAATTCCTATCAATTGCCAACATTTAAAATTTTAGTCATTTCTAGGTGATTAAGGAGTTCTCTTTAGGTGATTAAGGTGTTTGTAGTAGGTTATTAAGGTGTTACTTTAGGTGATTAAGCAAGTTTTATATTTGTGGTGTGCTAGAGATTCTAGAATTCTCAGGTGATTCATTATCAAAATTATTTTTTATCACCTATCCCATTCGGATCCTGTGTTGGATCCTCAAAATCCAACTTGAGTTTACCCCAAATTTTTTAATTTTTTGTGTCCTATGGTCTTTTTCAAATTTTCAATACCCCCTTGAGTCCTTTCCAATTATTGTAAATTTATTTATCCTTTTGAAGTCCTATTTCACCCTCCAAGAGTAATGAAAGTTTTTATGTCACCAAGGTCAGACTTTTTGTTTTGGTTTTTCTAAGGTCTTTTTGTTAGTAAATATTTAGCCCAAATAAGTTTGATGTAGGGGCTTATCTTCTAGAGGGCATAACTTTTGATTTGACCATTGGAATGACTTGAAATTTTATGTGGAAATTAATAAAGAGGAGGATAATGTGTGTATAATAAACCCTAGTGGCTAGGGTGGTTTTTCACACTTTTATCGGGCCCTAATTCCTTCATCTAGTGCCCCAAAAATTGAATTTAGTATTTTTTTAGAAATTTGAAAAAAAAATGGAATTTAATACATTTGAGACATGAGTAGGTGTTGATATTTTATACAAGGCTTAATATGGGTAATCCAATAATGTGTATTAATTTTAAGGCATATATGAGATTTTTTTGTAACTTACCAAAAATAGGGTTATTTTTAGCTAAAAATGGAAAACTATCTAAAAATAGTAATTTCTTATCTTTAGGGCTTTAAGATGTAGGGTTTTTTTAGGGTTTCTCACATTGTAAAAATGGGGTAAAAAACCTAAACCCTAAACCTAAAAACCCTAAACCTTAAACCTGAAAATTGTAAACCCTAAACTCAAAACCCTAAACCCTAAAAAAAACTAAAGGTGATGGAGATAGTGGCTATTATGGATCATTTCTAGTTATGGGTCATCATCGAGGTAGTTACAATTTTTGCAATTATGGACCAAATGATCAAGCTATTTAAGAGAGTTTTTGCAACAAGAAAATCATCAAGTTTTTGCATAGTAATTTTGCAAGAGGTATACCAGTGTGCCCATCCTTGTCGGTTGTATTTTCCTTTGTGTGTCTCATGTAGTCATCCCTTTTTCTTCCCCATTATTGTGTAATTTTTGTTGAGGGTGTGCCTATTTTACTAATATTATTTTTAGTGGTTGAGGCTGGAAGCTAGGATGCTCTTTATTACATCATTTGAACAAAGAGTTATAGTTCTCTGTTGCATCATTTGAATGGAGAATTTGTTTGTACTGGTTTAGTGAGATTTGGTTATTCTGATCAGACTCCCATTGTAATGATCTATTATTTAATGCAATCCTATTTCCTCCTTTTAGCAGTTCTATGTGTAATTTTATGTGTTTTCCCATTTACATGTTACATAATTTGAATGTGTAAATGACATATTATTTCACTGGCATACTAAATCATTTATGTTATATTATTTGAATGGATATGATTGGCTCATTTTTATCTTCTCCCCCTTCTATATTCATCATATTTTAATTTTGGATATAATTATCCAATGGATAAGGCACCAATCTACAACTTGAACAACTAGCTAGGAGTTACTTTCAAGCTTGGTAAAATTTTATGTAGTATATTTATTTTATTTTTGTAAATTTGGATGAGCATGAGCATATAAGAAATATTTTAGGCTCACCTCCAGGGTTTACTTACCCTACTCAATCTATTTAGAGTCTTAGGATAATAGTTTTTAGAGTTAAAGAGGTAGATCCACCATAAACCACAATGTTGATTGGATCAGGGAAGTCTTACAGTGTGATAAATCTATTAAGGGTGCAAAAGTTTTCCCCAACAAGACCCGACCATATTACCCATATTATTAGGGCTAAGATAATCAAGGACATATTTCTTGCTTAATTGTTTAAACAAGCTTTCTCTATGACTTGGAAATTTTTTTAGCAATTCAAGTATAGATATTTTGGCTAGGATTTTCTATAATTTTTGTTGCAGGTTGAAGATCGTCTTCCCCTTGTTTTGAGGATTTAAAACCAAAGTTTAAAATTTAGGAGTATGTGTGTGTATAAGCTACAAAAACAAAGGGGGATTTGAGGGTGGTTTCGTGGGCTAACAAATTTTATTAGCTTGGTACCTATTGACAACACTAATTTGGATCAACCCTACCAAATTTTAGCTTGTTAAACTTCCTCTAAGACTTCTCTTGGTAGGGTTATTCATAAGGGGTCAGCCTTGAAATGTATTTATAAAAATGGGGTGAATCAATTTCAAAATTTTATGCAAATAGTACCCAAAATCATGTAGAAGACATGGTGAATTGCATTTTTTCCACCAAAAAATATAAAAATATGGTGAATTTACAATAATATCTTAAAAAACTTATAAAAATAGAAATGTACTCAATTAAATAGAATTAAAATCCATGGTAGCATTGAAATACTATACTTTTATTTAATTTTCACGTTTACATTTCAAAATTCAAGATTTATAATTTATACTAGATCTTCTACCTAGGCAAGTTGGGTATAAGAAATATGTTTGTGTATATACATCACCTCATGTCAAGAGGTACAATGTTGTAAATTATTCATATTGTTCCTACTATTCTTGTTCCATTGGTTTACCATGATTATGCAAATTCTCCTAATATTGAAGAGCTCTACATGAATCATTAGAATAATTTATGCAAAGATATTGAATGTGGAGTGTAGACACCAAAACAACACCAATCCGATTATGTGACTGCAAACACTGATCGCTTTGACTAACACAGCCCCCAGGGCAGCCCTCAGAGGTTAAATAGTGGTCTTAACCACTTTCATAGCAATTTTGTGAGGTCAAGAAGCAATTTGGCACACTTAGACACTTTGCTCCGATATTCGTCTCACCCGGAGACGAATTCAAAATAGAATTCGTCCCACCCCAGACGTAATTTGAATCCGTCCCTGGGTGGGACGAATTCTAAGATTAACGGGAAAAAAGGCAAATGGTGCCAAGTGGCAGCCCAGAACAGTCAGTTAAGGGCTCCTACCTTGCACGCATGTGTAAGTGGATAGAGGGGCCGTTAGAGGACTATTACAAGAAGCATTTATCAAAGTTCAATTCAATTGAGGACTCCCCTCCCTCATGGGAAGACAAGACTGCCACATGGCGCCCATGGCCAACACATGGCTTTTGTGCTTCCCTCCCAAAAGAGACCCCTTGGGTCTATAAAATGTGGGACTTTTCTCACCCAAAACATACAGGTTGAAGGAGTGTTCAAGCAACGAAGTGCTGCCGAATCGAAGACTCACTTGCATCCCCCTTTGTTCACCTTCCTACATCCATCAATCTCTTTTGCAAGGGAGGTTGTTGGGTGGCCTTTGGAAGCTCGAACCTTACTCAAATCCGACGCATGGACATCTGAACCTACCAATTCACCGACCCCCCAATCCTAAAAGGTTTTGGGCCCATCCTTGGTGGATTGGCTCCAAAATCGAGGGCCAACGGTGGGAGGCCCACTTGGGCACCCCCGCACCTCCCAAGTCCTAATCTTAGTTTTTGAGCACTTTAGATTATTTTTTAGATTGCATTCTATGTTACTAGGTCTAATTAGTCTATAATTGCAATTTTGTAGCTTTTGGTCAGAGTTTAGGGTGTTTTGTATTGCTTTGTCATTTCGCTAACTTGCAGGTGTCAAGGTCAAATTCCCGAAGGTGGAGGCCAAATTGGGAAAATCCGACCATCTGGGTCATCCCAAAATGGCCCCAATTACCTAACCCCCCTATTTGCAGGAGTTTTTTGGTCCCGGGATCCGACATTGGAGCAGCAGCAGGTCGGTTTCTCCTACTCAGAAGAATTTGTCCCACCCAGGGACGAATTACAGTCAGAATTCGTCCTGCCCAAGGACAAATTCCAATTTAAGGTGGATTGGCTAGCTGCCTCAGTGGCAATGGCCTTCTGGTAACTTTTCTTACTGTCTGTTAGGTTTTGAAGCAATTTGGATTCACTGTTTTCACTGTTTCAGGCAAATATTCGTATGCATATTTTGTTAGTTTTAGAGAGAGAATGCTTTTCATTTGTAGCAGGTGATACTAACGTCTTGATCATTTCTTTGTTCATAGGAGAAGCAGCAGAGGCGAAGAAATCATCGACATCAGCGGCGGCATCATCTTGGCCCACCCATTGCAATCATGGGCACGTGGAAGGAGGAATCATTCAGCGATTGTAATCAAACCCTATTTGCGCTCCTAGCCCCTGAAAAGGGAGGAGGCATTATTGTAACAGAGATCGAAAGAAATTAATGAAAGGGTTGTTTTTCTTTATCTGATTGCATCTCTTCCAACATGTCTCTTTTTTGTTTCATGTAATTTATATTTCTAGGACTTAGTCGTGCTTAATTTTTAATGCAATCGCACTTGGTGTTTCCTTTGACCGGAATCTCGTGCTTTCAGTGGCGATCACAGTGGGACGAATTCCTATCTACGGATTTTCAGAGCAGAAATTCAGAGACAACAAGAGCAGGCAGAGAAGAGGTAGGGATTTTCATGATCTCTGTTATATTTTTCTGCTTCTATTTTTGTTTCGTTAATTGTTTTCATTTAATCTTGCATTGCATTAGGAAAAGTCATGTATGCTAGTTTCATTTTGTTGGATAAAATGAATCCCACACACATCACGAAACAACTTTAAACTAAGGAACTGGTCGTAAGACCCCAGCCATTGATCAAGACCATTGGTGGATTTAATCACCGCCTTGGCTTGATTTGCATCCATTTCCCGATTGTCAACTATTGTTAGGCGTAAATCCTGACGAAGACAGACCGAGCATAGCTGGGGTGATTCCCATGCGCGCGAGGATAAGTTTTCTATGGTAGGTGCCATTAACAGGACAATCCCCCTTCCGTATCGCCTACGTACCATGTACCTTCTGCTCTCACGTACCTATAGTCTCCCTCTCATAAGGGCGGGTATATAGAGAGGTTGGTATATCGGCCTGGTCGGTATATTGAAGGGGTGACCTTTTTGGAGTTATAAGAGCCTACATGATGCATTTAAACGTTCTACAAAATCTACAAAAACAAAACAAAACATCAAAATGCACTAAACCAGTCTAGGGCACACCAAGAATCCTTAAAAGAGATAATCACGATCTTGTGAATGTGTGTGTTTAATTCTGCTTAGTGTAGACAAAAAAAAAAAAAAACATAAAAACGAGATAAAAACTTATTTAGATAGCATAGAAGCACCGCAATGGTGTACACCCGCAGTCAAGCCCAATCAAGGGTAGAAGCTCCGGAAGGTACACAAAAAGCAGGCACAAGTTGCCTTCACTTCAGTCCTGAGGATTTGGTCATACCGCCTTATAGGTCAAACCTACAAAAGAATCCAATTCAGAATCCTCGGTGGGGTATGCCTATTCAAAGCAGCCCCTTTTGGGAAGATGCCTTACATGTAGACCTTGACATAAATAGAGAATCACCTCTTGAAGGTAGGCATGAGTGGCCACCGCACGATGAAGCGCTAAACAGGCACACTGTCCATTTGGAGAGGCAACGTGGATATGGCGTCCCTTCTTTACCTATCATCAGAATAGAGAGACCAAATCCGGAGCGCAGGGCTCCTTACATAGGGTGACCTAACTCCGCTCATCCCATTTACACCCGTGAAATGGAGTATGAGGAAAACCATCGCATTCCTCGAGAGCAACAAACAATGCAGGAACCTTGCATTTTCGCACCAGTAGGATATCATGATCACCCCTTGAGGCCAGAACCTCGAGCACATACTGCCTACCTCGACAGAGGGAAGCGACCCCTTGAGATTTTAGAGCATCAAAACCAAGGTAAACCCATGGGAGGAACATTTTAACCTTCTAAACAAAATAGGGTAGAACAAATTGATTTGGCTATCGCCAGATATACCACCCGTCAATCCCAAATCATGCGGCTTAAACAAAGTCAGCAAGAGATAGAGTATCAATACCGCTTGGATAAAGAACGCATGCAATGCGAAGCGGATGAGTTACGCTATGAAATACCTGAGAGGGGGACAACCCCTCGCATCCAAAGAGCTGAACAAGTATGAGAGGCGTAATCGTTGGCGCAAGACAGGTCTCCACGACCTCGTCAAGCTCCGCCTCCAAGACCCCATAGATTCGAGAGGGAGGCAACTCCCCGAAACAATGATGGGTACCTTCAGCAAGAACTTGATCAGGGTCATAGGTTTCACCCTGAGACTCTTCAAGAATTTTACCAGGAGTATGAACCAGAAGAGGAGTATATCGAAACTCCCCATCAAGGCAGGAAGGATGCCATTCGGCAACCCCTCCATAGGCCTCTAGTTTACCATAACTTGCAACAAGAGTGAACAAGATAGGAAGAAATAAAATCTTTCGATGCATACCAAGCGCTATTGGAGCGTTTAGAGTCGGTGGAGACAAAAGCTGCTGGGCATCAAAAACCCACATTACGTCTACTCCGCAATAATCCGGTGCATCCCTCAGTGCCTACACCTCTTTACCCCAAACACTTTAAATTGCCTCAATTGGCAATTTTTAAAGGTGAAGAGGACGCACAGGAACATGTTACATGATTTCTAAGCCAATGCTTCGGCATTCAAGAACATTCATAACCAAATTCGTAGGCCCTACCTCGGATTGGTTCACACAACTGCCCAAACACAGCATAAGCAGCTTAGATCAGCTAGTAGATGCGTTTCTTGAACGCTTCGCCTTCAACACAAGGAAGAAGGCATCACTTAGTGATCTTGCTAGCCTTAAACAATTTGAGGAGGAAACAATGGCAGCGTACGGGAACCGATGGAGAGATTTGCTTTCTAAGTTACCCTACCATCCTCCCATGTTGGACCTCACGCAAATGTTCACAAAAAGTTGTTTAAAATCAATCTCTGGTCTATTGTTGTTGCGACAATATGACAGCTTAGAAGAAGCTTTGGCGCAAGCCAGAGTCATAGAAGAGATTAAGATAGGCGAAGGCGCAATTGCCAAGCCTAAGAAGAAAGAGTGGAATAAAACCACTAAAACTGGGACAACGCAACCACAACACACTGCAATCAACCAAGTTGCGATAAATGTCCCCGCGCCTGTGCAAGAAACGCAGCCTCAAAAGGCTAACTACCAGGCAGTGCCTCCTGCTTACGAAAGAGATAACAGGAGATAGGAACAGTATCAGCAGCGTCGCCCTAGGCGAAAATTCACCCCGTATGCGGAGTCTAGGGACTCCTTATTTGACCGCTTGTCAGCGGCGAATCTAGTTACTCTGCCAAAAATCCAAATTTTTGACCCTAACGTTCCCAAGCCTAGGGGGTATAGGGAGGAATTGTATTGCAGATTTCATAGACGCAGAGGACATGACCTAAATGGGTGCTGGAAATTCAAAGAACTAGTCCAGGATTTGATCGACAATCGAACATTGGTCGTGGACAACCCCATCACACCTAACAACCAACAAATGGGGGTATTCAAGGACCCCTTGCCTGCCCACGAGGCGCAGACAAAACCGCTCCAAATAAACGAGGTGCGACAAGATCTTCCCGCACAAGGATTTGTGGGAATGATTAGCATTGTAAAAAGGAACAAAAAATACCCAGCAGTTGCCCCCGAGGTACCCGCAAGGGAAGTTTCGTCGACATCACAGCCTCAACAACGCCCAACGCAGTTACCTCCGCCTAGACCTGAGGTCACGATACGAACCAAACTCACGCAGAGTTTGCGGACCACGTCAGCTAGGCTATCCATCTATGAGCTTATTCAACAATCAGCTCCACATAGAGAAGCTCTTATGGACATATTAAAAGCCATTGAAGTACAACCCCATGAAGCTAATTCTTTCAACGCCTTCGTGGGACATGTGAAACAATGTACGGAGCCTGTCATCACATTCAAATAAAATGAGGTCAAAACAATATCAAATGACATGCCGGATCCACCCCTGGACGTTATCGCGCGGGTCAACAGGATCTCGTACAAGAGAGTGCTGATAGATACTAGCTCATCCAGTAACATCATAACCACTGCAACGTTAAAGCATTTAAAACTGCCAGCCTCTCACATCACAGCTTCCACGTACACACTGCGAGCTTTTAACGATGCAATTTGCTCGACAGTCGGCACGGTTGTTCTGCCTATACAGGTAGGACAAAATTCAATACCCACACTGTGCCATGTGTTGGAAGGCGAAATGGCTTATAACATACTGCTAGGGCGGCCTTGGATCAGGGACATGAAGTGTGTCCCCTCGATCGCACACCAGTGCTTGAAGTATGCCTATGAAGGGCAAATACATGTAGTCCCAATGGACTTAGAGCCCTTCAAGTATTGCAATGTGGTACAATTCATACCTCAATCGACCCTCCCATCAACGCATTTGGATTTTCAATTAAATCCATCTAAATAGGGTCCGATATCGTAGGTACCACTGGTGGCAAATAAGGCAAAATCCCAGCCAGGTGAGACTTCATCATCGGCTCCTTCATCATCAACGCCACCTATCGTGGTCCAACAGAAGGACAAGGGAAAGCAAATCATGGAGGAGGTTAAACCTCTAGAAGAGGGGTTGCCCACGATCTCAGCAATATCAACAGAGGAAGTGCCCAATGCAACGGAAACCAAGATTCCTGAACAACCAAACATGGAATGGACTCAGGAAGGACTACCGTTTCCTCCTACCCAATCATCAACAATCACTGTTGAGATGGCCAGTACAGGCCTGGGAGAGTACATAGTGCAAAATGTTGTGGCAACCCCCACACTGGAGTCAAGACAAGACATGGGAAGACCTCGCCTTCCCATTGGAACAATCGTCCCTCTAGGCTACCCACCGAACCAAATGAATTTTGTGTATGGGGGCCTTGATCATGGTCCTGAACCATGCAAACAAAAGGAAACAGATGAAGAGCCTTTTTTTGAAAACATCAATTATCTGTCGAACCCAGAATTTGCCCTAAAATATCTCGAAAAATGCAATTGGCATGGGTATGGGTTAGGCAGATATGAGCAAGGGATGCGGATCCTTTGCCAACCAAGGTATCAGATGCCATATGACAAGTCAGGGGTAGGGTTCAACCATCCCCTGCCATTAAACATATTGGTTGAAAACATGTAAGGCCTAGAAATAGGCAACAGGGGGGGATTGACACAAGACCTATACGCCAATCCAAACATAGAATACACATTGGGGGATTATCTCCCATGGTCTACAAACACCCCTGGTAACAACAATAATCCCTCTCCTTTGCTAGAGAGAGGTGAAATTTCAGAGAGCAGTCATCAAAGAGAACAACAACGGCTTCCAGACATTTTTCTGAAACTGTTCCCCTTAGAGGTTCCAGACGAAATAACACAGTCTCAAAAGAATCAGGTCCCTCCACTAAGAGTGGAACAACCACAATGGGACCAGATTAATTCACTGGAACAGGAAGAGTCCTCAATGTCGAAAGCAACAGATGCTGAAGAGGATGAACAATTTTGGATCTATGAAAGCGATTCAGAAGACGAGACTGAGATGGACTATCTCAGACATGCGCGACGACATCACCGCGCTCTAACCCATGAAGATCTAATGGGACAAATGGGTATACGGTTAGGACATGAATGGCACGTAGACCCAACAAGGTGGGACCAAGTGTTAGGCCTATGGCTCCAAATTCAAGATGAGCATCGTCCACCTCAAGATCCCATCAGGACAATAGTACCAAGGGAAGACCTCGCCTTCCTTTTCGCACATAGAGACGAATTTGCACCTAGAGAGGATCCATTCGTGCCTGTTCCCGTAGAGCCAGATCCAGAGTATAGGGAACATCTGAAAGAATCAAGTCGTCACACCCGTGGTTTTGGAGACCAAATTCATTCCATCCACATGATCTCCATTGATTTGACCACACCCATCCGCAATCCGACCGATCATTGCATCTAAACATGGATGCCATCGATTGGGATCGCGTCAATTCACCATTGTCACCATCAGAGTACTGGCCTTTCGGTGAAATGTTTCATTTTACCCCAAGGACAACTCAAGATATTTTTCAAGCTGAAGAGGGACCCGAGGTCCCAAACACAGATCTTAACTCAGCTGATGATATCCATTTAATCCCAACTCCACATCAGTTGGAGGATGGATCTCACATGTCAGTCAAAGAGACGACTGACGTAGACATCGGCACAGATCCAATGAATCCACGGATTCTCAAGCTGGGGGTAAGCCTTTCCCCCGAAGAGCAAGCCGAATACATTGCCCTTATTAAATAAAAGAAGGAAGTTTTTGTATGGTCATACAAAGATATGCCAGGACTAGACCCGCAGCTAGTCATGCACAACTTAACACTTGATCCAAAAATCAAGCCTGTAAAGCAAAAACTAAGAAAAATGCACCCAAAAGTGGCCCTGATGGTCAAAGACGAATTGTAAAAGCTGTTGGATGCATAATTTGTCATCTGCGTGGATTATCCGCCATGGTTGTCCAACATGGTTCCCATCAAGAAGCCCGATGGGAGGATTCGCATATGCACCGACTTTTGAGACCTAAACAAAGTGAGTCCTAAGGATGATTTCCCCTTGCCAAGCATCGACGCATTGGTAGACACTACAGCAGGTCACGAAATGCTCTCCCTAATGGACGGTTTCTCAGGATACAATCAAATTCGTATCAATCCTGAAGACCAACTCAAAATGGCATTCACAACGCCTTGGGGGACATTTTGTTATAAGGTCATGCCTTTTGGCCTTAAAAACGCTGGCGCTACATACCAACGTGTTATGACGTATATCTTCCACGATTACATGCACAAAAATTTGGAAGATTACATGGATGATTTGTTAGCCAAGTCTAAATTGCGCTCAGATCATCTCGATGACTTAAGCAAGATTCTCGATCGCCTCATAGAGCATAAGGTCAGACTGAATCCCAAGAAGTGCGTGTTCGGCATCACATCTGGAAAACTCTTGGGTTTTATAGTCTCCAAAAGAGGCATCGAAGTGGACCCAAACAAAGTCAAGGCAATCCTTGAAATGGCTCCCCCAACCACTATCAAGCAGCTCAGAAGTCTGCAAGGAAAGATCGCGTCGATTAAACGCTTCATAGCGCAATTATCTGACAAATGCCGACCAATGAACAAACTATTGCACAAAGGGGTCACATTTCATTGGGATGACGAGTGCCAGTCAGCCTTTGACGAAATCAAACAATACTTGGCTTCGCCGCGAGTATTGGCACCACCTAGACCAGGTGTGTCGTTCTACTTATACATCTCAGCTATCGAGGTGGCACTGGGTGCAATGCTAGCCCAGAAGAATGAACTTCACAAAGAACAGGTTACTTACTATCTTAGCCGCACCCTGGTCAGTTACGAACTTAACTATGCATACGTTGAGAAACTCTGCTTGGCAGTGGTGTTTGCCACCAAAAGGCTACACCACTACATGCTGAGCAACACGACGTATGTTGTGTCTAAGGAGAATCCATTGCGATACATGATGAGTCGTACTTATCATAGTAGCCGCACGACGAAATGGATCATGTTGTTGACGGAATTTGACATTGAGTTTATTGGGCAAAAATCTATAAAAGGACAAGTCATAGCCGATCAACTAGCAGAGGCTCCTCTTGAAGATGATCAACCTCTGGTCATAGAACTACCCGATGATGAGGTCTTCCATGTCTCAGAATCGCCAGATTCGAAGAGCCTGAGTCTCAGGCCGACATAACCTTATTTTTTGATGGTTCTAAATGCGAGCAAGGTGGTGGTGCAGGAATTGTATTCTTCACACCGCAGGGCACTCCAATGCCCCTGTCATTTAAATTAAACTTCCAGTGCACCAACAACAATGCCGAATATGAAGCCTTGCTCTTAGGTCTTCAGACAACAATCGCCATGAACATCAAAAGATTGAACATCTTTGGCGATTCGTTGTTAATCGTCAATCAAGTCAAAGGGGTATATCAATGCAAATGCCCAGTTCTGAAGGCCTATAAAGCCCTTATGGATAAATTCCTGGAAAAACTTGATTGGTATGACATCGAGGCACTCCCTCGATCATCGAATCGTTTTGTGGACACAATGGCCTCCTTAGGGTCACTAATCCCGCAAGACCTTTCCGGTGATGTAAAAACCATTCAGGTCAAAACCTTATCGCAACCCGTGATGGAGCGCGCAAGCTCAGACTTGACACCAGGAATCCACATGATCCAGATCGAACCATCTTCGGATAAGTTCTTTCGAATCTGAGACTATTTGAAACACGCCAACTGGGGGTCCTTGTTCTCCCCCACTCCCATTAATAGCAACACAACGCTATTTTTACAAGTTCTATCCCAATCAGCATTTGTTAGGGAAGAACTCCAAAAGGGATTGGCTGTTCAAACTATCAAGGTATCCGATCAACAGGACTGGTATTTACCCATAAGAGACTACCTCAAGTTAGGTAATCTACCCTTTGGATTGACGCAAGCCGCAAAATGAACATTCAAACAGAAAGCGGCAAAATATGTCTTGATAGGAGACATTCTATATCGTCGCAGCTACGACGGAATTCTTCTTCGTTGCTTAGACCAGCAAGAGTCCACTTGGGCAGTCACCCAAGTGCATGACGGTACATGTGGTGGCCACTTTAGTGGTATAGCCATTGCAAAGCGCATTCTTCGCATGGGCTATTATTGGCCATCTTTAGAGCGAGATTGCTGCGCGTATGTCAAGAGGTGTGTAAAATGTCAACATCATGCCAATCTGATGCACCCACCTTCCCAGGCCCTATAGACAGTCCAGTATGCTTGGCCATTTTCGCAGTGGGGCCTCGATCTAATCGAAAAGATCTCCCCTGCATCATCAAGCCGTCACACGTTTATCATAACGGCCACAGAATACTTTACCAAATGGGTGGAAGCAATTTCGTTAACCTCTACGACAGGACCCCGCATTGCGGAGTTCATTTTGCATTACATCATATGTCGTTTTGGTATTCCATCCAAAATAATCTCGGATAATGGGCCATCATTCAAGAACAAAGACGTGCGTGCTTTAACCACAAAGTACAAAATTCAGCACAGCTTTTCAACACCCTATTATCCGCAAGAAAATGGGCAAGCAGAGGCATAAAACAAAACGCTAGTCGCCATCCTTAAAAAGACCGTCGTAGACAGTCATAAGGATTGGCACATACAAATCCCACTTTCCCTTTGGGCCTATCGCACTAGCATTCGGACGCCCACTGGGGCAACTCCGTTTTCACTAGTGTATGGCTCAGAGGCAGTAATGCCTCTCAAGTTGAAAATTCCTTCCCTTCGCATATCAATGCAGGAATTCATCGATGATGACACTGCACGGCAGGCCCGATTAGACCAACTTACGTTGCTTGATGAAAGACGCGTTAATGCTCTCGAGCACTTACGTATCTATCAAGAGCGGCTTAAGAGAGCTTACAACATGAAAGTTCACCTAAGAGACTTTCGGGTTGGTGATCTGGTTCTGAAGGAAAACCAACAAAACTCTAATTTGTCGTCCCATATGAGGGACAAATTCACGAGCAAATTGGCTAGGTCCTTATGTCATTGATAGCAAAATAGGACCAGGAACGTACAGGCTAGCTTCTCTTGATGGTATCAAGGAAACAGAACCCTTGAATATCAGTCATTTGCGACCATTTCATATCTAAGAAAGCCATGTACCAAAAAAAAAAAAAAAAATTTCAACAAAAACAAACAAACAAAAAGCTCCAAAGATTATCGCAATCTCTTGGTCAACCCAAAAAGCTCCAAGGATTATCGCAATCTCTTGGTCAACACAAAAAGCTCCAAGGATTATCGCAATCTCTTGGTCACCCAAAAAGCTCCAAGGATTATCGCAATCTCTTGGTCAACCCAAAAAGCTCCAAGGATTATCGCAATCTCTTGGTCAACCCAAAAACCTCCAAGGATTATCGCAATCTCTTGGTCACCAAAAAAAAAAAAAGAAGCTCCAAATATTATCGCAATCTCTTGGTCAACCCAAAAAGCTCCAAGGATTATCGCAATCTCTTGGTCAACACAAAAAGCTCCAAGGATTATCGCAATCTGTTGGTCACCCAAAAATCTCCAAGGATTATCGCAATCTCTTGGTCACCCAAAAAGCTCCAAGGATTATCGCAATCTCTTGGTCAACCCAAAAACCTCCAAGGATTATCGCAATCTCTTGGTCAACCCAAAAACCTCCAAGTATTATCGCAATCTCTTGGTCACCAAAAAAAAAAAAAAAAGCTCCAAGGATTATCGCAATCTCTTAGTCACCCAAAAAGCTCCAAGGATTATCGCAATCTCTTGGTCACCCAAAAAGCTCCAAGGATTATCGCAATCTCTTGGTCAACCCAAAAAGCTCCAAGGATTATCGCAATCTCTTGGTCACCAAAAAGCTCCAAGGATTATCGCAATCTCTTGGTCAACCCAAAAAGCTCCAAGGATTATCGCAATCTCTTGGTCAAACAATCAAGAAATTCAACAAAAACAAAACAACAAAAATTATCAAAACAAAAAAGATTTGCATCTCAATTCTAGGCATACTCGAATTCATCAAAATCAACAAAAACACCATGCATAAATTTTACCACACTACAGTCAGTGGTCTGGGAATGTACTAAGAGTTTCAGTGATTCAGTCATCATTTTCCTCTTTAGCCATGTAGTGTACCAAGTCGAACGGATTTTACAAAGGTAGAGTCATACTTGAAATACACCTTGTTACATAACATCCCAACACAAATCAAACACTAAAATTCCCAAAATTGTGTGAAAGAAAGACGAAACCTGCAAAATAATCTAGGTCACCACAAGCGAAACGGTTATCTTGCTCATCCCCCTATGCGAATGACCCCTAGAATGTTGAGAGTTGGCAAAAGGACAAGCTTCCTCCCTACCCAATTCCCTAAGAATCCCTAAAGTTCTCAATAGTTGCAAAACACAAAAATTTGCAAAATGTCAAAACTCAAAAATTTGACAAACTATAGTGCACACATCAAAAGGCACAAACAACAGTGATTTTCGTCACTCCATATCCCCAATCCCTTGCTCAAAAGAAAAATCAATCAAAATAAACAGTGATCTTATCACTACAAAAGAGCAAGTATCCCAATACAATTGAAAAAAAGAAGGGAGTTGACCTTGAATCCTTGGAACTCTCAGCATTCTGTAGGTCATAAGGCAAGCTTCAATACCAACTCGATAACAGAAGTAAACCTCCCGCATGACGATATATCTGTCACATTAACTTGCGTACAGATCAATGTTTGCATGTGGATGAGCTAGCTTATGACATCTTGGATTACATCACGGATTAATCTTAGTACATACAACAAAGGAATTTGTGGAACTAATTAGGTGATCCTCAGTACAGGTTCGGTTGAAAGCCCATCTGGCACTGGCGGTATCCTAACAAATACCACTAAATGAACTCAATTGCACACACAGGGATGTTAAATAACTCGGTCAAAAATAGGTCCGATTCGTACCTTGTTCAAAAGTCCTGTAAGATAAAGTACAGTTATGGATAGTGAGTTAAAACTGTCTGAATCTCAGAAAATCTTACATTCATCCCAAAACCATCTGCGCTACTTATCATCCTTATGATACCATCAAAAAATAAAAAAAACAGCAAAGAAAAAGCAGTTAAATAAAAATATCATTCATCCATTTCAATTTGCATATCACATAGACATATAAAACATTTCAATTCGTCATAACATCCGCATTCATCAAAATAAATAAACATGCATAACAAAAATCAATCACATCATCACATGTACAAATCCAAAAATAAAACCGAAAATATATATATATATATATATATATATATATATATCGTCAAAAAAAGATGCCCACAGGCTACAAAATAGGTCCTCAGACCCCGCAATCATATCCAAAACCCAACCTAAGGTGTCGGCCACCATGATCACGCAGGATCGGTGCGACGGGAACTACCCCCCGTGGTGTGGGTCCTCCGGGACCTCGCGAGGCGGCTCTCGCTAGCCCCCGCATCATGCCTACTACCACCCCCCTCATCTAACCGCCTGCAGCAAGATGATGCTGACTGCTCAGTCAGACTATCCCTCGTCCATCGAGAAGATCTGCTGATCGAAGACTCAGGGAGCCACCTTCCAAGGCGGATGACCTCCCTCTCCAAGTCTATCCGATACAGACACCACTCTGCCTCCCACCAATGATAGATAGACAATGCATCATCGCGCTGTGCCAAAACTCTATCTCGCTCTGCCAACTGAGCCCGCAGAAGATCCCTCTCTAGATCCCGCATCCGTAGCAGCTCTGTAAGCTGCGCAACCTCATCACCTACATCCGACCCCACCCCCTCCATATCTACCGGACACATAGGACTCACGGGGACAGTAGCCTGCTCAGGCTCCAACTGCTCCGCCACATCCTGCATGTCCGGCTGCTCCGGAACACCCAAGTCCACATCCTCATCTCTCGCATCCACCATATCTGCATCATCCAACGGCCCTCCCCAATCACCCCCTGCCACCTCAGCATCCTCCACTGCCGCCTCCGCACCTCCCAGTGGACCCTCACCTCTCCAGTGCCGCAAAACCCACCACGAGTCATACTCAATGGTAGTACCTACGTCATCCACATCCAACACCTCAATAACCGCATCCGACTCCTTGCCCAATGGCACGAGGATAGGTGGCTCCAGATCCCTCTCATCTCCCCGACGGCGATAGCCAACGGGCTCACCAGGAAACCCCTGGTGCACCCCAAACTATCGTGTAACCCGGCGGTACGAAAAGAACTCATGCTCCGTCCCGTGTCGCCCAGTCAACCATCGCTCCCTCCATACCCGTCGGAGCCACTCTCCAGCCTCAGGCCAGGCTGGACAGTCCCGATAGGGACGCCAAAACACCTCCCCTGGAGTGAGCCATGAAAAGGCATTAATGTAGTGATCAACCGCACTCGCCCATCACCGACTACGCCTCGCTCCGCGAGACGATCGCCACAAAGATGCATAACCAATCTCATCATCCTCCATCGCCGCTCGAGTCGTCCACGGTAACCCGAGAGGCCTCTCAACAGCTATGTGCTTGCCAACCCCAGCACTGCAACAAAAAGCTACAACTGACACCCTTCCGCTGTCAACAACGGACCCCGTACAGCTCCCCGTAAAGCTGTGCCAACAAAGTCTGTCCCCATCTCAGGATCAACGGTGCCTCTATCGGGCACTCTGCCAACTGCCACACCAAATCCAGTAGGTTCCATGGGAACCTCGCGCCTGACGAATCAGGGAGAAGAATGTTAGAAATGAGGCCCATTAAGAATGCGTGCCTCACTCCTAACACCCCCCTCTCCTTCCACTAGCCAACCAAAATCCCGCCAGCCTGGCAATCCGCCTCGGCTGTCTCCACTGGGTCTGCTACACCCAGCTCCCCCCCATGCCCAAAACATCTCGTAAGTATAGTAGTCTGCTGATCAAACGGAGATGTCCTAATAGGCAGACCATCTATCGGAATCCGAAGCAACCGATAGACGTCCTCAAGAGTCACGATCATCTCCCCTATCGGGATATGGAAAGTATTGGTCTGCGGATCCCAAATCTTGATCAGGGCCATCAGATACGCCTGATCCGAAACCACAGGCTCCAGTCGAGCCACCTGCTTGAGCCCAAGGGCATCAAGCCATTCCCAGTCGCCATCAGTCAAGGCCAACCGCGCCTCAGTAAAGGCAGCGGGTACACGGTAGCGGCTCCTAACAACCTGCAAGCAAACAAAAAAAAATGATAAATAAATAAATGAAAAAGATAAAATTTTCAATTCTAGGGTTTCTAACCTTAGTTGTTAAACAAAAACATCAAAAAAAAAATCTTAAAGTTTTGAAAAGCGCAACACAAAAACAATGCATTAAGTTAAAGCAAAATAAACCCTAGGGTCACTTACAGGTCTCGCCTCGGCTCCGCCGCTCGAACCAGTTTGTGCACTCATGATGGCAGAGAGAATTCCAGCAGCGCTTCGCTTCGCAGAATTACCTCCTCCTCCCGAGCTCCAAAATCGCAAGGAAAAAATGACACAAATGATGCCAAAATCAAGTTTTGGCCCTTAAATAGGCCTTTTGCACTGGAATTCGTCCTTGACTGGGACGAGCGCTCTGATCAGTGCTCGTCCCACCCAGGGACAAATTCTCCAGCTGGAATTTGTCCCACCCGAGGGACGAATTCAGAGCCAGACAAAAAAAAAAAAAATCAAGAAAAATGACTAAAAATGCACTAAAAACAGACAATAAAACGCTCGACAGGATTGCAAATGCAACTGACAACATGGGCATACAAATTTGACATCGGGGTCACAAATTATTACTATCCTACTCCCTAAGAAGGCTACCATAGCCGGACCGCTCCAGGGGAAGACAGATTTTGAAAATTTAATCCCAAAATGGTGTCACAAAAAACAACAAAACAACAAAAAAATGCAACACAAAACAAGCAATAAACATTGCCAGACACAAGTGCTCTTGCACTTAACCTCTTGGCATAGCAAAATTGATTTCGGGGTTTGCATTGTCACTATCCTACTCCCGAAGAAGGCTACCATAGCCGGACCGCTCCACGGGAGGACGGATTGCCGACAATTCAATCACAAAATGGTGTCACAAAAACAACAAAACCAGTACAAAATTCAACAAAAACACAACAAAAACATTGCCAGGCATAAGTGCTCATGCACTTAACCTCTAGGCAGAGAAAATTGATGTCGAGGTCCAAATTATCGCTCTCCTAGTTCCCCAAGAAGGCTATCATAGCCGGACCGCTCCACGGGAAATAGGTTTTCGACGATTTCACCTCATTATGACATCACCAAAAGGGTTAACACCCACCAAAAATAGGTCCATATGTTGGAAAAATTGCACACGCTTAACGGTAAACCCTCTAAAGGCAACCTTGCACAAGTCATCTTGAGTCAAGCAACTCGTCGCTTCTCTCACGAAGGTCATTCCCTCATCGATTCGTCTCTTGAGGGGGTAGTCACACTTAGTCACCAACCAACAATCACACACCCAATTAAGGAAAACGACATGCATTCAAAGAATCATTGACAAAGACAATCACGCTCCTGCCAGGGGCGATAAACAAGCAACAATCAAATCAATCAAACACTTGGCATTTCATGAATCATGAACACAAGGTTCCCCCCGAGGATAAAAACGCCCTTCACTTATTCATGACTGATCAATGTCTAAGTTCAAGTCACACCTCACCAAAACAAGTTAATACTTGAAATCAAATTCCTTAGCTTGTCAGAAGCAAGGATTCAAGAATGCATGCCCTTTCCATACTTGGGGCATCAAAATTTGGTTAGGTTACCAAGAAACCCTAATCATTAGTGCTTTGGTTATCTATTTTTGCTCAGCACTGCGTCACCCACAGTGCTTCCCAAAAATGGGCATCTGTAGACACCAAAATAGCACCAATCCGATTATGTGACTGCAAACACTAATCGCTTTGACTAACACAGCCCCCAGGGCAGCCCTCAGAGGTTAAACAGTGGTCTTAACCACTTTCATAGCAATTTTGTGAGGTCAAGAAGCAATTTGGCACACTTGGACACTTTGCCCAGTATTCGTCTCACCCAGGGACGAATTCAAAATAGAATCCGTCCCACCCCAGGACGAATTCTGAATCCGTCCCTGGGTGGGACGAATTCTAAGCTAACGGGCAAAAAGGCAAATGGTGCCAAGTGGCAGCCCGAACGATCGGTTAAGGGCTCCTACCTTGCACGCATGTGTAAGTGGACGAGAGGGCCGTTAGAGGAGCTGTTACAAGAAGCATTTATCAAAGTTCAAGTCAATTGAGGACTCCCCTCCCTCATGGGAAGACAAGACTGCCACATGGCGCCAATGGCCAACACTTGGATTTTGTGCTTCCCTCCCAAAAGAGACCCCTTGGGTCTATAAAATGTGGGACTTTTCTCACCCAAAACATACAGGTTGAAGGAGTGTTCAAGCAACGAAGTGCTGCCGAATCAAAGACTCACTTGCATCCCCCTTTGTTCACCTTCCTACATCCATCAATCTCTTTTGCAAGGGAGGTTGTTGGGTGGCCTTTGGAAGCTCGAACCTTACTCAAATCCGAAGCATGGACATCTGAACCTACCAATTCGCCGACCCCCCAATCCTAAAAGATTTTGGGCCCATCCTTGGTGGATTGGCTCCAAAATCGAGGGCCAACGGTGGGAGGCCCACTTGGGCACCCCCGCACCTCCCAAGTCCTAATCTTAGTTTTTGAGCACTTTAGATTATTTTTTAGATTGCATTCTGTGTTACTAGGTCTGATTAGTCTATAATTGCAATTTTGTAGCTTTTGGTCAGAGTTTAGGGTGTTTTGTATTGCTTTGTCATTTTGCTAACTTGCAGGTGTCAAGGTCAAATTCCCGAAGGTGGAGGCCAAATTGGGAAAATCCGACCATCTGGGTCATCCCAAAATGGCCCCAATTACCTAACACCCCTGTTTGTAGGAGTTTTGCAGGTCTCGGGATCTAACATTGGAGCAGCAGCAGGTCGGTTTCTCCTACTCAGAAGAATTCGACCCACCCAGGGACGAATTACAGTCAGAATTCGTCCTGCCCAGGGACGAATTCCAATTTAAGGTGGATTGGCCAGCTGCCTCAGTGGCAGTGGCCTTCTGGTAACTTTTCTTACCTTCTGTCAGGTTTTGAAGCAATTTGGATTCACTGTTTTCACTGTTTCAGGCAAATATTCGTATGCATATTTTGTTAGTTTTAGAGAGAGAATGCTTTTCATTTGTAGCAAGTGCTACTAACGTCTTGATCATTTCTTTGTTCGCAGGAGAAGCAGCAGAGGCGAAGAACTCATCGACATCAGCGACGACATCATCTTGGCCCGCCCATTGCAATCGTGGGCACGCGGAAGGAGGAATCATTCAGCGATTGTAATCAAACCCTATTTGCGCTCCTAGCCCCTGAAAAGGGAGGAGGCATTATTGTAACAGAGATCGAAAGAAATTAATGAAAGGGTTGTTTTTCTTTATCTGATTGCGTCTCTTCCAACATGTCTCTTTTTCGTTTCATGTAATTTATATTTCTAGGACTTAGGCGTGCTTAATTTTGAATGCAATCGCACTTGGTGTTTCCTTTGACCGGAATCTCGTGCTTTCATGGAGAAATTTATATAATTTCTTATTTTTAAAATCTTTCTTTGATCCTCTCACAATAGATAGCATCACATATTTCAAAATACAATTGATTGCATCACTAATTATGCCCCAATGACTGACAACATCATAACTAACAATAGACTACTAGTAATATCACAAGTGATGATAGACGATTGGTAGGATCATAGGTTGAGACAAATGGTAATAGGTGATTTTGTTAGTTTTAAAAAAATTCTTTATAATTTCAAGGTAAAAGGGTTCACTATTATCAAATGTAATGTTGGCTATTTAAACTATAAAAGTTCAAGTTATTACAAAATTGGGGTGAGTCAACCCCAAAAAAAATTGCACCAATTTTTTTTTGGCTAGTGGGCCTCGGTCAAGGATCCCCATTTTATACAATTCTAAATTTCAAAAATCTAATTATTTTTTAATTGACAATGATTAGCCGCTATGCATAACCCAGTCTCTTGGGCTTTAGCTAGGAATATATGTTGCAAGGTAGTAGTAGTATTAATGTTACCTATATTAACATTAATCATAGGGAAAGAGTTATTGACCCCATCACCCACTACATTTTCATATATTATGTTTTTTTTTTAGAAGAAGATGATTTTCTTCTTCAATTTTAATTTTTAGTTTCCCCTATAGTTGAGGGAAGCTTCTATTTTAGTTGCAACATTTAATGCATAGTCAATTGAGGAGATGTGGGTCATATCTAGTGGGTATGCAAGTTTCTATTGTAGCTTATGTGTGAAAATATGCAAGAGGTTTGTTGGTGGTGGGGTAAAATGGAACTTTGTAATTAGGGCATACGATTGAGTTAGGAACTTATTAAAAGACTCATTTTGGACCTATTTTAGTTGATATAAATAATCAACTATGCATTTTTTTTACGATGTAGGTGGATAATTTTTGGATAAACATTTATGCCTAATAACCAAATCTCTTGATAGAGTGACGAGATAACTAGAAGTAACATTATAGGGACTTGCCATGAAGGCTTGTAGGGAATAGTTTTAATAATAATACCTCATCATAGGTAATGTCATGACATGTAGATTGAAAGATTTAAAATTGATCTATTGGATCACCTTCTTGCTTATACATATGAAAATTTGGTGTTATATATGTCAGAGGATAAATTTTGTTAATTATAGATGAACCTATAGATTCGTTATAGTAGTCCTTATAGGAGTACTTATTTGTCATGGCTCCTTGAATAGAATTCAACTATTATTCAAAATATAAATTTTCTCTAACTAATTATTTGAATTTAGTTTTTATATATCCTAGAACCTAGAATGAGGGATTGGTGGCATTATTAATTGAGGTTGTGAAATAACTAGTAGATATTTTAATTGGATTTATTCAAAGGAAAAAACCATATTATTAGTTGTAGAATTACTTAGAAAAAAGGGGGGTAGTAGAAGGAATTTTTAATGGAACTTGTTAAGAAGGCGTGTTGATGAAAGGATTAGAAGATACTAAATTTGAAGGGTTTTTTCATGCTAGGAATGATGTACATATTTTGAACTTGTAGAATACTATAAGGTTGAGAGATAGGGAGATTCATTCCAAATAGTTCTATGTTGAGAGGCATAGATACCTAAATTTTGGAAGAGGATGGGATACTAGGAGATCTACCTTATATGGTTTTTGTGATGATGTGGGATTGGACCCCATTCTACTTACATGAGAAGGGTTTACATCTAGGTACAAATATCCATGGGAAGGACCATGATGTCATCTCTGATTATCTCAATCTAAACAATTATTTCTTGTGAAGAGTGATATATTAGTCCTACAATCTAGAGAAAAAGGTTTGGCTCAATTAGAATCATTTGGGAGTTTTTAAAAGGATACATCCTTGTTAAGATATGATCTTTAATATGTGCTTGAACTCAAATAGGAAAAATGATGTGATAGATAAAAAGTAAACAAATCAACAAAATAAAAATGGGTGGTGATATGCCAAAAGATCTATGAAGATATATTTGCATAATAGGCATGAACAATATGTACCTACAAGTAATGATTTCTCTCCCCAACATAGATAAGGATAAATTAGAGTCATCAACATAATTATATATAAATATTTAGATTTATAGAAGAGCGAAATATGGCTAGTCTAAAAATTGATGTGGATCCTTCACACTCACATACATCAATAAAACCCAAAGTGGGTAAAGACCATAAATATATACACATATAGAAATGGGTTAGTAGGAATCCACATATGCCTAATCGAAAATTTGATGTAGAATTCCATGCATATATACATACATACACACACATATACATATACATATATATACACACATATATATATATACATACATACATACATACATACATACATACATAAATACATACATACATACATATGTGATAATTCATTACACAAATTGTGTTAGGATCAAGGGTTTGATTTTCCCATAAGCCACTTAGGAGTCGATTGCTATACAAAAATAAATGAAGGAAAATCCTATAAAAGAATACAATTGCCAACTTGTTGATACCTTACAAAGATAACACTATTCCTATTTATAAATTACAAAGGGAAGGGTTTCCCTCCAAAACTCATATAGATTTTTCAAGGTGGCTACTACTTCTTATGCTAGGTCATGTCTTGTTTGAACTATCAGTTATTTTGATATTCTCTAGATATAGAGTTATGAATGTTAAATGATTTTGAGTCCTTTAATGAACAGCTACCATCATTATTGACATCTATCTATTTTTTAGAATTCCCATCATCTAAGTGTAGAATATTTCTTTATTTAATGCTTCAAATTCGTAGGCTAATTCTATTGTGGATCCCATGTTGTTGATGTCCTTTCACAAAGACGTGCCATATTATTCTACTCGAAAGGATGATACTCTTAGAAGATTGTGCACATCAACAATATTGATATTTAGGTCATAGATATCTCTTATTTGGGAGTTTTATCACCATTTGATATTATGATTTCTTGAAATCAAAACTTAAGGGCTTTTTACCTTAGGACATCATGTCAAAAGTTTTTCTCCTCATATTTTTATTGGGAATAACAAAATTCTAAATTTTGGACAACCTTAAATTATTTAACTTGCTATCGAATCCTCATATTTTTTTTATCAAAGGTTTCTATTATGCTTATTTTTGGCTTATACTTATGCTTTCCCTTACCAAGAAAAAGTGTAGTGAGCCATCACTATAGTTTTGATAGCTCTCAGGGGATATTTAGCCTACTACAGATAAAAAACCTAGAAAAGTTGGTGCCTTAGTCCATTAGGCATGGAGTCAAGAAAAATATCCCTTTTTTAAAGCAAAATTATTAGCATTCAACCTCCATATTTGTATTTCTAAAATGGTTGGGATTTTTTCTACACTATGAAATGAAGATCACTCATGTCTTACATATAATACATACGTACAAATATTTTAAGTGGATGGAATTTTCTCATTAGTAATGGATTTAAAATGGGTCCCTCACTATATTTTTGAGCTTTTATTACTTATTTCCTCTATTTTTTTAGTTTTATGGGTGAATTACTTTCACCTCTTCAGAGCTCATATTTCTAATCAAATTCTTTGGATCATATGGATTGATACCAATGATGAAATATTTTCTTACTAAAGTAGTATTGGTACCAATGTTGACTCTCTCATTGGATTTGACCTTATTAGCGTGCATCATCCACCTCCAACTTAGATCCTTTACCTCTTCTATGTCTATGGAGGGAAAGGGGTCTTCCTCTTGGCCTATAGAAATACTTAAGCATGTTTGGTCATTCACTTTTGAGGTGGTGGACTCCATGACCTATACTATCCTTTTGTCTACTTTATCATAATTTTTTATAGAGACTTTCTAGTAACTACTACCTATACCTCCATGAACTCTTATTACTTTTCCTGAATTGGTATTATCTAGTTCGGAGTAGTAAGTTGCTAATTGAGAGAGGACTATGGGTTAGTAGTTTTGATACATAGGATTAATTTCTCAATATACTTAAATTCATTTATGAATAGGGGAGCAATTTTATCCCATTCATTTATTGAGTGAGGAGGGACGGAGTAAAACATCTTACACAATATTAATTTGAATAAAGTTGTGAGTAGCCTCAAAGTAATGCTCTAGTTTGTGACGTTATAAAATTTGTAAAAGTAGACCATATCTTTCATATGCTCTTATATGGTTTATACTATTTTTCCATTATTATATCATATATTTTATAGTATGGATGTAAGATAGTCATACCAAACATCTAGTGGCATTGCAGGTTACAAGAGGGTTCTTGAAGTAAATTTTGATGCACTAATATGTAGCCTCCATGGAGGACCTTCTATAGTCTTTTGTGTCCTTTGAATTGAATAGATTCGCTAGATGAATACAACATTTACTCTAAGAGTAGATATATCAAGGCCTTCAAAAAAATCCTATTATGATTCTTCAAATAATGGCTTCTTCCAATATTAGTTGTAGAGTAGAGTTTCCAAGTGTGTAGAGAGATGCTTCAACAAGCAATAAAAGGTAAAAATACTCACCAAGTGTAGGCCTAACTTGTTGTTGTTATTTTGGGACCAATGATATATCACTAGGGTCCCATCGAGCATGCCATTAAACTATTTCTATATTATCCTAGTCATAACAATCATACCTTGTGAGGAGTGATACATTAAGGCCACAACCATAACCATAGGGTTTGGATAATGAGGAGACTCTGAGAGTTTTTACAAAGTTGAATCATTGTTAATATGTCATATTTAAGGTACACTTGAACTCAAAGGAGAAAAAGGATGTGAGAAATAAAATTAAAATCAACAAAAAAAAGCTGGTGATGTGCCAAAATATCCACTAAGATCTCTTTGAATAATAGTCCTTAATGTTATGTGATAATGATCAATGCTTTTTATCCCCATAATAATTAAGCATAAATGAGATTCATCAACATAAACATGCATAAAGAGGCAGGTTTGCAAGAGATCCACATATGGATAGTCCAAAAATTGATGTAGGCTCCTCACATGCACATACATTGATAAAATCTAAAGCATGTAAAGACTGCAAATACATACAAAATATAGAAATGGTTTGACAAGAAACCCCAAATAGCTGATCTAAAAAATAACATAGTATTCCATACATACGTATGTGTGTGTGTATGTGTGTGTGTAAATTGTTTATTATAGAGATTGTGTCGAGAGTAGGGGTTAAATTTTTCTACAAGACACTTAGGATATGACTATTTATAGAAATAAATGGAGGAAAACCCTATTAAAAACATAATTGAAAACTTGTCAATCCTTTAAAAATCTAACACTACTCCTATTTATATATTACAAAGCAGGATGTTTCCTTGCAAAAATCATGTAGATATTTTAAGGTGGTTGTTTTTTTTATGTTGGATCATGTCTTGTTTGAAATCCTAGTCCTTCTAAGTTCCTTTGGATCTTTATGAATTTCAAATGATTATGTGCCTTTGGATGAGAAACTACCACCATTATTGCCATCTACCGATAGGTCCAAGAGATTTTTTCATTTAATGCTTTATATTTATGGGATACTTCTATTATGGCTCACATGTTACTATTATCATTTCATGGATATGTGTCATATTCTTTTACAAGAAAGGATGATACTCCTAGAAGATTGCACAACTCAACAATTTTAATTTTTGGGTCATAGATGTTTCTTCCTTGGGATTTTTCTCACCACTTGATATGGAGACCCCTTGAAATTATAAATTCAAGAGTTTTGACCTCAAGATATCATATTGGAACTTTCTCTCTTCATCTTACAATTAGAACTAACAAAATTTTGACTTTTAGATAACCTTCACTTTTATGCTTATCCATATATTATACTTTTATTTTCTCTTTCCAATAAAAAGTGTAGTGAGACATCACAATAGGTCCCTTTGTTGGGAGCTCATGGAGTTAGATATGGGATGATACAAAATGTCTAGGAGGGATTTATCTATAGCATTACTGGTTAAGGGTTCGTCATAAAACCTTAAATAATTTTGCATGATCTCCCTATTCCCTTTGAAGCAATCCAATAAATGCCCCATGGATTTAAAGACTAATTTCCATTGTTTATTATGAACAAGGAAAAGTGTTCCATAGATATGATTTACTTATTTTTCTTCCTCTTTATATACTAGGTTTTTAGTTACCTTTTGCTTCCTTTAAATTTTAGGCAAGGATTTCAAATCTTGCACTAATTATCATGTGATGTTCTAAGTGAGGTAAGTGGTTTCATCCATGGACAAGGAAAAGGATATTCAATTTATTGAAGTTGTATAACCCTTATATCACTAATGAAAAAACAACCCTTGTTATGATTCTTGTTATCCCACTATTATATTATCCATGAGATAAATCTTTATTTTTGTACATCAATTTACTCAAGGATTCATTATCCTTCCTCTAGTAGAACTAACAATTTAGATATGTTCTTGTTATATTTAATTAATGTGATATCTACAATGCAAACAAATTAGGTGGTATTTATTATATCATGGTTGATTTTAACTTAATTAAGGTTAAGACTTGGTAAAAGAGGGGGAGGGATGCACATGGTGTTGTTGTTAGGTTCACCAAATATGTGGGGTAACCAAAGGGACAGACCCATACTCAAGCAAGAGAGAAATATTGCTAACTCATTGTTTGTTTGAGATTTTATCTTTAGTAAGGAAAGAAATTTTATGGGTTCACCAAGGGTAGTTTATCGATGTCCCTAAATCTAATATGACAAGTTTAATTTGAAAAAGCCTATATTTTTTATTCTATACTAATATCTAAGATACAAAGATATCGATGCAATGCATATAATGATAAAATGCAACAAACAAAAGACTACTCTATATATGTTTTTTATTATTTGCTTTATTACTATGTTATAGAAGAAAAATTTTAGTATAGAATTTCACTTTTCATTTTCTCTCAATAAAAATTGAAGAAAAAGTATTATGCAAGTGGTATATGAAAATATCAATTCAAATGCTTAAAGTAGAAAATAAAGTTCATGCTAAAATTATGCTAAATATCTTTCATTTTATCTCTTTTCTTCACTTAATATTTTTATCACCCTAAAATAGAACAAAAATGCTACACAAAAATAGATAGTAAATATGAAATAAAGACAAAAGAGAATGGACAACAAAGCTTACCTAATTTGATGTTTTATGCAAATCCACTGCCTATAGCCAAATCCACCACCTCCATAAAATTGTCACTTGTAACCCCTATAGCTAGAAAGTTTTCTTACACCTACAAAGTAAAGGAGACTAAAAGGGTGATAACTTTTTTGGGTCTTTCGAAATACCAAGAAACTCCAAGCAACATGATTGGCATAGTCAAGCCCCCAATTTGTAAACACACATTTAAAATAAACTTAAAAGTAGACTCAAGTTACCTATCATAAAAATACCACCTAAAAGTGTAGTGACTAGAAAATTCACTCTTTCGTACTAAGAACAATATGATAAAACCAAGAATCAACATAGAATTCAGTTCCAATAACACCTATTTCAAATCCACCACCTGAGAGTGAGATGGATGGCAAATTATTTTTCTAGGATGAACTATAGAAAAATAATATTATTGGGTCCACCTATTTCAAATCCTTGATATTAAATATTGATTGTCTCATACATTAGTTAAATAATATTATTGGGTCTACCTATTTCAAATCCTTGATATTACATATTGATTGTCTCATACATTAGTTAAATAATATTATTGGGTCCATTATATTGCAACTTTATTATATTTGATCATATGATTAATTTTCTATGGTAATTCTATATTATAAATAAGGATTCAAAAACCATAAATGGTATTAGAACCTTCATATGGTTGCTTGGACATGTCTTGAAAGTTAAAATTTGTTTACCAATGGGTATGGAAAACCAGTGAAGCTAAGGATATTACTGTTGGGTAGGAAAGACTAGTGAAGTTAAAGTATTTCTACTAGGTTGAAGAAAAAAATAGTGAAGCAAATATTATTACCACTAGGTTGAAGAACAACCAATGAATATTAAAGATTCATATTTTAGAGAACTAAATAAAGGATAAAGTTGGTCATCACCATTCTACTTTAAATTATATATTTAGAAGTTTTATAATTCATGCTAAATATTTTTAATATAATGAAAAATTTATCTTCAAAAGTTGAGAATATTCCTATAATAGATAGAGAAGACTTTCATCTTTGATTTCTTGAAGACCATGAAATTTTCTCATGCAGGGATTGGTTTGAGTTGTAGTTAAGTTTTAGATATAGATCTTGATAAATTTTTAGGTAATTAAGGTAAATATTTGGAATATAAGGTAGTCTATAGTATAGATGAAGGTCTTAGAGATAGACCTTGATATTGATAGAGAAATTAGACTCTAGAAGGGAAATAGAAGTAGATAAAGGAGACTTGAAAAGTATCTCATTGATAGTAGAATTAAGAGACCTGAGAAAGAGGTCCTATTGAATATTGGTTCTTAATAAGAAAAAATACTAGAATATAACTTGCTCTATAGAGATAGAAAGAAAGTAAGAAAAACTTGAAGGTAGTAAGAAGACTTCAAGAAGAATTCAAGCAAGAAAGACTTGAAGATAATATTTTTGGAATGGTAAGTATCTTTCCAAATTTTGATTGTTGTAGAAGTCTTCAATATAGCAAAAGGTATTGAGTATAATCTAAGTTAAAGGATAGAGTAATAACTACACAAGGTAAAACAAATAGAGATAGGTAGAGTTTACATTGAAAGAAAGATTGCAATATGGAATTGAATACTGATGCAAAGAATCATAGAAGTCCACATGGGCAACAAGCATTGAAAGGTAGTAACAAGGTTTGAAAACCAATTAAAAAACTTCATTATAATAAGGAAGACTTGAAGCTAGAGAACACAACATATTCAATCAGGAAAAGATTGAATTAAAGCTTAAACAAACAAAAAGTAAGAAAAATTATTTTTAGAATCAGCTTACCAAATATTAAAGATTTTAGGAGTACAATATTTAAGGATAATAGATAACAAGTTCAAAGAGTGTTGGACAACATTTATAGTAAGGAATAATAACACCATAGTCAAAGTGAAGCACCATAATCTAAGAGAAGAATTATTCATAGCTAGAAATGAGATAAAGAACATCAAGTGAAAGACCACAAGGGAAAATGGAGTATATATTCAACCAAGGAGAAGCTATGATTCTGAAAAGCAAGGGAAAAATAAAGGAAGTTCTACATAGATGTCTAAGGTATGGTAAGCTTGAAGAGGAAACAAGCTTGAAGAATTAAGGAGAAAAGAATAAGGAGAGGCTGATTGCAGCCCTAGTAAGACTTATCTTATTTAAAATTTAAAAGGTGTAGCTATGTTCATAGATTATAGTGACAACTATTTAGCTCAAAGCAATTCAAGAGCCACCTAAATCTGCACAATGAAATAGAGTAAAACATTTTTAAAAATTTTTTAAGATACCATGAATATTATCTAAGGGAAAAATTTAGTTGAACAAAGGCTATAATACAATAAAATAAGGATATAGATCAAGTTAGGCTATGTAGAGGCAAGCACCAAGCGATAAGGCTATGTGTAGCTAAGCACCAAGCAATAAGGCTAACTAGAACCAAGTACCAAGAAATAAGCTAGGCTATGTATGTCAAGAGTATAACACTAAGCTAAGAAATGCATGAGAGAAGTAAGACTCAGAATCCAAGCACAACATCAGAGCACAATGCAAAAACTAAGGAGAATCATTGAGTGTTTAGTACAAATCTAAGCCAAGTAGTAGTGTAGAGAGCCAAGCGTAACAACATTAATTCATACCCACAGACTGCATATGATTCAAGCACCAATCTAGAGTCAAAAGTGAAATAGTCATAGAATGAATCATTGAAGAACAAATATATGTAGATAAAGGTCTAGTGAAGCGATATAGAAGTGAACAAACAAGAAGGAAACAATATTTAACACCAAGAAAATAGTTTGAACATAGAAACCAAAACTCAAATTAAGAGTCTAAAAATATTGAATGTATCAAAGTTTGAGCAGTGCAATACATAAGAGTATCACAATATAGGAGATAAGGGATAAGTGATGTGGATAGGTAAGCTATGCAGCACATGGTCAGTGCCTTTTGGATGAAAACCAAAGAAAAAAAAAGCATTTGAGTCACTCAAGCAAAAAGGAAACAAAGCATCACCATAGTCACTTTTCAAGTTGAATCTAGAGGAAGTGAAATATTATAAGTCACCCAAGTAAAGAGAAATTAAAATGGTATTGCAAGCATTGCTTGAGTGTAAAGGAAGTTAAAACATAAAGAGATGAGAGTGTCTCAAGCATCAGGTATTGGAAACATTAGAAAAAGTGCTAAATCAGGAAAAAAATAGATATTGAATACCTAGCACCACTATATGAGATAACACTAATGAAATAAGAAAATTAGAACATTAAGTATTCTCAAGAAAAACCTAATTCATTGCACATTGCATAAATGGACAATGAAATGCTTAAAACTATGCAAAATACTAACACACCCCATTAGAGAAAGGTATAGGGAATGATAAAAGTGTAATCAATATTTTGGATTCATCAATAATCCATAGTTGTATGCTCATCATCACACAATTTGATGCATAGGTGAAATGTTCGCTCAAGCGCTAAAAGGAGAGTCATTTAGAAAAGTTGTCACACATAGTGAGGTTTAATCTATTTAAATTTTAAAATTTAATTAAATTTAGAGATAAGGTGTTATATTTTAATATTTCATTTTTTGCTAAGGTTTAATAAGCCTAAGTGGAGAGATAAGAGTAATAATAGGTTATTTAATTCCTTAGTTAATTTTTAAAGTTTTTCAAGTGATAATGAACTATAGGATTTTATTAAAGAAGTTTTATTAAAGTTTTTTGAAGTTATTATTTCATTATTTTTTTAAATTTAAATCCATAGAATATTTTTCAAATAATTTAATTTTGGAGAGATAAGGAAACCTAATTTAAATTTAGGACCTTTAAATTTGTAAACATTCTTATTCTTTTATTTCTAATTAATTAGGGAGCCATAAGGAATTCAACATCATAGGTTTTTGAAAAATTAGAAACTTGAAAAATTATTCATTCAAAACCTAGGGAGTGTTAACGTACTTACTATATTACATTATTAGCTTTATTTGTTGCACTATTACAACTACGTAACAGAGTTCTGGTTCAGCCGTCCCGCCGGTGTTCTATTCCCGACATTGCTGTATTATTTAAGCATTGTTGAATAATGAAATCATGTTCCGCATTTTACATGGCATCAGATCCAAGTTGCAGGAAGCTGTGAGAAGGGAAAGGTTGGAGGACTGCATTTTCAGCTGGGAGAAGGTTGCTGCGTTCTTTTTGTGAGTGCAAATTATTTTTTAATCATGCAATTGTGATTTAAAAAAAAAATTCGTGCAGGACGCAGCATCCCCGCTGTCCCCACCCCCGCACCGTGACGCAAGTGCGCATCTGTGCGCGGACGCAAACAGCGTCGTGCTCTGCAGCATGACACAGGGTCGCGATTGACGTCACGCTCTGCAGCGCGAAACAGGGTCACGACTGCATCCATGACAGAACGCGAACGTCGCTCTCTATAGAGTGACACAGGGTCATGACTACATCTGCGACTGAGCGCGAACGTCGCGCTTTGCAGCGTGACTGCATCCGCGACAGAGCACGGACGTCGCGCTCTACAGCATGACTGCATCCGTGAGCGCGGGTCACGATCGCATCTATGAGGACACAGCGGGGGTTGAATTTCCACCCCCCCACCCCCATTGAGCGGAAGCTCCTGGGAGGAATAAATAAAAAAAAAAAAAAAAGAGAATTGGTGCCCCCCCCTTGAACGCCCCAAAAAAAAAAAAAAAAATTCCAGAAGCGAGAACGCGCGAGTGGGGAGGACGAAGCAGCGGAGGAGCACAAAAGCCGAGGCCGCTGCAAAGGAGGAGGCAGAAGGAGGGGTTGAAAGAGGAGCAGGTCCATTGATCCCTCCGGATCAGCCCGCTAGCTCACTTGGCAGTGAGCTGTGCGGTAAGGCTCAGGGAGCCTGCAGGTCGGGGGTTCAAATCCCGCCAACTCCCCCCAAAGGTATAAATTTTTATTTTTCAAAGGTTTTATAATAATTATTTTTTTTAGTTAAAATTTTTAATTTTAATTTATTTTTTAATAGTTTTTGAAAACTTTATAAATTAAAAATTTAATTTTTAATTTATTTTTCATAAGTTTTTTAAAAAAACTATATAAATTAAAATTATTTGTTTTAACTTTAAATAAATAATAATTATTAAAATGCTTTGTTAAAGGAAAATTTTTTAAGGGGGGATATTTTTTCAAAAAATCAAAGGGGGAATGTGAGTAATTTTTTGAAATAGCAATTTGGCGAATTGTAAAAGGTGCATTTTTGGCTGTGACCGACACCTTGTGGGTTATTCTTGTGGGCAATTTTTCTTGTTGTATGTTGCATATTTCATTTTTGCACTATAACATTAAAAATTAAAATCAAAACACTCCCTAAGTCCCCGAAATAATTAAAACCCATCCGTGTAATTTATTGCACTGCAACGTTCGGTATTTGTGATACCTCTGGCCAGCACTTACAGGTAAAGTTGTCGTGATTTGGCTACTGTATCCGCTGCCTAATATAGCTGCTACAACGACGTCTGAGCTTGTTCTCTATAAATCATCGGGGAGAGATAAGTTAGCCATTTTTGCATTTTTTACTCCATCCACTACCCTTTATCGCACTTGTGTTTAGGCGTAAATCCTGACGAAGTATTCTTCATAGTGTTTAGGGGAAGTTACGTCCCACGCATGAGAAGAATCTTCTATGGTAGGTGCCATCAACAAGGCGATTCCCTTTCGGTACCGCTTATGTTCCACGTACCGTATGATCTCTAAAACTCACCTATAGTCTCCCTCACGTAAGGGCGGGTGATTTTTGTTGATCTTTCTAAATACCTATAGTTTCCCTCATGTAAGGGTGGGTATTTTGTATGGTATATTGGCCTAGAAAAAGGTATATCGAAATGGGGACCAATTGGTGATATAAGGAACCTTCACTATGGCCGTTGTTACAAAGTTGATGACTGGTCCGCATTAGTTATTGAAAGGTCCAAATTATACACCATGGAAACATAAGATGAAGGCAATTCTCCAAATGAAATATTTGTGGGATATTGTTACTGGAGTAGCAAATAGGCCTTCACCAACAGCAGGATCCACAGGTCCTTCCGCGAGATCGGATAGCTTTTGACAAGAAAGACAATCGAGCAAAGGTGCTCATTTTGTTTGTTGTTTCGGATGAAGTGCAACCTAATATAGGCTGACAAAGCAAGTGGTAAAGAGGCATGGGATGCCCTTAGAACCATCTATGAGGGAAAGAATGAATCCACCATTCTTCATCTTCAACAACAACTTCATAACCTGAGTTTGAGACAGGGTGAAACAGTTGAACTCTTTCTGTGCAAAGTGTTTGAGTTGAAAGAGAAATTGAGTTCTTTGGGAGATACTGTGGATGAAAAGCTTCTCATTTCACTTGTGATGAGAGCTTTACCTTCTTCATTTGATATTTTGATAACCTCAATCCAGGTGTCTCAACGACAAATTACCTACATCGAGTTGGTCAATCTACTTCAACAACAAGAGGCACGCCAACTTCACAAGGATGATTCTTCCAATACAGCCCTATACACCAACAGGTATGGTTTTAGGAAGAAAGGTAATGGGAAAAAAGGAGGCAACTTTCAGAAAGGAGGAAATTCTCAACAAGATACGAAAAGAAAAGGCAAACAACCTCAACAAAAGAAGAGGTGGTGCAAGATCTGTGAGAAAGACAACCATGACACCAATAGGTGTTGGCATAAGAACAAGTAGAAAGGCCAAAACAAACCACAAAATAAAAACAAGCAACCCTAGGTGAATGTTTCTATTGAAGAATCTAACTCGGATTCTGAATGGGCACACAAGGTGCTCATGACTACCACAGGTTTGCCCCTGTGCTTCCTTTCCATAAACATGTCGTGAAATCACGACAGGTTATCCATTGGGAGGCTTTTCTCAAAAAGGTCGCGATATCGCGTCGGTTTTTCCCCCTTAACTAAATTTTTCTCAAAACATCTCAAAATCGCAACAAGAATGCCCCTTTGAGTCCTTTCCTCAAAAAAGGCACGAAATCGCGACGAATTTTCCTTAGAGTAGCTTTTCACACAAATTGTCGCGATATCGCGACGGTTTTTCCCTTTCATGCAATTTTTCTCAAAGCGTCGCGATATCGCGACACTTTTCCTCCAGCAGCAAAACCAACCAAAGAGATCGCGACATCGCGACACCTTCTCATCAACGACCGCGACGACGCAACATGTCGCGAAATCGCTACAATAATCCTCCCAAGGCCGCAGCAACCAGAAGGGTAGCGAAATCGCTACAGTTTTCCAGGATAGGTCGCGACAGAGCAGCATGTCGCGACAGAGCGACATGTCGCGACAGAGCAACATGTCGCGAAATCACGACAGAAAACCAAACAGGGTCGCGACGACGCAATATGTCGCGATATCGTGACATAAACTAACCTTAGTCATTTTTTATCTCATGGATGTAGGGATCGTTCCAGACCACTCCGAATCTCTTCATCTATCATAGGCATATCACTGTGCAGCTGAACACCTACCTCTTTCTCAGCACCCATCTTCGCAAGGAAGTCAGCTACCGTGTTCAGATTTCTACTCACATACACAGGGATGACATCATCTAACTCCCTCCATAACTCATTGATTTGAGATATCAACATCCGCAGTCTCCAGGCTTTTAAAGAGAAATTCCGCAAGCAATCTAGAGCGCCGATCAGGACTTGAGAATCAGATTCAAGAATTATCCTCCGATGACCCTGCTTAACAGCCCAGATAGACGCTGAATTAATGGCCAAGGATTCGGCTTCATTGTTCGTGGCTCTGCCCAATCCCTGTAATTCCCAGTAAAGAACCGCACTCGAGTGATCCCGACAAACAACACCAATTCCTGCGTTCCCGGGTTGCCTTTTGCAGCCCCATCAGTATTGATCTTGATCCGACCTTCAGGGGGAGGTTTCTAGCATGATCTGTCTTGCCTCTCAAGACCCTCAACCCCCTCTTCAGGATGCCCAAGAGTAGCCTGATTCTTTTCAGTGACAAAAGTAGCAACAGTTTCTGTGACTTTGCTCCAGATAACCTGCCAAACACCGTCAATCGAGGAGAAAGTGTTTCTAAAGATCCGGGCGTTTCTCTCCAACCAAAATTGCCACCAAATGAAGAGAAAGCCTAACTGCCAGCCAGTTCGGAGAGCTATGGAATTGAACCTGCCCCATTTCCATTTTTCCCAAATATTGGTACGATTGAGAACACCATTAGCTTGGAGTTTAAATTGAGAGAACCAGCGTTCCCAAATCTGATGAGTAAAAGGACACTCAAAAAACAAATGGTCTGCAGTATCCTCATGTTGGAGGCATAAAGCACATTGAGAGGGGCCATTGAAACCCCTACGTCTGAGATTGTCAAAGGTGAGAAGACCATTATGCATAAGTTGCCAAGCGAAGAAGTTCACTTTCGGCCAACCCTTTGAATGCCAAATCCTTCTCCAATGCTGAACCGGAAAAGAGTGTGGGGGAGGCTCAGGGAGGATCTCTTCATATCCAGCCTTAAGCGAGTAGACCCCAAGGCTTCCATAGCCCCAGGCTAATTCATCTTCCTCATCCTTCCCCGTGAGGAACCTTTCTGACAGTATTTTTTGCAGGATAGGCGCCCACTCTGGAGAGACAGTAATTGGCCACTCCTCCCATCGCTTAAACTTTTTAAAAGTATACCCCCCCAAATGACTGGTAAGAAGATACTTATCAATAAGGATCCAACCCTGGGCTTCTAAGGCGGTCATGATAGGTTGTAGCTCGGGGAACATAACAATAATGGGCGGATGCTGGTCCCAAGAGTCTGTCCAGAAGCGAGCCTTGTCTCCTTTCCCCACTTTCCAGAATAATTGATCTTTGATAATCTGGGACCCAAGCTTGAGAGTCTGCCACACTAAGGAACCAGGACCTTCCAAGGGAAAGCGACCCACCTCATTGGGATGGACATGCCCCAAATATTTACTGGAAAGAATTCTGCTGAAGAGAGAGGATGGCTGAGAAACCCACCTCCAATACAGTTTTCCAGCCAAAGCCCTGTTGTTAAGCATAGAGCATCTCAAGCCCAGCCCTCCTTTATCCTTAGGCTGGGTAACTTTGTCCCACCCAACCAAGGCCCATTTTTTCTTCCCTTTTGCGCCTTCCCATAAAAATCTTCTAGCCATTTTGTCCAGCTCTTTCCAGATGGTATGAGGGGCGGCCAGTATTGAGAATTTATAGATCGGCAAAGCCTGAATAACTGATTTCAAGAAGGTTAATCTACCCCCGTAGCTTAGCCATTTATGGGCCCAATGATTCATTCTGTCTTTGATGCCTGCTAACAGGTTCTTCCAAATATCAATATTTAACTTTTTGAAATGAAGGGGAACCCCCAGGTAAACAATTGGAAGAGAGGTCCTTGTGAAGCCCAGGATCTCAATAACGCGCTCCTGAAGCCGTTGGTCAAGATTGAAAAAGACCACTTTGGACTTCCTGTCATTTAGAACCTGATTTGAAGCCCTTAGGTAGACATTCAAAGTATCTCCTGATTCCTCTAGCTTCCCGAAGAGTGGCCGCACCAACCGGACCCGTATCATCCACAAATTGCAAGTGAGTCGGAGTTTCCTCCCCAACCTTGATACCGGATAGCAGACCTTGTTGCCTTCTCCTCAAAAACAGTCTGCCCAAACCTTCAGCCAAGAGAAGGAAGAGATAGGGAGAACAAGGGTCTCCCTGGCGGAGCCCACGGGAGGCGCCGAAAGGAAGCGAGGGAAGGCCCTTAATGAGAACAGAAAAGGAGGGAGAAGAAACACAACTCATAACCCAAGCAATCCATTCCTGAGAGAAGCCAAAGGCAGCCGACATTTTTGACAAGAAGCACCACTCCACCCGGTCATAAGCCTTGGACATATCCGAGTTTAATGAACATGCCTTTGTTGCCCGAAGTTTGCATTGAATGGATGGCCTCCTGGGCCAAAATCACCCCATCCAATATTTGTCTTCCCTCAACAAAGCCCCCTGTTCAGGAGAAATGATGCTATGAAGAAGGGGTTTAAGCCTCTCAGCCATTATCTTAGTGATGATTTTGTAAATCACATTGCATAAAGCAATAGGCCTGAAATCAGAGATATGAGTCCCCGCTTCCCCTTTCGGAATTAAAGCAATGAAGGTGTGATTGATCGCCCTGAGCATTCTTCGATTGGATCTGGATTCCTCAGTAACAGCCAGAACATCCTCCTCCAAGGTATCCCAGAAAGCCTGAAAAAATTCAATAGGAAAGCCATCTGGACCAGGAGATTTTCCAGTACTCATACCAAAGACCACATTTCTCAGTTCATCCCTTTCAATGGGTCTAAGCAGGGTCTGATTGTCCTCTTCAGAGATAATAGGAGGAATAACATTAAGAACTTCGTTCTGAGCCTCAATATCTTGCTGCATACTTTCCTTAAAAAGTTTAGAAAAGTAATCGATAGCATGGGAGTGCATACCAGGAATAGTATCGAAGACATTTCCCTGTTCATCTTTGAGAACTTCCATATTGTTCATCTGTCTCCTAGCACAAGGTGACCGATGAAAAAATTTGGTATTTCGTCCCCCTCTAATAACCAAGTATTTCTAGCCCTCTGTTTCCAAGTATAACTCCCCTTGGTTGTCAATGTCCTCAACCGCTTTACGCGATTCGTCATCTTAGATTTAAGTTGCTCAGTAATTGATCCTTCCCTAAAAAGTTTCTGAACCTCCTCCCATCTAGCCACCAAGGGAGCCCTTTGGGACTGGAAATCCGACTTGTTTCCTTTCCTCCACTGTTTCAATTGAAATTTGACAAATTGAAGCTGTTTATGAAATTTGAACATTGCTGTCCCAAAAGGTGGACGGCCTTCTGCCCACCAATGAGGAATTTTTTGTCGAAGGTCCTCCTTTTGTAACCAAAAATTCTCAAATTTAAAAGGCCTATGGTGCTGTCCTCTCGAAGTCCCTCCCTCAAGCAAGATGGGAAAATGATCCGAAATAGGGCCCTCCAAAATCGGGAACTTAAAAGTCCATTTAACAAAAGCCTCCTCCGAGACCAAAAAGCGATCTAACTTGACCTTCCTGCTATGTGGCTCCTTTCTCTTGTTTGTCCAAGTGAAAAAAACACTAGGGCCTTGAACGTCCACTAGATTAAAGGCCAGAACTTGGGCAATCAAAGCCGATCCCCTGGATCCAAAGTAGGGGAGCCACCTTCCTGGTCCCGAACAGATAATTTTGCATTAAAATCCCCTGCAATAATCCAGTCATAACACTCCCTGTATGCTCTCATGTTGTGAACAGCGTCCCATTGGAGCCTCTGGCCATCAAGATCTTGGGCCCCATAAAAGTTGGTTATAAGGACCAGCTCAGAATTGAAGTTATTTCTGAAGAGAGAAGTAAGAACACCCCTACAAGCTACATGTTCTAAAGCAGTCCAGACCAGAGGGTTCCAAAGGGTAACAATTCCACCTGAAGCTCCTTGGGCAGCCACGTCCATATACCCAGCTCCCCGCCAGATTTTAGTAGCGGTTTTACTCATAATATCTAAAGACATTTTGGTCTCCTGAAGAAGCAAAAAATCTGTTTTTCGGTTTTCTAAGAGTCTTTGAACAGCAGATTGATGGGTTCTACTGTTTAAACCCCTAATATTCCAAGATTGAATAATCATTGAAAACCTTGTGAGCAGTAAGAATCAATGGACCTCACCAATCCTTCATTGATTAACTTATCTCCTTGGGCTATTAGTAATTCCTTATTGGATTTTCTTCCCGCTCCTTGAGAGTTATTGTTTCTTGATCTCTTTTCCACCTGGGAAATCCCTAAAGCAGGCCTTTCTCTGTTTTTATCTGCATTTCCCATGGTAACATCTTTTATAGCCGGCTGTGTTGGGGAGTGTATAACCAAAGCCCCTGGATTCTCTAACTGCAGGTACTCAGTTGCACGATCACTGTTCTACTACGGGAGTGAAGGAAGGAGAAACAAGAGGTGGAGTGTTGACATTCTCACCATTCCCAACCACTCCTTCCATAGATTGGTCCTCCAGATCCACTAATGACTTAAAAATTTCATACCGATTGTTTGGCTTGAGCTGTACCTGCTCCTTGCCATTTTTCTTTTTGTTTCTCTTTCGTTTCACCTGTTCAAAGCCATCCTGTTGAGCATCAGGACCTGGAGAATTGCTAGAGGGTTCATTGACCGGACTGGACTTACCCTCTCTAGGGCGGTTTGACATTCCACTCGGAGCCTCCATTTTTGTGCTCACTACGTTTGGGCAGAACCTTGCCAAATGTCCATGCTTATGGCATACTCGGCACCTGAAAGGTAGGGCCTCATAGTCTAACTGCTGGATCCAGGGTACTCCTGCAAGCTCAAGTTCCACCTCAGCTGGTAGAGGCTGACTAATGTCCATCTCTACACATATTCTAGCAAAGACAGCAGAATTGCCCTCTATGGTATCTTTGGAGACTCCCAGAAATCTGCCTAGGGAATTACCTATTAATTCCAAAACCTGCTCACCCCAAAACTCCATCGGGAGAGCGTACAGCCGGATCCAGACCGGGACAGCCGTGGGTTCGATGCGGGGGTCGAAACCCACTCTCCAGGGTTGGACAAATAACCCTGCTGGTCCATGGTTTCTCTTTTCTGATTCAAATGCTCTGTTTCTATCTGCTAAAGAAGAGAAACTTATGATGAAATACCCATTGCTTATAGGCCATAGAGAGTACTCACCGTGTGGCTCCCAGTTCTGACGAACCCAGGTATGCAGAAAATTCAGTGTGGGCCGGATGCCCATGAATTTGCAGATCAAGTCGTGATTAGCTCGGTAGACGATTGTATCTTCGACCAGCATTGGTTCTATTACAATCTTAGGCCTGGAGGAAGATTGTGGGAGGCATCCATTAACGCGGTGAGCATTTGGGCCATTGGCAACAATCTTGAGTATCGATTGAAAAGCATTCCGCTGAGCTCCGTCCGTGGAAGGCGAGGGAAAATCTTTCAACTTCTCGGCATATGAGGTCTTTCTCCCAGCAGGAGAAACAGGAGGAGACCCCATCGGGCCCTCCCGGGACCACTACAGAACCTTCAGGCGAAAGCAGAAACAACCCCCCAAAGCCCTAGGCAAGATCTTCGGGCCAGAGTCCCTCGAGCAACACCAGACGCCGTCACAGAAAATTTCCCGCCAAAAGCCAAATCGCCAGAGCAATTTTTTTTTTCGGATGGGACCTTGGCCCTTTTACCTCCTTCGCCCTTTATTTTAGTAGCATAAGATTTTGGTTATCTTTTGGCCAAATGTGGAAGTGAAATATTATAAGTCACCCAAGTAAAGAGAAATTAAAATGGTATTGCAAGCATTGCTTGAGTGTAAAGGAAGTTAAAACATAAAGAGATGAGAGTGTCTCAAGCATCAGGTATTGGAAACATTAGAAAAAGTGCTAAATCAGGAAAAAAATAGATATTGAATACCTAGCACCACTATATGAGATAACACTAATGAAATAAGAAAATTAGAACATTAAGTATTCTCAAGAAAAACCTAATTCATTGCACATTGCATAAATGGACAATGAAATGCTTAAAACTATGCAAAATACTAACACACCCCATTAGAGAAAGGTATAGGGAATGATAAAAGTGTAATCAATATTTTGGATTCATCAATAATCCATAGTTGTATGCTCATCATCACACAATTTGATGCATAGGTGAAATGTTCGCTCAAGCGCTAAAAGGAGAGTCATTTAGAAAAGTTGTCACACATAGTGAGGTTTAATCTATTTAAATTTTAAAATTTAATTAAATTGAGAGATAAGGTGTTATATTTTAATATTTCATTTTTTGCTAAGGTTTAATAAGCCTAAGTGGAGAGATAAGAGTAATAATAGGTTATTTAATTCCTTAGTTAATTTTTAAAGTTTTTCAAGTGATAATGAACTATAGGATTTTATTAAAGAAGTTTTATTAAAGTTTTTTGAAGTTATTATTTCATTATTTTTTTAAATTTAAATCCATAGAATATTTTTCAAATAATTTAATTTTGGAGAGATAAGGAAACCTAATTTAAATTTAGGACCTTTAAATTTGTAAACATTCTTATTCTTTTATTTCTAATTAATTAGGGAGCCATAAGGAATTCAACATCATAGGTTTTTGAAAAATTAGAAACTTGAAAAATTATTCATTCAAAACCTAGGGAGTGTTAACGTACTTACTATATTACATTATTAGCTTTATTTGTTGCACTATTACAACTACGTAACAGAGTTCTGGTTCAGCCGTTCCGTCGGTGTTCTATTCCCGACATTGCTGTATTATTTAAGCATTGTTGAATAATGAAATTATGTTCCGCATTTTACATGGCATCAGAGCCAAGTTGCAGGAAGCTGTGAGAAGGGAAAGGCTGGAGGACTGCGTTTTCAGCTGGGAGAAGGCTGCTGCGTTCTTTTTGTGAGTGCGAATTATTTTTTAATCACGCAATCGTGATTTAAAAAAAAAATTCGTGCAGGACGCAGCATCCCCGCTGTCCCCACCCCCGCACCGTGACGCAAGTGCGCATCTGTGCGCGGACGCAGACAGCGTCGTGCTCTGCAGCATGACACAGGGTCGCGATTGACGTCACGCTCTGCAGCGCGACACAGGGTCACGACTGCATCCATGACAGAACGCGAACGTCGCTCTCTATAGCGTGACACAGGGTCATGACTACATCTGCGACTGAGCACGAACGTCGCGCTTTGCAGCGTGACTGCATCCGCGACAGAGCACGGACGTCGCGCTCTACAGCATGACTGCATCCATGAGCGCGGGTCACGATCGCATCTAGGAGGACACAGCGGGGGTTGAATTTCCACCCCCCCACCCCCGTTGAGCGGAAGCTCCTGGGAGGAATAAATTAAAAAAAAAAAAAAAGAGAATTGGTGCCCCCCCCTTGAACGCCCCAAAAAAAAAAAAAAAAATTCCAGAAGGGAGAACGCGCGAGTGGGGAGGACGAAGCAGCGGAGGAGCACAAAAGCCGAGGCCGCTGCAAAGGAGGAGGCAGAAGGAGGGGTTGAAAGAGGAGCAGGTCCATTGATCCCTCCGGATCAGCCCGCTAGCTCACTTGGCAGTGAGCTATGCGGTAAGGCTCAGGGAGCCTGTAGGTCGGGGGTTCAAATCCCGCCAACTCCCCCCAAAGGTATAAATTTTTATTTTTCAAAGGTTTTATAATAATTATTTTTTTTAGTTAAAATTTTTAATTTTAATTTATTTTTTAATAGTTTTTGAAAACTTTATAAATTAAAAATTTAATTTTTAATTTATTTTTCATAAGTTTTTTAAAAAACTATATAAATTAAAATTATTTGTTTTAACTTTAAATAAATAATAATTATTAAAATGCTTTGTTAAAGGAAAATTTTTTAAGGGGGGATATTTTTTCAAAAAATCAAAGGGGGAATGTGAGTAATTTTTTGAAATAGCAATTTGGCGAATTGTAAAAGGTGCATTTTTGGCTGTGACCGACACCTTGTGGGTTATTCTTGTGGGCAATTTTTCTTGTTGTATGTTGCATATTTCATTTTTGCACTATAACATTAAAAATTAAAATCAAAACACTCCCTAAGTCCCCGAAATAATTAAAACCCATCCGTGCAATTTATTGCACTGCAACGTTCGGTATTTGTGATACCTTTGGCTAGCACTTACGAGTAAAGCTGTCGTGATTTGGCTACTGTATCCGCCGCCTAATATAGCTGCTACAACGACGTCTGAGCTTGTTCTCTATAAATCATCGGGGAGAGATAAGTTAGCCATTTTTGCATTTTTTACTCCATCCACTACCCTTTATCGCACTTGTGTTTAGGCGTAAATCCTGACGAAGTATTCTTCATAGTGTTTAGGGGAAGTTACGTCCCACGCATGAGAAGAATCTTCTATGGTAGGTGCCATCAACAAGGCGATTCCCTTTCAGTACCGCTTATGTTCCACGTACCGTATGATCTCTAAAACTCACCTATAGTCTCCCTCATGTAAGGGCGGGTGATTTTTGTTGATCTTTCTAAATACCTATAGTTTCCCTCATGTAAGGGTGGGTATTTTGTATGGTATATTGGCCTAGAAAAAGGTATATCGAAAGGGGGACCAATTGGTGATATAAGGAACCTTCACTATGGCCGTTGTTACAAAGTTGATGACTGGTCCGCATTAGTTATTGAAAGGTCCAAATTATACACCATGGAAACATAAGATGAAGGCAATTCTCCAAATGAAATATTTGTGGGATATTGTTCTTTGGAGTAGCAACTAGGCCTTCACCAACAGCAGGATCCATAGGTCCTTCCGAGATCAGATAGCTTTTGACAAGAAAGACAGTCGAGCAAAGGTGCTCATTTTGTTTGCTGTTTCAGATGAAGTGCAACCTCATATAGGTGACAAAGCAAGTGGTAAAGAGGCATGGGATGCCCTTAGAACCATCTATGAGGGAAAGAATGAATCCACCATTCTTCATCTTCAACAACAACTTCATAACCTGAGTTTGAGACAGGGTGAAACAGTTGAACTCTTTATGTGCAAAGTGTTTGAGTTGAAAGAGAAATTGAGTTCTTTGGGAGATACTCGTGGATGAAAAGCTTCTCATTTCACTTGTGATGAGAGCTTTACCTTCTTCATTTGATATTTTGATAACCTCAATCCAGGTGTCTCAACGACAAATTACCTACATCGAGTTGGTCAATCTACTTCAACAACAAGAGGCACACCAACTTCACAAGGATGATTTTTCCAATACAGCCCTATACACCAACAGGTATGGTTTTAGGAAGAAAGGTAATGGGAAAAAAGGAGGCAACTTTCAGAAAGGAGGAAATTCTCAACAAGATACGAAAAGAAAAGGCAAACAACCTCAACAAAAGAAGAGGTGGTGCAAGATCTGTGAGAAAGACAACCATGACACCAATAGGTGTTGGCATAAGAACAAGCAGAAAGGCCAAAACAAACCACAAAATAAAAACAAGCAACCCTAGGTGAATGTTGCTATTGAAGAATCTAACTCGGATTCTGAATGGGCACACAAGGTGCTCATGACTACCACAGATTCCACACAGAGGGATCCCATTTGGTATGTCGATTTTGGAGCTAGCAAACATATGACTGGCGACAGATCGTGGTTTGAATCATTTGTGGCCAAGGAGGGCAAACCTGTCACCATTGTCGATGATAAAACCTACAGGGTTCAGGGAGAGGGTATAGTTTTAGTCACTCTTCCTGATGGCAAGTGTCAGATTGACAAAGTCCTCTATGTTCCGGGATTGGCTAACAATTTGTTGTCAGTGACACAAATCCTGGATAGAAATATGGTTGTCAACTTTCGTGTTGAGAATGGAAAGAAGTGTTGTACTATAACCAGGAAGGGTAAGCAGATTGCAACAGCTTCATATAAGCACGAATTATTTGCACTAGATGCTATCTCTACTCCACATGTTGCCATGATTGTCTCTACTAAGGAGGCAACTTCCCTATGGCACAAGAGATATGGGCATCTTAGTTCTGGCTACTTACTTGAGCTCAGCAAGTATGAGATGGTAAAGGGTCTTCCTTCCATTTTTGCCACATTGCCAGTGTGCTCTGACTGCTTGGCAGGAAAGCAACATAGAGTACCATTTGAGAAGAGCTCTACAAGAGCACGAAAACCTCTGGAGTTAATTCACACCGATCTGTGTGGTCCTTTCACACCTAACAGTTGTGGAGGGAAGAGGTACTTTCAGTTATTCGTAGATGACTACTCACGAAAGATGTGGGTTTTCTTTCTCCAACTGAAATCCGAAGCTTTCACATTCTTCTAGCAGTTCAAGAAATCCGTTGAGAAGGAGTCAGGAGCTTCTATTAAAACCCTCCGCTCAGATCGAGGGGGAGAGTTTACCTCTAATGAATTTTTTGCATTCTTAGATAAGCATGGAATCAAGATACAGTTAAAAACTGCCTATACTCCTCAGTAAAATGGAGTTGCTGAGAGAAGGAACCATTCTATCATGGAAATGGTTCGTTGTATGCTCACAAGAACTACTCTTGGGTAACAATATTGGGCAGAAGATGTCACCACTGCAGTGTATTTTTTGAATAGGGCTCCCACAAAGGCCCTAAAAGGAATGACTCCACAGGAAGCATGGAGTTGTCAAAAACCCTCCATATCTCATCTTCGTATTTTTGGATGTCACGCTTTCATGCACATACCGAAAGAGAAAATGAAGAAGCTAGATGAGAAAACACTGAGATGTATTTTTCTTGGTTATTCTGAGCACTCTAAAGGATATCGTTTGATAGATCCTTTGACCAAGAAAATTCATATCAGCAGATATGTTGTCTTTGATGAAGCTTTCACATCACAGAGAACATCTAAAGTACACCAAGATATTGTAGAATCTAAGGAAGAGAATATTCCTTCGTCAACACAGACAGGAGGTCCTTCTACATCTTCTTCAACTCCACCGAAGAAGAATCCAAAATGGTGTACAAATACAATCAGAGATGCAAATTTATCCACTCCTCCCAATTTGAATTTGGATAGACCTCGTACACGCAGTATGGCTCAAAAGGAGAAAGAAGCCAAAGAAACTGGTGAGGTTGATGATCTTTGTCAATATTTTGAGGAACTTTTTGTGACTCCAAGTATAGAAGTAGAGGATATGGATATTGATGATGACAGGGCATTCATGTCTACCATAGATGATCTTGAACTCGCATCAGTGCAAGATGCTCTTAGTGAGCCTCAGTGGAAGGCCGCTATGGATACAGAGTATGAGTCTTTGATGAGAAATAAAACTTGGAAGCTTGTTGATTTGTCGCATGGAAAGAATCCCATTGGCTGCAAATGGGTATATAAAGTCAAGTACAAGGCAGATGGAACAATTGATAAGCATAAGGCCCGTCTTGTTGCAAAGGGCTATGCTCAAAAGGAAGGCATTGACTACGAGGAAATTTTTGCACCTACTGCTCAGATGACCACAATTCGGGTTATGTGTGCTATGGAAGCACAATATGGGTGGAAAGTTCACCAGATGGATGTCAAAAGTTCCTTTCTAAATGGTGATCTATAAGAAGAAGTCTACATGACACAGCCAGAAGGATTTGAAGTGGAAGGCCAAGAGCAGAAAGTTTGCAAATTGGTCAAATCCTTATATGGTCTGAAACAAGCTCCTCGAGCTTGGTATATAAAAATGGACAATCACCTTATGCAACATGGATTTAAGAGATGTCCATCAGATGCAAAACTCTATTTCAAGAAATAGGGTTCTGAGATAGTGTTGCTTGTACTCTATGTGGATGATCTGCTCATTACAGGGAGTTCAAAAACTATGATCTCTACTATCAAAGAAACTTGTGCAAATATTTTGAGATGACAGATCTTGAACTTCTCCATTACTGTCTTGGTCTGGAATTCAGCTAGAAGGAGCACTCCATCAAAGTGTCTCAGAAAAAATATGCCAAGACATTGCTAGAAAAATATCGCATGACTGATTGCAAGCCAATGGCAACTCCAATGGAGAATGGACTTCAGTTATCGTGATATGATGATTCACCTCGAGCGAGATGGTACTCTCTATCGATAGTTGATTGGGAGTCTCATATATCCGACCAATACTAGGCCGGATCTCGTATTTGCTGTCAACTATCTTTCGAGGTTCATGCAGGAGCCTAAGACCACTCATTGGAAAGCAGAAAAATGTGTTCTTCACTATGTTCGTGGTACTATGGAATATGGCCTAGAATACAAGAGGAACAACAAATTATTCTTGCAAGGATACACGGACTCCGACTATGCCGGATCATTTGATGATCGCAAGTCAACTTTTGGATACATTTTTCATCTGGGATCCGGTCCTATCTCTTGGCATAGCAAGAAGCAACAGGTGGTTGCTATTTCATCAACAGAGGCATAATATCGTGCTGCACGTGAAGCTGTGTGTGAAGTGAATGGTTACGTTGCATTCTGACAAGTATGGGCCATCCATCAAAATCTCCAATACACTTGTTTTGCGATAATCAGGGTGTTCTAAACCTCGTCAAGAATCCAGTCCATCATGAAAGAACAAAGCACATTGACACACAATGTCATTTCATTCGATATGAAGTTCCAAAGAATCAAATTCAGCTTCAGCACATTCCCATCGATTCTCAAGTTGCAGACATTTTCACTAAGGCACTTGGACGTGTCAAATTTGAATTGTTTCGTAGCTCACTTTGTATTGCAAAATGATGTAAGGGGATGTTAGTATAGCTATTAGTTATTACATTACCCAAATAATGTAATAAAGGGGGATGTTAGCGTACTTACTATATTACATTATTAGCTTTATTTGTTGCACTGTTACAACTACGTAACAGAGTTCTGGTTCAGCCGTTCCGTCGGTGTTCTATTCCTAGCATTGCTGTATTATTTAAGCATTGTTGAATAATGAAATCATGTTCTGCATTTTATAGGGAGACATAAGGTAGACTAAATCAAATGAAATTGATTAATGAATTAATGGATGAAATTGTAAAAAAATGCATTCAATAAAGATAGTGAAGAACTATTTCATGAACTTAAGTTTTATGCACAAAACTTGATAAACAATTTTGATGGATATAGATTTTTGCCTATTAATCTAATGGAAAATTTTTATTTGATTCTTAAGGAGGAGAGAGAAGAGAGTTTTACAACTCTAATAATTTATCTTCATGAAATATTTTTCAAGACTTCGTAGAATTCTCAAAACACAATTATATTTTCTTTAGAAGAATGTTTAATAATTTATTTATCATTAATTGTTTTTGAATTTTTCCAAGGAATGAAATATAAGAAAGAAGATTATGTTAGTAAAGAATCATTAAAACCAAGTAAATACTATTGTGATGATTTACTAACTCAATATCTAGAATATATATCTCAAGTGAAAGTGCAAAAATGAAGAAAGAGAAGGAACAAGAAGAGAACTCAAATCAAGAAATCCAAAAAGAATTCTAAACCAAAAGACACTAAAGACTCTTATATGAATGACTCATACATTAATCTATTCAAGGTAGATTGAAGATTCAAGTATGAAGCTCATATTGAAGACTAAAGTATTAAATAACCAAATAATGTAATATAGGGGGGTGTTGGAGAATATTACATTATTTGGTACATGCCAATGTACCACCATGGTACATCATTGAAAATATTATATTCGGGTTATGTCTTAGATTAGTGAGTGAGTTAATATTTTACGTATTGTAATAATGTGCATAGCATAGACAAGTGTCATGTTTATATGACTTCAAGTGTTAAGAGTGTAAATGTGCACAAGTGTCCAATATGTAAGTGTGCACATGTGTCCTTAGATTAGAAATATTCAATTACAAGTTTACATGTGTATGCAAGTGTCAATTAGAAAATCCAATAGTCATAAGGCTCAACATATGGAAAGGAAGTGTCATCCTAGAAAGGCTATATATTACTCCATAGAAGTCATCACTTATATCACCTACATTGCCTACATAGTCTAAAATGTTCTATGGTGTCATCTCTATGAAATATTTGTAATAGAAAGAGGAGTAATACAAGTTTGCATACATTTGAGTAACTTGTATTATAAGTGGTGTTATATTTTATATTTTAGGATTTACATTCATATTTAAGTATATCATTGAATGTTATTTGTTATCTTGTTAAAGCCTTGATATTACATATTAGTTTTTTTACAAAGAAAAATAATATTAGTGGGTTTAGTGGTTTCATAAGATTGAAGGATAATACAACAGCTTGTACCAACTCTATACTATGATTTTCTTACTTGTTACATAATATGGTCTAAAAGCACTATGACTAATTAATTATATTTGAAGTTTTTTATGGTCATTGAGATGGAAAAATTCCTCTATTAAATATAGGCAATTCTTATGATACTAAAAGATAATATTTGTGAAGGTTGTAATGAAATAAACCAACAGTAAGATCAACATCAATCATATGGTAGTGGATATTGTTTCTTGATATTTTATCTACACAAAGCAACCCTCAATCAAGAACAAGTGAAACCAAAATATGGCCCCTAAATTTTATGAACTATACATAATGATTTCTAGGGTTAGATACAACAACATACAATTTGTATCTTCTTCTAAATAAAAAATGTAGATTGTTTTCCATGTTTGTTATGTTAAATAGTTTTTATCCAAAAATTTTGGTCACCAATGTCCCTTCTAGAGGTAGATGATGAAGAACAAAGGGAGATAGAGATTAAAATGATATTGTAAACACATGAACAATTATAGAAGTGGCAAGTGCATGAGTTTTTATATATATGGTGAAATATTTCAAATAAAAAATAAGTAAAATAAGAACACAAAAAAATTCTTTGAAAACAATTAGATTGAAGAAGAACATTTTGTGAAGAGGGTGGCATGTAATAGTCTCAATGTAGTCACATTGACTATAATTTATTTGTTGGCTATTGCTTGTACATTAGGCTTGACCTAGACCTTGAGCATAAGGGTTAAACATAATGGTCTGGAACTGAATGAGTAATGTAAGATGTGATCTAGCTAATCACTGATATTTAGTTTTTATGCCATCATCTATGCACATCAAGAGTCTCTTACCATTCCAAATGACCTATGAAACATTGCTTTTTCTATATATTGTATACTTTATTTGTGATCTATATATAGATACTAATTTCTCCATTAGACTTCACATTTTTGATCTTGTACACTAACATTGCATGATTAAGATCCTTTTGCACATACATGGAATTAATCCTTGGTACATTATATTCTTTTAATGGACAATGCTTTTGATGCAAGGCAAATCTATTAATCATTCTAATGATGGTTAACATTTTTTTATTTTTAATTGTTAATGTGGATTTATTTATTTATTTATTTTATTGGAACTAACAATTATATTCAATAAAAATAACAGAGGTTACAATAAAAAAACTAGAAAGATCACAGCTCAAAGCACAAGGCCACCAATACAATCAAAACTGAAATCAACCCTTAAAAAAATAAATACACAATATAACTAAACATAAAAACATAAACAAGGTAGACAATTTTATTATGTGGTCTATCATGTTTGAATCCTATATCTCATTATTGATTTTTATATTTTTTAACTATCTAAACTAATACTATTATTAAAAACCATTTCTTTAAAAAATAAAATAAAACATTGTCCTGAAATGACATCCATGGGAAAATAGGACTTCAATATTAAAGATGTCAAATTTGAGGAATATATAATTATATATTATATGAATTTTCCAACATTTTAATAATTTTTTTGTTTATTTTTTATTTTTTTTAAGGTTTAAGAGATCATGATCAAAGATTCAAATTTATCCGAGATTCGCGGCATACAAGGAAATCATCACAGACGACGGTCAAATTTATTTATGTCCATTAAATTCCTTAACCAAAACCAAAATATTGTAAAATATTATTTTTTAATATCAAATCTCAAACTTTCTGAGAGTATGCTTGTTTTGTAAGACTGTATAATTTTTTTATAAACCCTAGCTAACATTTAAACAAAATTAATAGATTTGAACTGTCTAAAATGACAAATACTAAACCGGTAATCATTAGGTCCACTGGCACCCCGTAATCAACCTGTATTAGGTCCACTGGCGCTCCCATAATCAATAGGGTCCGACGTACTTCTTCCCCACCGCTGCTTGATCCCATCTATCTCATAATTAATAACCACAATATGACACATCAGAATATATGGAGAAAAAGACACGCCGAACATTCTAAACAAGTAGCAAAATGTAATGACCTTAATATTTCCAGCATAAAAAGCTATATTCTTTAGTTAGGGACGTTCACTTTTTCGATAGTGAAATCTGATTTTTTTAACACTCAAATTAAGACTTGCCTAGGAACACAGCAGGTAAATACCTTTTGTTCATGTTTGGACAACTCCGGGATGTATTTCTTGGATCGACTCTAATCTAATATAAACCGACTCATTCTCATAGGATATAAATTAGCTGAAACATGGAGAAATTTTATACCTTTGGTTGGTCGTATTCCTTTAAAATGCGTCCATTTCATTCTCAATCCCCACCTCATCTGTAATCCCGGATTCAATTCCAGACAATCATCATATCAATATGAATATGTATATATGCGCTTAAGCCAAGAGAGGAATAAATGAACGACTTCAAAGCATTAGTAAATTACCGAGACGAGAGTCACATAGAGTCATTAGCAGAATCATTACCAAAATTACTTTTGTCAAGTGTCTAGTCATTACACAGTTTTGTATCTCGGCCAACTAAACCACCAGAGGGCACATACAAAGGATACACAAACGGGAAGCGAATAAATTATTATAGAGAACTCTTTCTCTTACACGTGTATATATTCTTGTAACGTTGTTTTCGAATGCATGGCATTTGAGATCCACCAATAATATTTTGGCAAACTTTTCAACAATTGCGTATCTTCCTTGTTCGACCAATATGTTTTGAGATATTCATGGTAGGAGTAACCAGTATAGTTATGACATCTTCTCCCCTTAATCCACAGCCCTTATGACACGGTAGTCAAAACAAAAACCTGCTGTGGAAAGACTGGAGTTGTTAAAGCAGAAAGTCGTCATTCAATATTTCTTGTGAAACGGAGAATAGTCTCGTGACTCTCATCCCACATATCTTCAAGGCAATTTATGGATGGTGCGGCGTTGAGTTAACCAAGCCTCAAGTGCTTCCATCCATCAACGATAAGGTAGAAAATTTCATCGAGTAGAAAAGGTGCGCGTGACTGGCTTGCTTTATCCAGGAGTGATGAAGTTGTCGAAATAACAAGGTATGTTAAATTGGAGTCGTCGAAATGACACGGTGCTCATGGCAATTTATGGATGGTGGGGCGTTGAGTTAACCAAGCCTCAAGTGGTTCCATCCATCAACGATAAGGTAGAGAATTTCATCGACTAGAGAAGGTCCGCATGACTGGCTTTCTTTATCGAGGAGTGATGAAGTCGTCGAAATAGCAAGGTACGTTATTGTGGAGTCGTCGAAATGAAACGGGATGCTCATGGCAATTTATGGATGGCGGGGCGTTGTGTTAACCAAGCCTCAAGTGGCTCCATCCATCAACAATAAGGTAGACAATTTCATCGACTAGACAAGGTCTGCGTGACAGACTTGCTTTATTGCGGAGTCTTTGCGTTGAGTTAACGACAAGGTAAGGTCTGCAATGTTCGGATGGTGGGGCCTTGAGATAACCAAACCGCAAATGGTTCCATACATCAACGACAAGGTAACAAGGTCGGCTTGACAGACTGGCTTTATTAAAACTTACATTTTTTATTTATTAAAACAACTTCGAACTTTGGATTTTAATATTTAAGTTATTGAGTAAAATATGAGTTACAAATACCTTGTGTTCTTAAAAAACAAGTTTGAGAAGTTTGATATGGAATATATCATTTTAATTTTATTGTATAAATTAAAATTTATGAATTTTTTAATAAAAATATAAAATTATTTATAAATTGAAAATTAACTTTTTAAAATTAATATTTATGTTTATGTAGGACACTTTAATTGTATGTTGTTGACATTTTATTTCGGTAACCTAAATTCAAATCATGGGAACAAAGCCCCCTTTACATTGTCCTAGGGAATGTGACCCCAATTTTGCCACACATTGTACTTAGTATTACTTCAAATAAATAAATAAAAACATATATATGTTTGCTACCAAAATATTAAATTTAAAAAATTTAACACATCATTCAATATTTTTAGAATTTATTTTTAACTTAAATAATTTTAAAGAATCTTGAAAAGTAAGTGAAAAAGTCAAAAAAAAAAAAAAAAGTGTTGTATAACTTATTCAATTAAATAATATTTTAACATAAAAATATTTGGAATATAATTTTTTAATATAAAAAGTGAAAGATAATAAAATAAATATTACCATAAACATTGGACGGAGATGGCTCAAATAAGGAGATAGAAATACTATTATTTTCATACTATTGTCAAAATAAAATTTTATATTTATTATATAAAAAATATTTCAAATCTAAAATCAAAGAAATATTGAGAAATGATTTATTAATAAGGAAGCAATTAATTATCTCAAGGATATTTTATCAAGTGTGAAACAAGATAAGTAGGATTAATATAAGTTACTATAAAATATTCTATCAATTATCATAAATAAAAAATAAAATAATTTTTTTATGAAGAATATTGTTGTGGAGGAGCTACATGAGGTAGATTTCTCTTTTCATTCTAATAAGGCAGTTGGCCTCAATATATTTGCTACATTTTTATTTCAATAGTTTTAGGATGTGTTAAAGAGGTATATGTTGGTTGGGTTTGAAAAGGATTGAAAAGGGAGGATAAAGCAAGTGAGATCAATGCCACCTTTATTATATTGATTTCAAAGAAAGGTATGATAAAATAATCTTTGTCTAGTAATGTCACCCAGGTATTGTAGGTGAGTTGGAGAGGAGAGGGCAATCCTCCAAAGGAGGTTCTAGGTTCAAATCTCCACCCTACCAAAAATTTGAATGGGTACCCAAAATCCAATTGATAATGTTGGTGTGGGCAGGGTTAGATGCGACTCCTGGGTGATTTTGATGGTGTAGAACCCCCCTGTTCGTGGTCTCTCAGATCAAGGCGGTCCCACAAGGGGTTTTTTAGTTTAAAAAAATATGATTGATAATGTCATTTCAAACTATGGGAATTTGTTTGAAAGGAATTCTAGATAATATTATCTCTATGGAACAAGGTAATTTTATTTATCATAAATAAATTATCTTAATGCAATGATTACCTTGGTGGGTATACATTCTCTTCATACAATGAAAAACCTAGGCATACTTATGAAACTAGATATAAACAAAATATATCATAAAGTTTTCTTGAGCTTTCTACATAATATTTCCAAAAAAGGTTGATTTTTTATCAAGGTAGCTCTGAATGGAATATGTTTTGTTTTGACATTGTAATGAATTCTATTATGATCAATGGATCCCCTACTTGATACTTTGAGTCATATTCTAGACTCCTCTAATGGGATGCACTATTTCTTTATTTATTTGTTTATTTTAGAGGTATTATAAAAACATTGTTAAAGATAAAAATTGAAGGAAAAAACAAAGGTATCCATGTTGCATGAAATGGTACCTTCCAATCTCATTTAAAATTTTTTGATGACACTTTTTATTTAGGTCATCCCTTAGCTAGAGAAGCCATGTAATTTATTACTATATTCCTTAAAGAAGTTTGTTGGATGCTTAATGCTATATAATCTATGATATTTTTCATTAACATTTCCATAAATTTATAATAGCATATTATGGATATTTTAGGATCTAAAACTAAAATGCTTCCATCAATATATTTGGTAATTCCTTTTATCACAAAATATAATAAAGAATGAGACATGGAAATTGATTTTTGATAGGATAAAATATTGTTTGGAAGGTTGGAAGTAAGTTACTAACCATGGATGGAAGGTTACAACTCACAAATGGTTCATTACAATCCATTCATATTTTTTATGATAATTTCAATTGCAAATTTTTATAGAATATAAATTTGATCAAATTCAATGATATTTTATTTTGAAATGATATGAGGAAAAATTAGGTTTTATCTTTATAAGTGGGATAGTGTTTGTAAAGAAAGAAATATTGGAGGGGTAGACTTGTGAAACTACAAACTTATAAGTTTGACCTTAGGAGAAAACATGGCTTTAAATTATTCAAAGATCAAGGAAACAAGTGTGTAAAAAATTTACTTAAAACATATATGATTTATCTTTATGTAATGATAATATTTACTTCCTTTTATCCACTATTTCACTTTAATCATCATTACATATTCTTTGACCATGTACAAGTGGGATAACAACAAATTTTTAACTTTTCATGTCAAAATTCTTTAACATATAATATGAATAATTAGATTAACAAATAAAGATACTAAATCATAGATTTTAGCTTCTTTCATGATGGCTTTCTTGAAATCTCTCTTCATTATTTATGAATCCCCTATGAAAAATTAGATCATCAACATATATGAAAATAATCAAAATAGCATTACCTTCTATTAAGTACCTATCCTTGGTACCTAAGACCTTCTCTTTTATAGTACAATGAAAGCTCATTAATATTTCTCATAAATCTATAGTTCGAGAATTATTCATCAATTCTTGAATACCATGTACCCTTGGTTCTTATTTGGGTTATATCTCAATTAGAGAGGTCATGGAATTTATTATTGTCATGTTAAATGAACATTGTTGGATGTTTAATAATATAAAATATAGTATATTTTCATTAACACTACCCTATATTTATAATAGGTTATTATGGACATTTTTGGATCTAAAATTTTAAATTTTCCATCAATATATTTTGTAATTCTTGGTTAAAAATTTAATAAATAAGGATATTTCAGGCTTAATTTTGGATATAAAATCTTGTTTGGAAGGATGGAAAGATAAGTTATTAGTCATGGAGGGAAGACTACAACTCATTAATATTACATTACAATCCATCACTATTATGATATTTTCAATTGCTAATAGTTGTAGAATCTAAATTTGATCAAATTAAATGATATTTTATTTGGAAAGGATATGAGGAAAAATTTAGGTTTCCTCTTTGTAAGTGGGATAATGTTTGAAAAGACAGAAATATTAAAGGGACATGGTTGTGAAACTATAAACTCATAAGTTTTAGGAGAAAAACATTGCTCTAAAGTATTCAAATATCAATAAAATAAACATGTGAAAATTGTAACTAAACATATATGGTTTTTCTAGGTGTAATGAAATATTTTACTTTATTTCATCTATTATTCCACTTTCAGCATCCTTGCATATGCTTTCACCTTGTACAAGTGTGGTAGCAACAACTTTGTGATTTTTTCATACCAATTTTTGGGTATTGAAAGTTGTCCCTCGTGATTGTAATTTTGGCTTTGTCTCTCTTTGAGCAAGTGCCTCTAGCACCCTATGCCTCATGTAGGGGATTCTAGTGCTATGATATTCTATGAAGCATGGGATGCAGCTTCAGCGGATGACTTTGAGTTTTTTATCAAGTATAGCTCATTGTTTAGTTGTAGTCTTTTGACACTCATATTTCTCATGCTACGATAGCCTATTCTACTTAATTTATTTATACAAAAGGGACATAAAGAAAATAGAAAATAACATGAAATATAAATTGTAAAAAATAAAACCTATCTAGCCTATCTAAATGATGTAGGAGCATCCGGTGGTGTAAGGACAATCCTACATCACCAAAAAAAATGTATTTTATCTTTCAATTGTAGGTTTCTTTAGTTGTTTTGGAGTTCATGATGACACTTGAGAGGTGTAAGTCAATCAAAAGTCCAAAAAGATGAAAAATGATAACCTATTATTTTTAGTAAGTTAGCTTAAATGGTCATGTATAAACTTGAAAATTTACCGCAAGGAGCGGAATTGAAAAAGGTATCCAGTGGTGAAATAATCACCCCAATATCTTGAACGGTTTGAGAGATATTAAAGTTATCATCCCAAGAATTCTCGCTAGTAAAGTTTAAAAATAAAATTTGAATACCTTAGAGGCCCCTAAAAAGGATAGAAATTTAATGAAATGATATTTAGATATTTTTTTATTGTAGATCTCTAGGCAAGATTTCCAATGATATATTATAATAGCCAATCGGACAAGCAAGTAAGTTATGGCTCTAGGAAGTTTTTCCACCAAAATTTAAATTTCAAATGAATATCTTCTTGGGTGGGAAAATGAAAATTCAAATTTCAATTGAATATCTTCCTGGGTGGGAAAATGAAAATTCAAATTTCAAATGAATATCTTTTTGGGCGGGAAAATGAATGACAAGAAAAAGAGAGTTATGTCTTCCAAAATATTCTAAAGAAGTTATTAAAGGGGGAACATCCTTGGGTATTATTATTGTGTAAGTGTTGGGTGGAGTAGCCCTCCACCACTAAAGGTGGCAATATGCCAATACAATGCAATTTTCATCTTACAACTTAGTGGGATGAATGAACACATGAACTAAGAAAGAAAAAATATTAAACATAGATTTGATCATACAAACTTGCAATATATATATATATATATATATATATATATATAACCAAAAGTGGATGGATGATTTATACATGTAGTTGGCTCAAGTATCTATTCTAGACTGTGAAATAAAATGAAAAAATAGAGTGAAAATGACCTATGTCAGATGCTTGACACAATAAAAAATCCAAGCACTCCCATATTAAGTCTTGAATATAACTATTTAGAATATTTACAATGAAAATTTAAAAATTCCCCCTTTATAATTCTTGCTTAAGCTATAATTAATATAGTTATATTAATGTTCATTCCTTAACAGCCTCAATGTTGGTATTCTTAGTGCATCAACCATACCACTAGAAATGTTGTATCTTTTATGAAGGAATGATTGTACTGCTCTACATAATAAGTGGGATCGAAAAAAGTGGTGCTCTGACTAAAATTTGGTTACCACTCCTTGTGCATCCTTGGGTTAGATTGACACCCCTCAGGATATTCTTTACCCTTGTTCCTACCTAGTGCTTTAGTTATTACTATTGGCCCATGATCACTAGATAGTTAAATTATGTAGATGTGCCCAAGTCATTTTTCTCTCTAGTTCTACCTATTTTATGTGATTTAATACCTTAGTCTATTGGAACCCTAATTTCCCATTTTTCTACCATATCTAACTCTAAGGGTCTATGTATCAAACATTATTGCCCATATTTTCTCAAGCTCCCCTTTAGGAATCTAATATATCCAGTTTTACCTTGGCTAGAGTCCTAGATTAATCTCCTCCCATCAAATTGTGCATTATATCCAAAATGCTAGTCATCTTGAGTGTAGTTAGAATTCATTAGAATATAATTATTCAACATATCATATGCACTACTTAGATTAGTAAATTGATATATTAATCGTACATTTAAAATTCTAGCATCATGGCTTGCTTGAACTCTGTATTCAATCTTTATAAAATTTCTATCAAAAATTGGATCATCAAGTTACAAGAAAAGAATTAAAATTTTATTACCTTCCCTTCTAATAAATCCACACTTCAAGAAGTATGTGTCACCTCTTGAATACCACCCTTGATGCTTTTTTTAGTCCATATAATACTTTCTTTTCATGCGTAGACATATTCTTCTTTACCTTCCACATAAAAATAATACTGGTATTCCACATTCAATTCTTCTTTAATATTCCCATTCAAAAAAATAAGGATATATCATTAAATTATAAGTAAAAAATAAAAATATCATTACCTTCCCTTCTTACTAATTCACACTTGAAAAATTATGGATCAACTCATGAATACTATGCACTCTTGGTGCTTGTTTGAGTCCATATAATACTTTCTTTTCATGTGTAGACATATCCTTCTTTACCTTCCACTTCAAATTCTTATTGGTATTTCACATTCACTTATTTAATCTTCCCATTCAAGAATGCACTTTTTACCTCAAGTTGATGTAAAATCTATATTTTGATCTTCGAAGGATAATACTATATTTATTATATTCTTCCTTTCAATAAGTGTATATTTCATATCATAATATATGCTAAATTTTTGTGCATACTCTTTTACCACTATTATTGCTTTGTGTCATTCATGTTAGCTTTTGAAGCTAGATACTTAAGATCAAATTCACCAAAAGATAAAATAAAGTTGCAATACACTATATATGATTATGACAATATTTTAGATGTATAAAACTCATAAATAGTTTCAAAAAGTACTCATAAAATTACCATTAACAAATACTAAAAAAAATAGTACAATAGATTTGAAAGTATCAAGTATCAATTCATGTCATCTTCCTCATGCACACATAGGTACATATATAATGTGGTGTGACTCTTCATATGGAATACCATTTGCATTCACTATGATAGAAAATATTCAAATTCCTATTCTATGGACACGTACGCATGGCCTATTATGCACATTTATATTACCAAATATGATAACAAAGTGAGGTAAATTTATCGTTGTTCAGTATGATTGAAACAATCACAAATCACTAGCTGAAACAAATATTTTTAGATTGTTAAATATAGAGAAAACAATCATAAATCAGGTAGCTGAAACAAACATTTTTAGATTGTTAAATATAGAGAAAACAATCATAAGTCAGGTAGATGAAACAAATATTTTTCATCTTGTTCAGTATAGCTGAAACAATCACAAATCAGGTAGTTGAAACGAATATTTTTCAACTTGTTTAGAATAGCTGAAATAATCACAAATCAGGTAGCTTAAACAAAAATTTTTCAGCTTGTTTAGTATCACTATGAAACATATCATATATTTGTGTCTCCACAATATGATCACTTAAAGCATCATTATATTTCATATTGATTATATTTATTGTGTCCCTTCTACTTGCAAGAGAATTCCAGCATGTCAATGCTCTATCATAGGGAAATTTGTCCAACTAATATGATGATACATAAATTCTCATACAATTTTCTAAATTTTTTTCTAACCTATTGTCGAGCTTATATTTAACAAAATATAGTGTATTGAAAACACTCTCATCTTCCACTGATCCCAAAATCATTGTTTGACATAATTTATATAAAAAAGAAGTATTCACTTATAGTATCTTGTAAGACTGTACTTGGATATAATTTTTTCTACAAATGTGCAATGGAACCAGTCTCATGGATGTTACTCAAAAGTGATGTTTTCCCAACCATTGTTCTTCCAAAATGCACTGATTGTTCTTTCAAAAGATTTTTATTGAGTATACCATTGATTTTAACACCATTCACATCCACACTTTTACTAAAATACTAAATAAGTGTGAGCATATATTTAATAAATGACTAATTTGTAGAATTAAATTCAGTACTAGGAGCCCAAAACATGGGGTTAACCACACCCATGGCCTCAAGCAATTCATCTCTCTAAAATCGATCTCTTATCTCACTTGTCAAATATTTTGCTATATTTGATAACTTTATTCTAATATTTTGTAATACAACATGGAATCTATTGTGTGTTACATGAACTTCTTCAACATAATCCACAACTATATTTGATTGCCTTTCAAAACAATAAAGAGGTATCAACTTTCCATGATTATTAATACAAAGATGATCATTGATGTCAAAATTAAAAAAAAAATCGATTGTTCATGTTTGTCAATGAATTCCAACTATGAAACAAGGGATCTATGAAATTAGCTTTGGACACCTATAAACTATCAATAACCATACATATTTTTTACTCATCCTCATGAAATCAATGATATAGATGGATATATCTTGTGCAAATTTAATCAATCTACTCATTTCCTCTAACATTGGAAGAATACCACGTAATATCAAAAGGATTTCAAAGTTAGTCAAGAAAAATAATAAATATTTTGCCTTATCAACTCCCTACAATTTGCATACATAAAGCCTGTTAATGATTAATATTCTACAAAAACTTTGTGTGCAGGTTGATACAATGAAATCCACCTTGTATCCACATCTTTTAATATTTTTTTCCTTTTGTAACTCTTCGTGCAAACTGTTGAAATTTTGTAAATATTTTTGGACTACAAGAAAAAAATAATGTATTTCATGAATTAGGTCTTCCACTCTTGCAAAATTTTTGAAAGTGCTCACAATTTTATATGCAAGATTCACTCTATGATCCATGCAATGAGTGGATATCATATATGGGGTAATTTTGGTTTGCATTCGAACATAGAGAACACTCATATGCCCTTTCATTATAGTAGCACCATAAACTCCAATGAATATTTAATTTAAGGCTATGTGTTTGTCATTCATTCTTGCAATATCCTTTAAACTAGTCACAACAACATTATAAATATTTTCTACATTTAAATTTTCAACCATCTTATGTAATCCTAGCAAACTGGGTAACCTGACATTATTTTGAAAAGTATACACATGCATGAAAATCCAGGATGTGTTGTCCATAGCTACCACCTCATAAATAGATAGTGAAATGAATATATAAACTTTTACTTTCTCCCATAGGCCTCATTATCTACTAATGATAGATATTTTTTCATTTTAAAACCACTTCGATCAGACCAATGGTAACTCAATTTATTTTGTAAACCAACAAGATGAAATAGGTGCTTATAATCAATAAAATTGGACATGGGTCTACCCTTCTTGATAATTCTAAATACAACAACAAATTTTAAGCTTTTTGCAGCTAAGGTGGTTTTTTTAATTTGATGAAATTTAGCTTCAATCATTGCACCTTTATCAACAAGATATAGTTATTCATTTAAGTGATTATCACATTCTATTGCATATATGACATGCATACATTTTGATGCATCCTTCCACCTAACTATTTTATTAATTTCACCATCACTTCATTTAAATTTTACATAAAATTTACCAACATATTTTTCTATTGTATATATCTTATTTTGCAATCTATGCTCCTTACCTAGTGTTAAGCTACAAATTTTGCATCTACATACTTTATCATCGACTTGGTTGTCACTAGTTATAATAGGCTCCATCCAAGGAAATTTTTTTGCCCATTTATTCTTAAATGCTCTTCCAATAGACTAATTAGATGCCTTCCACTTCTTTTTTTTATTGTAGATTCAAAAGAATTTTGTAATGTATTTGATTTATTGCTTTCATTTTCAAATAGCATGTAATTTTGAGAGTTATTTTCAAGTACCTGTTGCATATAATTGTTGAGAGAATTTTCATTAGAAGGTATCTCTTGGTGATAAATATCTTCAAATGGAGGTATATCAGGATCGACAGGGTATTATGTATAGTAGCATACAATACTATTCTTAGTTATTTTTTAATTTAACAAAACAAACATAAATATGATTCATATCATCAAGCAATATAGCTAGAGGTACAAAAAACAAATAAACTATTTAAGGAAGAAAACATTATTTAAACTAAAAAATACACCTAACCATTAAGTAGTCAAAATCATTTGTACCTTGAATTTGGATAGATGTCGATGGCTCGCTGGATTTCAAAATATGGCTAAAAAAATTTAGGATACCCTTTTCAGATTTGGTCCTCTTCTTTGCATCTCCAGTAGGTGACATTTTACTTGTAAATAAAATATTTTTCAATTTAAAAAAGTAATAAAATGTTGAAGATATGTTACTTCTGTGAAACCTCAAGATAATATTGTAATTAGAATAAACATATGGATGGATGGTATAAAATAAATACCTATTTCCGGTCATTCTTTATAGTGATTTTTTTAGTGTATTCAAATACTCTATTTTTTGGAGATAGTACTTGTAACTAATAAGAACAAAAAACTAATCAACATAAAATTTGAAAAAAGTATAGGAAAAAATCTTGTGTATGCAATATTTAATTAGAGATATAAATGTTGAAAAATATAAGATTATAGTACAAAATGGACAAGAAATAGAGCATCACTATGTCATTAGAGAACCAAAGTATTTACCTATTTAAAATATTGTAACATAAAAGTAGAGAATTAATGGAAATAGAGAATTAAAGAGTTTTAACATAGATATAAAATAGGAGAGAAAACGGAGAATAGAACATGACTTATTTTTAGTAAATGATAAAATATTAGTAAATGAAAAACCAACAATTAGATGACAGAAAAATAAATCTTATTATTACAACTACTTCAACTATTATTCTCTATAAAACCAAAAAAAACATAGATTCAAAATGTCTAAAGAGAAATATAGTACTTGGTGCATGAAAAGGTCCATTTGAAAAGAGGTCCGTCAGATCGGTAGTCGATCTAGATGGAAAAATATGTATGTCAGATAATTCAGGTTGAAAATATGATCTAGTAGTCGGTCCAGATGAAACAATTGATTTGACAATCAATTTGAATGAGAGATATATCTGACAATCGAACTGTACTCAAACGATATATATATATATATATATACTCTTTAACGTAACTATATTATCTTTAATGCAAACGAAACAAATGCAATTAATAATAAGAAAGTCATAATTTATATGGAAAAACTCTATAACATTTCATATTTCTAAAATTTAATAGCATTACAAGAGCACAAACAACTCATATGACCATAAAGTACTATGACCTCCTACCTTTTCAATGTTTGAGAAATGTAACAACACCCTCAATTTATGCTTCTACAGTAGTGGCCAAGGAAAGTGGGGCATGAAAGGCAAAAATTCATGTCCCTTCAACTTTAACTTAGTCTCTAGTCACCTTTTATTTTTCCATTTTTAGGTGATCTTTGTCTTATTTACCAGATCTAAGAATATGATAACACATCCCACGACAGCCTTTTTTTTTTTTCCCAAAAACTCATTCAAATATTGAAACTTGAACATTTTACTTGGCCAACAACTAAGACAATCAAACATCAATATAATGGAGTTTGATGTCCCAAGCATATAATTGCATTTGGAGAAAATATTTATTTTTATGTGTCTTTCAAACCTGCTTCCTTGTCGCACCTCCTAAATAAGAAACCATATATGAAAAGTCCTAAGAAGAATTTTTGCGTAGGCACATTGTAAGTAAAAAAACTATCATCATCAAAATTAGATAGCAACCTACAAAATGATATATCCAATATTTTGGACTCCTCAACCATATCTATAGCATTCGATAGCATTCAACTGAGTTTCATGTGAGTCTATTGCTCTTACAAACCGTGTGGTAAAAAAAAGGAGATACGTCACCTCCTCATAGCAGTAGATAAGGGTGGAAAGCATTAAATAACCAAGGAGGTTTGCTTCAATATTGAAGAATGTTTCTCGAGAATGTATGTGCAGTGTTTAACACGTGGGAGGTTACTGTTGAGAAACCTAGAGCACTCGAAGTAGCTGAGCAGAGAGATATTTAAATTAAAATGGAAAAATTAGGCAGCGATCATTACAAGACAGTGGCATTACATAGTGAATGTCTTGGAGGAAGACGTAAGCATCTAAAGCTAGTTGTTGGATTCAGAGAGAAAAATATTTGCTAAGTATCACCTTTGAGGAGTGCCCCGATTTCACACAGTATTGGAAGAAAGTTTGATTGGAGATTCAAAGAAATGTCGCCCAAATTTAACTAGTACCATCTTATTTTGCGTGAGATTTGAAGGTATTACTATCCGTTGGCAAGAGTAGCTATTTGATCCAGATGATAGAGTGCAATATCACAGTAGAGAAGGAATATGCAGCCAAAATGTATACGTCAGATCCCCTAGGTGAATTTATCTTCAAACAATCATAAATTTCACTAGTGTACTTACGTAGGAAAGGAGCATAGCAGTGAAATAATGGTCAAAGGACACTAAAATCGAGTGCCTCACAAGAATGGTGGACTCATATAGTCATAGATAACACGATAGCTACATAAGATAATTTTTTCAATCAGAAATACAACAAAGTAAAGAGACATTTGTGCTCTTATTTTTAAACATCTCACCAATGGTTATTGAGACTACTAGCTATTATAGACTACGCAGTAAAGAGACCATGAGTTGTTATAAACTGTGGATGCACACACATCAAAGAAAGCATTATACACACCAACTATCCATTTGAACTGCCATTGAAGAAAAGGTCAAATATTGTTAGTTTTACCATAGTGTCGTTGGTGATCACAGATTGAAGCACGAATAAGCCCAAAGTGCAGCATGATTTCATCGTAAAGGTACATCATTTCCAAGAGAGCATTAATGCTCACATTAGAAGGAGAAGACTAGTGAAGACCAATTCCTTGACTAAACAGACTTACCATAGGCCAATCAGTGCATGCGGCATACTGTGCAAGAAAGATAATAGATGTATATGAACATTTAATTAAATATTTTTTTTATTTCCATTAGGATGAGCGCAGTGCGAAGGAAGGAGGGCCTGAATTCGGGTTGCGCAATAGGGCTGTGCAAGTGCAGTCGGGTTGCACTCCTGAATATTGTGCAATCGGGCTGTGCAAGCGCAGTTGGGTTGCGCATTGGGAGATGTGCGCAGTCGGGTTGCGCATAAAAGATGTACACAATTGGGCTGTGCATGGAGGAAAATGCTAAGTTCGAGAAGCCGCTGGTCAATACCCGACTACGCTGGTCAAAGGCAGTGAAGTCCGACTTCGCTGTGCAGTTGGGTGGATAGCTCCAGACATAGCCAAATTTCTACCTTGCGAGCTTTTTTTGTCCAGAGGCTTACGCGTTTGTGAACTTTGTTGTTCGGAGGCTTGCGTGGCTACAACAATGTTTTTCTTGGCTCGACAAGAACTGTACGGGATAAGAGAAACATCGAATCTGAATGCAATGTTTTAGATCTGAGCTCAAACTTATAGAACCCAAAATAAAACCCTCTGAGGCAATTTGTACAGACAACAACTGATTTTGTGTCGACAAAGATAATCGCAAACCCTATAGATGCCTTAAACAACAAATTTTATTCATATAAGACGAGGGTTACAAAAGTCCTCAACTGAGGAAAAACTAACATCTACAAACTAAAGATGTAGGATAAACTGAAAAGGAAAACAAATACTGAGTCTGCTACTCAAAAATTAAACAAATGAGCTACACTGCTCATTGAAACGATCTCTTCTGCTACTCTACTGTTTCTCCAAATTTCCTACCGCTCTCCTCTGCTAATTTTTTGAAGACCCGAACTACCTTATATAGCCATGGGGAGAGGAAGATAGAGGTTATCCTATGACAGGTTCTGACAGACCCTGAACTACGGTTTCTGACCAATCGTCGAATTGGTATTAAATCACCGAATTAGCATTAACTTATGTGGTGATCAGATTTGTCAGACGTCGCATCTGTTAGAAGGCACGTGCGAACTCAAGTCAAGAATTTTTGTTGGGATCCTCAACTGTGCGAGCGCAGTCCGACTTTGCCCAAGTTTGGAGCACAGTCCGGCTTTGCCCAAGTTCGGAGTGTAGTTGGGCAGAGGCATGAAATCTGGATTAATATTTCTAACACCCTCCTTTAAACCTAATTTCATGAGCGCTTTGACTCCAAGCTGCTCTCGTAATTTGTTGAAGTCTTCCTCCTTCAAAGGCTTCATGAAAATATTTGCTAACTGCTTCTTGGATCTGCAAAACTATAGTTGAATTTCTCTAGACTTCACGAAATCTATGATGAAGTGATAATGAATATCGATGTGCCTTGTTTAGCCATGGAACATGATATCCTTTGACAGTGCAATGGTCGAATTGTTATCACAAAAAATTGTTGTCGCACCTTCTGGAGGATAGTTCAGTTCATTCAGAACTCTTCACAACCAAACTGCCTGGCATGTGGCTGACGTGGCGGTGACATATTGTGCTTCAGCTATGGACAATGCAATGATGGGTTACTTCTTGGACGCCCAATGAGACTGCCCTCGAACTGAGATGAAAAGCATACCTGGAGGTGCTCTTTCGATCGTCAATGCTACCAGCCTAGTCACTGTCTGTGAAGCCCACCAGTTCCAACTGGTCCTATCTAGCATAAAATAGGCCATTGTTTCATGTCTCATTGACATAGTGGAATATCCTCTTGCCTGCTTGCTAGTGTGTCTCCTTTGGAGTCTCCATAAAATAGTTGATCAGACTGAATTTGAACATCAGATTTGTTCGAGTTGCAGTTAAATACATCAGACTGCCAAGTAGCCTTTTGAACAACATTAATTCTACATTTCTCCCTAAATCTAGATTGCTCAGCTTCAAACCTATGGCTATAGGTGTGATGGCAGGTTTTTTTTCCTCCATCTTGAACCGCTTCAGGACATCCTTCGCATACTTACCCTGAGAAATGAAGATGCCATCTGCCGATGTTGAGAAAATACTTCATCAGCCCTAAGTTCGTCATCTTGAACTACTTTTTCATGGTTGTTCTGAACTGGGAAAACAGTGTTGTGTTGTGCCAATGTAAATTAAATCATCCACATATAGGAAGATGATTATGAGCTCACCTACATCATTTGTCTTCATGTATAGGGTGTGTTCATATGGGAATTTTAAAAACCCCTTTTCCTAAAAATAACTGTCATTCGACTGTACCAAGCCCGGGGCGCCTGCTTCAAACCGTACATAGCCTTCTTTAGCTTTAGGACTTTGCCCTCTTGGCCTTCAATTTTGTAACCTAGTGGTTGGTCTATGTAGACCTCTTCCTCCAACACTCCATTGAGGAAGGTTGACTTGACATCCATCTAGTTCATCTTACAACCCTGTTGGGCTGCCAATGCCAGGATCATCCTGACTATGTCAAGTCGGGCTACAGGTGCATAAACCTCATGGTAATCGATGTCTGACTTCTTCTTGTAACCCTTCGCCACCAGTCTGGCTTTATGCTTGTCAACGTCTCCTTCGGCCTTGAACTTTGTCTTATACACCCACTTGACCCCAATGGTCTTCTTCCCTACTGGAAGTTCTGTCAGTTGCCATGTATCATTCTTTTCAATGGCTTTAATCTCCTTGTCCATCACATGCACCCACTTTTGATTTTGACTTGCGTCTTTGAACTCTACTGGATCAACTTCAGTAAATAATGCAAAGTCAGAGTACTCTTTATCTACATGGGTTTGGGTTGCCTCGTTGATTTCTTGCAATCTCCTTATCTTCGTTGGCGTCACCAGGTTCTGGATTCTACTTGCACATGGAGGTGACCGAGATGGAGTGGTTGTGATACTGCTAGCACCGCTGCTACTTTTGGATGTTGCAAGTGGCTGTATACTTCCTTCTTCCAAGTCAACAGACTCTACTACTGTTGGCTCTAACCGGCCAGTCTCTGACTTCCAGTTCTAGGCTTCATATTTAAGAAACTTCACATCACAGCTGATGATGAGCTTCTTCATCATAGGGTTTTACAGCCTATATGCATTCGCCTGCTCACTGTACCCTATGAAAATACACTTCTTAGCTCTATCATCCGACTTTTGTCACTTCTCTTCTGGAACATGTGCATATGTAATGCATTCGAACACACGTAAGTGAGTCACACTTGGCTTCACACCACTCTAGGCATCCTGAGGGATTTTTTCCTTCATGCTTTTGGTGGGACATCTATTTAGCAGGTAGTCTACACATGTTACAGCCTCTACCCAAAATTCATGTGGTAATCCGTTCACCTTCATCATGGTTCGTGCCATACCCATGATGGTCTAGTTCTTCCTCTCAGCTATGCCATTCTGTTATGGCATGTATCTGGTAGTGAACTACCCTTGAATTTCAAGCTGCTTGTAATAGTAATGGAATTCATTGCAGATGTATTCACCTCCGCCATCTATCCTTAGAGTCTTGATCTGATATCTGCTCTATTTCTCCACCAAAGCCTTGAACTCCTTGAATCTGGCAAATGCTTATGACTTTAGCTTGATGGCATAGATCCAAGTTTTCTGACTGAAGTCATCTATGAATTTTAAGAAGTATTTGTTGCCAAAAAACATGTTGGTCTGCATCGAACTGCAAATGTCTGAGTGCACCAGTTCCAGTGGTTGTGATGCTCTCCAAGATTTATCAAAAGAGACAAATCCCTATGTTTTTTGTCTACTAAGAAGCCCTAAAAATTTTGATTTTGTTGCTCTATCAGGGGTAAACCCTTCACCATCTGCTTCTTATGCAGTTGATTCAGGCCACTGAAGTTTAGGTGACCAAATATGCGATGCCACAACCAGGTAGCATCTTTCACAACTACACTCAGAGATATCAATGATTCATTTTCAATCTACAATAGAAACATTTTATTCTTCTTCATGGACACTATAGCAATCTGCCCATGTGACTTGTCTCTGATGGTGCAAGATCCGTATTTGAATAGGAATGTATGTCCCTTCTGCATGAGCTGTCCAACGCTTAGTAGGTTATGCTTCAGGTCAGACACATAGTAGACGTCATAGATATGCTTCCGTTCATTGTACCTAGTGCGGATGAGGATATTTCTTTTCCCAATTATGGGAACCTTGTTGTTGTTCCCCATATTCACCTCAGACTGAACTATTTCATCCAGTTGGGAGAACATCTCCTTATTCCCCATCATGTGGTTTTTGCACCAGCTATCTAAATACCAGATATTATTCTGCAACTCCTCCTCTATGTTGCAAGTCAACAACACATTTTCTCATACCGCATTATTGATTTCATTCGTGTAATGGGCTTGCTACTGGTTCTCCTTGGTCATCCATTTTCTACACTATGAGATGTAATGGCTGAACTTCTTGCAGAAATAACACTAGACCTTTGACATGTCTTTCTTTTGACAAGATCTAGCTTGCTAATTTTTTGAACTATCTCTTCCACCTTGCTAATGAAAATTATAGTTGGTCTCTCCTTCACTAGGGTTTGATCGTCCTTGCTTGTTGCCTTTCCCATGCCTGCCTCTGCCTCTTCCTCTGTGAGAACTAGAGGCGCCATGGTGGGAATATTGTCTGCCACTGTCTCGAAATGAGACCTGAGCCTTGAATGCTTGCTCCAGAGAGGTCTGAGATGAACGACTCAACCTCTGTTCATGTGTCTACAATGAACCCATGAGCTCATATGTCAAGAGGGTTTTCAGATCCCTCAACTCTTTGATTGCTATCACAACCGAGTCAAACTTAGCAGGTAGACTTCTGAGAATTTTCTCCATGATTCTTTGGCTTTGCATAATTTCTCCATTCAACCGCATCTGGTTGATAATGTTTGTCATCCGGGTGAAGAAATCACTCATGGACTCGGACTCACTCATCTGCAGATTTTCAAACTCCCTCATGAGCATCTACAGCTTCACCAACTTTACCTTATTGGTACCCTGGTACGAGCTGGCCAAAATATCCAAGGCCTACTTCAACTTGGTGGATTATGTGATCCGCGAGAAGATGGACTCCTCGATCGCTTGCATGATGTAGAAGAGGGCCTTCTGGTCCTTCGTGTTCTCTTTCAACAAGTCCTTGTTTGCTTGAGAGAGGGCGGCTAGTGCTACTGCATCTGTTGGTTCTGGGTAGTCATTCTTGACTAACTCTCATAGCTCTTGAGATCCGAAAAGGATCTTCATCTGGATGCTTCAGTAATCATAATTCTTCTCGTTGAAGCGCGAGATCTGCAACTGCAAGTTGTTGCTACTGGAAGCCATTCTGCTTCGGTCTTCACATCAAGAGATCAGTGGCTCTAATACCAATTTGAAGATTTAATTAATTTTTTTATTACCGTCAAGATGAGCGTAGTGTGAAGGAGGGAGGGCCCGAAGTCGGGTTGCATAATAGGGTTACGCAAGTGCAGTCGAGTTGCACTCTCGAATATTGCATAATCGGGCTGCACAAGCGTAGTCGGGTTGCTCTCTTGAATATTGTGCAATCGGGCTGCACAAGCGCAGTCGGGTTGCACTCCCAAATATTGCGCAATCGAGTTGTGCAAGTGCAGTCAGGTTACGCATGAAAGATATGCACAACCGGGCTGCATACGAAGGAAAATGCTACGTTCGAAAAGCCACTGGTCAACGCCCAATTGCGCTAGTCAAAGGCAGCGAAGTTCGACTTCACTTCGCTATCGGGTGGATAGCTCCATACTTAGCCAAATTTTTGCCTTGCGAGCTTTTGTTGTTCGAAGGCTTACGTGCTTGCGAACTTTGCTGTTCGGAGGCTTGCGCGGCTACAACGATGTTTTGCTTGGCTCGACAAGAACTGTACGGGAGAAGAGAAACACCGAATCTAAATGCAATGTTTCAGATCTGAGCTCAAACTTATAGAACCTGAAATAAAACCCTCTGAGGCAATTTGTACAGACAACAACTGATTTTGTGTCAACAAAGATAACCGCAAACCCTATAGATGCCTTAAACAACAACAAATTTTATTCATATAAAACGAGGGTTACAAAAGTCCTCAACTGAGAAAAAACTAACATCTGTAGACTAAAGCTGTAGGATAAACTGAAAGGGAAAACAAATGTCGAGTCTGCTGCTCGGACATTAAACAAATGAGCTACACTGCTCACTGAAATGATCTCGTCTGCTACTCTGCTGTTTATCCAAATTTCCTTCCGCTCTCCTCTGCTACTTGTCTGAAGACCCGATCTACCTTATATAGCCGCAAGGAGAGGAAGATAGAGGTTATCCTCTTATAGGTTCTGATAGACCCTGAACTAGGGTTTCTAACCAATTGTCGAACTGGTATTAAATTGTCGAACTGGCTTTAACTTCTGCGGCGATCGGATCTGTCAAACGTCACATCTGTCAGAAGGCACGTGCGACCTCAAGTCAAGAATTTTTGCCGGGATTCCCTACAACACGAGCGCAGTCCGACTTTGCCCAAGTTCGGAGCGCAGTACGGCTTCACCCAATTTCGAAGTGCAGTTAAGCGGAGGCGTGAAATCTGGATTAATATTTCTAACAGAATATTACTTCCTATTTGCTTTTCTTGAGTATTAAGGAGTTATAAGGTATTTAATAGAAGGTTAAAAGTTATTCATTATTGCATTGAATAAAATCAGCTTTAGAAAGACAGAAGTCAATAAAAGCAAAGGAAGTACTAATTGCTTGAGATTCACATATTAAAATATTTGCGGAAGATATAAGGTTACATGCGAATAAAAGCAAGTTGCATACGGACCCGATGGGAGATATATCCGCCAAAGTTGTAAATATGATATACTTACCTTATATTCGGGTGGGAGATATATCCGCGAAAGTTGTAAAGATAATATAGTTACCTTATATTCGGAAGGGCGATATATCCGCCAAAGTTGTAAAGATAATATAGTTACATGCCAATAAAAGCAAGTTGTACCGATGGGAGATACATCCGCCAAAGTTGTAAAGATAATATAGTTACCTTATATTCGGATGGGAGATATATTCGCCAAAGTTGTAAAGATAATATAGTTACATGCCAATAAAAGCAAGTTGCAGTTTTTTTTTGTTTTGAAGAGAGCATACAGAACGTACTATAAGTCAAGTACCATAAAAGGTCAAGTTGACTAATATTAAAAATATTTATTTGATAAACGATACAGAAGGTTGAATTTGTGAATGAGGGTCCTATTTAGGAAGAAGAGTGTATATATATGAGAATAATAAATCAAAATACGTTATTTAATATTTTTACATATCTAAAGATATATTTTATGATATGAGTGGGATGTTTAAAAAAAACGGTTAAGTGTGAGCGTTTCATAGTCTTCTTAAATTTAAAATAATAATAAAATATTATTAAAAATTATTTTTAATTTTCAAACATATGGCATGTTACCCTAGACATGAAACTTTAGGTACGGTGTGCATGATAAACTTTCGGCCCACCATGTTTATTTAACACTTTTAAACCTTGGGACATGTCATGACCTAGTGTGTGGATTGGATTCCACATCCCTAAGTTTATATATATCCTTAACCTTCATACTTTAGAGTAGGTGTTGGAAAGTATGTATGGCCCGTTCTGAAACGGACATGTCAAAGGTCACGTCACATAGCCCTTCCATTTGCTAGTCTGAATACCAAAAAACCACACTGCCCCCGAAGCATTCCGGACAGGTGCATATTCCTACGTAACTTTGTGCTTACACATACATGCCCACCTGCCCGGACGTGCACGAAGTGCCATGTGTAGATACTTAGACACTTTTAGGGTAGCCTTTATAACTCAGAGTTTTGTACAACTGACTTCGACTTGGGCTTGGTCTAAACCTTGTGGCACGGGATAACGCCGAGGATGGAGAGACTTTTATCCGCCATTCCAAGATCCGTAAAGCCTACTCAAGTACGTCAAAACTTTACTCTTCAAGGAGGCTCGTATTGTTTCCTTCGATCATTTTTTCTTCCCAGCGAGCTTATACACCAAGATGGCAGTTCAAGAAATCTCTTCATGTTCATCTCAAACATATCTGATCACCGGCTGGCTGTGTTTATTTGCAGTAGTCGTACAGTCAATCAGTGCCTATGGAAATTCCGAAGATGCAGCCGCCATACTTTTAGAAATGAAGCGTTCGATGGGTGGTCCTGTACATGCCCTCCCGGACTGGACAAATGACTCTTCTTCGTCTGATCGATGTAACTGACAAGGTGTCACTTGCTCTACCTCAAGGAGGCAGGTGATTTCACTTTCACTTTCCAATAGAAATCTTTCAGGTCATATTCCTCCCGCGATAGGGAAGCTCAGCACAATAGAAACACTCGATTTATCTGGCAACAAATTATATGGCCATGTTCCTACAGAATTAGGCAACTGTACTCGACTTCGTCACCTCAATCTTTCAAATAATTTTTTCAGTGGCGTTATACCATCAAGTATCGTCAACTGCAGCCTTCTTGCCGTTCTCGACCTAAGTTTCAACAATATTTCTGGTGTTATTCTTCGAGAGCTAGGTCATCTCTCGGTTTTGTCATCTCTTTTGTTGTATGCCAACAATTGACGAATTTTAAATTTCGATTTTCAATTGCCGAAGTCCGGGATGAGCTAAGGGCGAAGTGCGAAGTGCGAAGTGCGAAGTGCGAAGGAGGGAGGGCCCGAAGTCGGACTGCGTAGCCGAAGTCGGGCTGCGCTTCTGACTATTGCGCAATCGGGTTTTGCACGGACCAAGGTGCGCAATCGGGTTGCGCAAGGACCAAGGTGTGCAATCGGGTTGTGCATGGACCGAGGTGCGTAGTCGGGTTGCGCATGGAAGAAAGTGCTAAGTCCGGCAAGCACTCGGTCAACGCCCGACTACGTCGGTCAAAGGCAACGAAGTCCGACTTCGCTGCGCAGTCTGGTGGACAGCTCCAGACTTAGCCAAATTTCTGCCTTGCGAAATCTTTTTGCCTTGCAAACTTTTCTTGTCCGGAGGCTTGCGCGGCTTCGACGTTGGTTTGCCTGGCTTGGCAAGAACTGTACGGGAGGAGAGAAACACCGAATCTGAATGCAATGTTTCAGATCTGAGCTCAAACTTATAGAACCCGAAAGAAATCGCTCTGAGGCGATTTGTACAGAGAACAATAGCAGATTTTAGCACACAGAGATAACTGCAAACCCTACAGATGCCTTAAACAACAACAAACTTTATTCATATAAGACGAGGGTTACAAAAGTCCTCAACTGAGGAAAACTAACATCTGCAGACTAAAGCTGCAGGATAAACTGAGACGGAAAACAAATGTCGAGTCTGCTGCTCGGACATTAAACAGATGAGCCACACTGCTCACTGAAACGATCTCGTCTCCTACTCTGTTGTTTCTCCAAATTTCCTCCCGCTCTCCTCTCTTTCTCCACTTTCTTTCCACACCTATGTCTGAAGACCCGAACTGCCTTATATAGCCGCGGGGAGAGGAGGATAGGGTTTGTCCTCTGACAGGTTCTGACAGACCCTCAACTAGGGTTTCTGACCAATCGTCGAACTGGCATTAAATCGTCGAACTAGCATTAACTTCTGTGGCGATCGGATCTATCAGACGTCACATCTGTCAGAGGGTAGGTGCGACGTCATGTCAAACTTTTGTCGGGATCCCTGACTGTGCGAGTGCAGTCCGACTTTGCCCAAGTTCGGAGCGCAGTTTGGTTGAGGCATGAAATCTGGGTTAATATTTCTAACACCCTCCTTTAAACCTGATTTCACGAGCGCTTTGACTCCAAGCTGCTCTCGCAATCTGCTGAAGTCTTCCTCCTTCAAAGGCTTCGTGAAAATATCTGCCAATTGCTCCTTGGATCTGCAAAACTGTAGTTGAATTTCTCCGGACTTCACCAACTCTCTGATGAAGTGATAACGAATATCGATGTGCTTCGTCCGGCCATGGAACACGGGATCCTTTGACAATGCGATGGCCGAATTGTTATCACAAAAAATTGTTGTCGCGCCTTTCGAAGGATAGTTCAGTTCACTCAGAACTCTTCGCAGCCAAACTGCCTGGCATGCGGCTGACGTGGCGGTGACATATTCTGCTTCGGCTGTGGACAACGCAACGATGGGTTGCTTCTTGGACGCCCATGAGACTGCCCCTGATCCGAGATGGAAAGCATACCCGGAGGTGCTCTTTCGATCGTCGGTGCTACCAGCCCAGTCACTGTCTGTGAAGCCCACCAGTTCCAACTGGTCCTGTCTGGCGTAAAATAGGCCATTGTTTCGCGTCCCGTTGACATAGCGCAAGATCCTCTTGCATGCTTGCCAGTGCGTGTCCTTCGGAGTCTCCATGAAATGGCTGATCGGACCGACTCCTGAACATCAGATCTGGCCGAGTTGCAGTCAAATACATCAGACTGCCAACTAGCCTCTTGAACAAGGTTGGATCTACATTCCTCCCTGAATCCAGCTTGCTCAGCTTCAAACCTGTGGCTACAGGTGTGATGGCAGGTTTGTTGTCCTCCATCTTGAACCGCTTCAGGACATCCTTCGCATACTTGCCTTGAGAAATGAAGATGCCATCTGTCGATTGGTCAACTTCAATGTCGAGAAAATACTTCATCAACCCTAAGTCCGTCATCTCGAACTCCTTCTTCATGGTTGTTCTGAACTGGTCGAACAGGACATTGTTGTTGCCAGTATAAATCAAATCGTCCACATACAGGTAGACGATAATGAGCTCACCTGCTTCATTTGTCTTCATGTACAGGGTGTGCTCATATGGGCATTTTACAAACCCATTTTCCTGAAAATAACTGTCAATCCGGTTGTACCAAGCCCGGGGCGCCTGCTTCAAACCGTATAGGGCCTTCTTCAACTTCAGGACTTTGCCCTCCTGGCCTTCAATTTCGTAACCTGGTGGCTGGTCTATGTAGACCTCTTCCTCCAACACTCCGTTGAGGAAGGCTGACTTGACATCCATCCGGTACATCTTCCAACCTTGTTGGGCTGCCAATGCCAGGATCATCCTGACTGTGTCAAGTCGGGCTACAGGCGCATATACCTCATGGTAATCGATGCTTGACTTCTGCTTGTAACCCTTTGCCACCAGTCTGGCCTTATGCTTGTCAACGTCTCCTTGGGCGTTGAACTTTGTCTTATACACCCACTTGACCCCAATGGTCTTCTTCCCTACTGGAAGATCTATCAGTTGCCATGTATCATTCTTTTCAATGGCTTTAATCTCCTCGTCCATCATCTGCACCCACTTTTGATTCTGACTTGCATCTTCGAACTCTACTGGATCAACTTCAGTAAAGAATGCAAAGTCGGAGTACTCTTCATCTACATGGGTTTGGGTTGCCTCGTAGATTTCTTGCAAGCTCCTTGTCTTCGCTGGCGTCACCAGGTTCTGGATTCTACTTGCACATGGAGGCGACCGAGATGGAGTGGTTGTGCTACTACTGGCATTGCTGTTGTTGCTGGAGGTTGCAGGTGGCTGCACACTTCCTTCTTCCAAGTCAACAGACTCTACTACTATTGGCTTTGACTGGCCAGTCTCCGACTTCCAGTTCCAGGCTTCATCTTCAAGAAATTTCACATCACGGCTGATGATGAGCTTCTTCGTCATAGGGTTGTATAGCCTATATGCCTTCGCTTGCTCACTGTACCCTATGAAAATGCACTTCTCAGCTCTATCATCCAACTTCTGCCGCTTCTCTTCTGGAACATGTGCATATGCAATGCACCCGAACACACGCAAGTGAGCCACACTTGGCTTCACACCGCTCCAGGCCTCCTGAGGGATTTTGTCCTTCACGCTTTTGGTGGGACATCTGTTCAGCAGGTAGACTGCACATGTTACAACCTCTGCCCAAAATTCATGCGACAATCCCTTCGCCTTCATCATGCTTCGTGCCATCTCCATGATGGTCCGGTTCTTCCTCTCAGCTACGCCATTCTGCTGTGGCGTGTATCTGGCAGTGAACTACCTTCGAATTCTGTGCTGCTTGCAGTAGTTATGGAATTCGTTGGAGATGTATTCACCTCCACCATCTGTCCTGAGAGTCTTGATCTGATATCCGCTCTGTTTCTCCACAGAGCCTTGAACTCCTTGAATCTGGCAAATGCTTCTGACTTCAACTTGATGGCATAGATCCAAGTCTTCCGGCTGAAGTCATCTATGAACGTTAAGAAGTATTTGTTGTCGGCAAACGTGGTGGTCTGCATCGGACCGCAAATGTCTGAGTGCACCAGCTCTAATGGTCGTGATGCTCTCCAAGACTGACCGAAAGGGAACGAATCCCTATGTTGTTTGTCGACTAAGCAACCCTCACAAACTTGATTTTGTTGCTCTATCAGGGGTAAACCCTTCACCATCTGCTTCTTGTGTAGTTGATTCAGGCCACTGAAGTTCAGGTGACCAAATCTAAGATGCCACAGCCAGGTAGCATCTTTCACAACTGCACTTAGAGACATCAATGATTCATTCTGAATCTAGAGCAGAAACATTTTATTCTTCGTCATGGACACTGTAGCAATCTGCCCATGCGACTTGTCTCTGATGGTGCAAGCTCCATCTTTGAACTGGACCGTATGTCCCTTCTGCACGAGCTGTCCAATGCTCAGCAGGTTATGCTTCAGGCCAGGCACATAGTAGACATCACAGATCTGCTTCCGTTCATCGTGCCTGGTGCGGATGAGGATCTTTCCTTTCCCCATTACGGGAACCTTGTTGTTGTTCCCCATCTTCACCTCAGACTGGACTGTTTCATCCAGTTGGGAGAACATCTCCTTGTTCCCCGTCATGTGGTTGTTGCACCCACTGTCTAAATACTAGACATTCTTTTGGCACTCCTCCTCAATGTTGCAAGTCAACAACACATTTCCTCCTGCCGCATTTCTGGTTTCATCCGTGTAATGGGCCTGCTATTGGTTCTCCTTGGCCATCCATTTTCTGCACTGTGAGATGTAATGGCCGAACTTCTTGTAGAAATAACACTTGGACCTTTGACATGTCCTTCTTCGACTCGGATCCTAGCTTGCTGATTTCTTGAACTGCCTCTTCCACCTTGCTGATGGAAATTACAGTTGGTCTCTCCTTCGCTAGGGTTTGACCGTCCTCCTTGCTTGTTGCCTTTCCCATGCCTACCTTTGCCTCTTCCTCCGTGAGAACTAGAGGCGCCATGGTGGGAATCTTGTCTGTCGCTATCTCGAAATGAGACCTGAGCCCTGAATGCTTGCTCCAGAGAGGTCTGAGATGAACGGCTCAGCCTCTATTCATGTGTCTGCAATGAACCCATGAGCTCATCTATCGAGAGGGTTGTCAGATCCCTCGACTCTTCGATTGCTATCACAACCGAGTCAAACTTGGCAGGAAGACTTCTGAGAATCTTCTCCATGATTCTCTGGCTCTGCATAATTTCTCCATTCAACCGCATCTGGTTGATAATGTCCGTCGTCCGGGTGAAGAAATCACTCATGGACTCGGACTCACTCATCTGAAGATTTTCAAACTCCCTCCTGAGCATCTGTAGCTTCACCAACTTTACCTTATTGGTGCCCTGGTACGAGCTGGCCAGAATCTCCCAGGCTTGCTTCGCCTTGGTGGCTGATGCGATCCGTGGGAAGATGGACTCCTCGACCGCTTGCATGATGTAGAAGAGGGCCTTCTGGTCCTTCTTCGTGTTCTCTTTCAACGGGTCCTTGTCTGCTTGAGAGAGGGCGGCCAGTGTTGCTGCATCTGCCGGTTCTAGGTAGCCATTCTCGACTAACTCCCATAGCTCCTGAGATCCGAACAGGATCTTCATCTGGATGCTCCAGTAATCATAATTCTTCCCGTTGAAGCGCGGGATCTGCAACTGCAAGTTGTTGCTACTGGAAGCCATTCTGCTTCGGTCTCCGCATCAAGGGATCAGTAGCTCTGATACCAATTTGAAGAATTTTAAATTTTAATTTTCAATTGTCGAAGTCTAGGAGAGCGCAGGGCAAAGTGCGAAGTGCGAAGTGCGAAGGAGGGAGGGCCCAAAGTCGGCGTCTCGGATGCTTGAATCGGGTTGCGCACGGACAAAGGTGTGCAGTCAGGTTGCACAAGGATCGAGGTGTGCATTCGGGTTGCACAAGGACTGAGGTGCATAGTTAGGTTGCGCACGGACCAAGGTGCACAGTCGAGTTGCGCACGAAAGAAAGTGCTAAGTCAAGAAAGCACTTGATCAATTCCCGACGATGTCGGTCAAAGGCAACGAAGTCCAAATTCACTGCATAGTCTGGTGGACAACTCCAGACATAGCCAAATTTTTGCCTTGCAAAAATATTTCTGCCTTGCAGACTTTTACTATCCGGAGGCTTGCGCGACTTTGGCGTTGGTTTGCCTGGCTTGGCAAGAACTGTATGAGAGGAGAGAAACACTGAATCTGAATGCAATATTTCAGATCTGAGCTCAAACTTATAGAACCCAAAAAAAATCGCTCTGAGGCGATTTTTATAGAGAACAACAACAAATTTTAGCACATAAAGATAACTAAAAACCCTATAGATGCCTTAAACAACAACAAACTTTATTCATATAAAACGAGGGTTACAAAAGTCCTCAACTGAGGAAAACTAACATCTGTAGACTAAAGCTGCAGGATAAACTAAGATGAAAAACAAATGTCGAGTCTGCTACTCGAACATTAAACAGATGAGCCACATTGCTCACTGAAACGATCTCGTCTCCTACTCTATTGTTTCTCCAAATTTCCTCCCACTCTCCTCTCTTTCTCCACTTTCTTTCCACACCTTGTCTGAAGACCCGAACTGCCTTATATAGCCGTGGGGAGAGGAAGATAGGGTTTATCCTCTAACAGGTTCTGACAGACCCTCAACTAGGGTTTCTGACCAATCGTCGAACTAGCATTAAATCACCGAACTGGCATTAACTTCTATGATGATCGGATCTGTCAGACGTCACATCTGTCAGAGGGTAGGTGCGATGTCATGTCAAACTTTTGTCGAGATCCCCGATTGCATGAGCGCAGTCCGACTTTGCCCAATTTCGAAGCACAGTCCGACGAAGGCATGAAATCTAGATTAATATTTCTAACACCCTCCTTTAAACCTGATTTCATGAGCGCTTTGACTCCAAGATGCTCTCGCAATCTACTGAAGTCTTCCTCCTTCAAAGGCTTCATGAAAATATCTGCCAACTGCTCCTTGGATCTGCAAAACTGGAGTTGAATTTCTCTAGACTTCACCAACTCTCTGATGAAGTGATAACGAATATCGATGTGCTTCATTCGGCCATGGAACACGGGATCCTTTGATAGTGCGATGGCCGAATTGTTATCACAAAAAATTGTTGTCGCGCCTTCCGGAGGATAGTTCAGTTCACTCAGAACTCTTCATAGCCAAACTGCCTGGCATGCGGCTGACGTGGCGGTGACATATTCTACTTTAGTTGTGGACAACGCAACGATGGGTTGCTTCTTGGACGCCCATGAGACTGCCCCTGATCCGAGATGGAAAGCATACCCGGAGGTGCTCTTTCGATCATCGATGCTGCCAACCCAGTCACTATTTATGAAGCCCACCAGTTCCAACTGGTCCTGTCTGGCATAAAATAGGCCATTGTTTCGTGTCCCATTGACATAGCGCAAGATCCTCTTGCCTGCTTGCCAGTGCGTGTCCTTCGAAGTCTCCATGAAATGGCTGATCAGACTGACTCCGAACATCAGATCTGGTCGAGTTGTAGTCAAATACATCAGACTGCCAACTAGCCTCTTGAACAAGGTTGGATCTACATTCCTCCTTGAATCTAGCTTGCTCAACTTCAAACATGTGGCTACAGGTGTGATGGCAAGTTTGTTGTCCTCCATCTTGAACCGCTTCAGGACATCCTTCGCATACTTGCCTTGAGAAATGAAGATGCCATCTGTCGATTGGTCAACTTCAATGCCGAGAAAATACTTCATCAGCCCTAAGTCCGTCATCTCGAACTCCTTCTTCATGGTTGTTCTAAACTGGTCGAACAAGACATTGTTGTTGCCAGTATAAATCAAATCGTCCACATACAGGCAGACGATAATGAGCTCACCTGCTTCATTTGTCTTCATGTACAGGGTGTGCTCATATGGGCATTTTACAAACCCATTTTCCTGAAAATAACTGTCAATCTGGCTGTACCAAGCTCGGGGTGCCTGCTTCAAACCGTACAGGGCCTTCTTCAGCTTTAGGACTTTGCCCTCCTGGCCTTCAATTTCGTAACCTGGTGGCTGGTCTATGTAGACCTCTTCCTCCAACACTCCATTGAGGAAGGCTGACTTGACATCCATCTGGTACATCTTCCAACCCTTGTTGGGCTGCCAATGCCAGGATCATCCTGACTGTGTCAAGTCGGGCTACAGGCGCATATACCTCATGGTAATCGATGCCTGACTTCTGCTTGTAACCCTTTGCCACCAGTCTGGCCTTATGCTTGTCAACGTCTCCTTGGGCGTTGAACTTTGTCTTATACACCCACTTGACCCCAATGGTCTTCTTCCCTACTGGAAGATCTGTCAGTTGCCATGTATCATTCTTTTCAATGGCTTCAATCTCCTCGTCCATCGCCTGCACCCACTTCTGATTCTGACTTGCGTCTTCGAACTCTACTGGATCAACTTCAGTAAAGAATGCAAAGTCAGAGTACTCTTCATCTACATGGGTTTGGGTTGCCTCGTAGATTTCTTGCAAGCTCCTTGTCTTCGCTGGCGTCACCAGGTTCTAGATTCTACTTGCACATGGAGGTGACCGAGATGGAGTGGTTGTGCTACTGCTGGCACCACTGCTGCTGCTGGAGGTTGCAGGTGGCTGCACACTTCCTTCTTCCAAGTCAACAGACTCTACTACTATTGGCTCTGACTGGCTAGTCTCCGACTTCCAGTTCCAGGCTTCATCTTCAAGAAATTTCACATCACGACTGATGATGAGCTTCTTCGTCACAAGGTTGTACAGCCTATATGCCTTCGCCTGCTCACTATACCCTATGAAAATGCACTTCTCAGCTCTATCATCCAACTTCTGCCGCTTCTCTTCTAGAACATGTGCATATGCAATGCACCCGAACACACGCAAGTGAGCCACACTTGGCTTCACACCGCTCCAAGCCTCCTGAGGGATTTTGTCCTTCACGCTTTTGGTGGGACATCCGTTCAGCAGGTAGACTGCACATGTTACAACCTCTGCCCAAAATTCATGCGACAATCCCTTCGCCTTCATCATGCTTCGTGCCATCTCCATGATGGTCCGGTTCTTCCTCTCAGCTACGCCATTCTGTTGTGGCGTGTATCTAGCAGTGAACTACCTTCGAATTTCGTGTTGCTTGCAGTAGTTATGGAATTCATTGGAGATGTATTCACCTCCACCATCTGTCCTGAGAGTCTTGATCTGATATCCACTCTATTTCTCCACCAGAGCCTTGAACTCCTTGAATCTGGCAAATGCTTCTGACTTCAACTTGATGGCATAGATCCAAGTCTTCCAGCTGAAGTCATCTATGAATGTTAAGAAGTATTTGTTGCTGGAAAACGTGGTGGTCTGCATCGGACCGCAAATGTCTGAGTGCACCAGCTCCAATGGTTGTGATGCTCTCCAAGACTGATCGAAAAGGAATGAATCCCTATGTTGTTTGTCGACTAAGCAGCCCTCACAAACTTGATTTTGTTGCTCTATCAGGGGTAAACCCTTCACCATATGCTTCTTGTGTAGTTGATTCAGGCCACTAAAGTTTAGGAGATGCCACAACTAGGTAGCATCTTTCACAACTGCACTCAGAGACATCAATGATTCATTCTGAATCTGCAATAGAAACATTTTATTCTTCGTCATGGACACTGTAGCAATCTGCCCATGCGACTTGTCTCTGATGGTGCAAGCTCCATATTTGAACTGGACCGTATGTCCCTTCTGCACAAGTTGTCCAACGCTCAGCAGGTTATGCTTTAGGCCAGGCACATAGTAGACGTCATAGATCTGCTTTCGTTCATCGTGCCTGGTGCGGATGAGGATCTTTCCTTTCCCCATTATGGGAACCTTGTTGTTGTTCCCCATCTTCACCTCAGACTGGACTGTTTCATCTAGTTGGGAGAACATCTCCTTGTTCCCCGTCATGTGGTTGCTGCACCCACTGTCTAAATACCAGACATTCTTCTGGCACTCCTCCTCAATGTTGCAAGTCAACAACACATTTCCTCCTCCTACATTTTTGGTTTCATCCATGTAATGGGCCTGCTACTGGTTCTCCTTGGCCATCCATTTTCTGCACTATGAGATGTAATGGCCGAACTTCTTACAGAAATAGCATTGGACCTTTGACATGTCCTTCTTATGACCAGATCCAGCTTGTTGATGGAAATTACAGTTGGTCTCTCCTTCGCTAGGGTTTGACCGTCCTCCTTGCTTGTTGCCTTTCCCATGCCTGCCTTTGCCTCTTCCTCCGTGAGAACTAGAGGCGCCATGGTGGGAATCTTGTCTACCGTTGTCTCGGAATGAGACCTGAGCCCTGAATGCTTGCTCTAGAGAGGTCTGAGATGAACGGCTCAACCTCTGTTCATGTGTCTGCAATGAACCCATGAGTTCATCTATCGAGAGGGTTGTCAGATCCCTCGACTCTTCGATTGCTATCACAACCGAGTCAAACTTACGAGGCAGACTTCTGAGAATCTTCTCCATGATTCTCTAGCTCTGCATAATTTCTTCATTCAACCGCATCTGGTTGATAATGTCCATCGTCCGGGTGAAGAAATCACTCATGGACTCAGACTCACTCATCTGTAGATTTTCAAACTCCCTCCTGAGCATCTGTAGCTTCACCAACTTTACCTTATTGGTGCCCTGGTACGAGCTGGCCAGAATCTCCCAAGCCTACTTCGCCTTGGTGGTTGATGCGATCCGTAGGAAGATGGACTCCTCGACCGCTTGCATGATGTAGAAGAGGGCCTTCTGGTCCTTCTTCGTGTTCTCTTTCAACAGGTCCTTGTCTGCTTGAGAGAGGGCGGCCAATGCTACTACATCTACCGATTCTGGGTAGCCGTTCTCGACTAACTCCCATAGCTCCTGAGATCCGAACAGGATCTTCATCCGGATGCTCCAGTAATCGTAATTCTTCCCATTGAAGCACGGGATCTGCAACTGCAAGTTGTTGCTAGTGGAAGCCATTCTACTTCGGTCTCCGCATCAAGGGATCAGTAGCTCTGATACCAATTTGAAGAAATTTTAAATTTTAATTTTCAATTGCCAAAATTCGGGATGAGCGCAGGGTGAAGTGCGAAGTGCGAAGGAGGGAGGGCCCGAAGTCGGACCGCGTAGCCAAAGTTGGGTTGTGCTTTTGACTATTGTGGAATCGGGTTGCACACGGATTGAGGTGCATAGTCAGGTTGTGCACGAAAGAAAGTGCTAAGTTAGGCAAGCACTCGATCAATGCCCGACTGCACCGATAAAAGGCAATGAAGTCTGACTTTGCTGTGTAGTCTGGGGGACAGCTCCAGACTTAGCCAAATTTTTGCCTTGCAAACTTTTCTTGTTCAGAGGCTTGCGTAGCTTCGGCGTTGGTTTGCCTGGCTTGGCAAGAACTGTACGAGAGGAGAGAAACACCGAATCTGAGTGCAATGTTTCAGATCTGAGCTCAAACTTATAGAACCCGAAAGAAATCGCTCTGAGGCGATTTGTACAGAGAACAACAACATATTTTAGCACACAGAGATAACTACAAACCCTACAGATGCCTTAAACAACAACAAACTTTTATTCATATAAGACGAGGGTTACAAAAGTCCTCAACTGAGGAAAACTAACATCTGCAGACTAAAGCTGCAGGATAAACTAAGACGGAAAACAAATGTCGAGTCTGCTGCTCGGACATTAAATAGATGAGCCACACTGCTCACTGAAACGATCTCATCTCCTACTCTGCTGTTTCTCCAAATTTCCTCCCGCTCTCCTCTCTTTCTCCACTTTCTCCACACTCATGTCTGAAGACCCGAACTGCCTTATATAGCCGCGGGGAGAGGAAGATAGGGTTTGTCCTCTGACAGGTTCTGACAGACCCTCAACTAGGGTTTTTGACCAATCGCCGAACTGGCATTAAATCGTCGAACTGGCATTAACTTCTGCGGCGATCGGATCTGTCAGACGTCACATCTGTCAGAGGGTAGGTGCGACGTCATGTCAAACTTTTGCCGGGATCCCTGACTGCGCGAGCGCAGTCCGACTTCGCCCAAATTCGGAGCGCAGTCCGGCGGAGGCGTGAAATCTAGGTTAATATTTCTAACAACAATCTCTCTGGTGAGGTGCCGCACTCAATTGGTAAGTTTGCAAATCTTCAGCAGATGAGAGCTGGGCAGAACCGCTTGACTAGCTCGTTACCACCTGAAATTTGGAACTGCACGGAGCTCAGATTTTTGGGTTTTGCCTCCTCAAATTTGAATGGCAGAATCCCAATGCAAATTGACAATTTGAGAAGCCTTGAGCATCTATATTTGTTCAACAACCAACTGAATGGTTTTATACCTCTAAGCATTGGAAATTGCACGGAGCTGCAAGTATTTGCTGTCTATAACAACTCTTTGGAAGGTCCTATTCCAAAGGAGCTTGGCGCTCTAGCCCACCTCACAAATTTGTGGATCTTCAATAATCATCTATCGGGTTACCTGCCTATGCAATTGAGTAACTCGTCTATGTTACAAGTGATAGACGCGGCTTCCAACAATCTCATTGGAAGTTTGCCTAAGGGAATTGGTTTTCTTCCAAGTCTTTCCAAGATATATCTCGGCGGAAACAGATTAGAAGGTCCTTTGCCTCCTGCACTTGGGAATTTTAGCAAATTGAAGCTGATAGATGCTTGTTCCAATCGAATAACCGGTACTGTTCCACTTGGAATATGCAGCGCCAAGGCACTTGACACTCTTAATCTCTGTGACAATTTCCTCTTAGGAAACATTACTGCACTTCTCAGAAGTTATGTTTCGCTGAAAATAGTTCGCCTGCAAAATAACCAGTTGACGGGCAACATTCCTGCAGATATTTCTAATGTCCCTCGTCTGTACTACCTGGAGATTTCCTTTAACAGAATTGAAGGTTGATATTCCTGCTTCCCTTGGACAACTCAAGAATCTCTCGACTCTTCTTCTTTGTGGAAATAAATTAAGTGGAAAAATTCCTCTTGCAATCAGGGGTCTGAGAAGCCTGGGCCGACTCAATCTGAGTGACAATAAGCTCGGCGGAAATATTCCTTTTCAAATCGGGAGTCTCAGCAATCTGGAATGTCTAGATCTCAGCCGGAATTCTTTACAATGTTCTGTTCATGCACATCTTGGTCATTTGTCTTCTTTGTCCTTTTTAAATTTGAGCTCAGACAATTTGGGCGGAAGCATTCCCACATCGTTGGGAAATTGCTAAAATTTCATAATGCTAGACCTCTCTCGAAACAGATTCCAGAAGTCAATTCCGAGAGAACTGGGAAGGCTTAAGCATCTGCAATCTGGTTTGGATCTCAGTTGGAATAATCTTTCCGGCTCTCTTCCACCGGAGATGGGAAATTTGGTTAATCTTGAATCTCTAGACGTCTCCCACAACCAACTCTCAGGTGCGATCCCGGCGTCTTTGGAAGACATGGTAAGCCTTCATGAATTCAATTTCTCCTTCAATCAATTCACGGGGCAAATTCCACAGCTGAAAGCTTTCTCTAAACGTCCAGGCAGCGCCTTTGATGGTAATCCGGGGCTATGTGGGGTGCCTATGCCCAAAGTCTGCGTTACATCAAATGATCCTGCCAGAAAGAAGACGAAGTTGGGAATAGGAGCCGTGGTAAGCATTACTGTTGCTGGAATTGCTATGATTACCATCGTAGTCATAGCGTGTATCTATTATCAGACCAAAGGAACTGCACAAGAAGAGAAGAGAAACTAGAGGAAGATATTCATTATGGATCAGAGGGTATGGATCTTTGGGGAAACAAGTATAGAGTTAAATACGAAGACATCGTGGAGGCCACCGAGGGATTCAGCAATAATCATCTAATCGGGTCTGGTAACTTTGGTAAAGTTTACAAGGTCATTCTCCCACAAGCAGCAGCAGAGGCAAAAGAAGAAAAGCAGGAAGACGGAGGAGTAGGGGAAAGGGAGAAACAGGTGCTTGCTGTCAAGAAGATGAATTTGCAAAATGATGACAGAGTGGTGCAAGGAAGTTTGAGGCGCGAGATTGAAGCTCTGAGGTTTGCTTGCCATAGAAACATACTGTGTTTGCATGGCTTCATATGCGTACCCCGCATTAGAATGAACATTCTGCTATATAGCTACATGGCCAAGGGTTCCTTGTGGGAATATCTGGGTGGAGCACTAAATTCCCAAAATCAAAAGCTGGACTGGAGGAATCGGTACAATATAGCGTTAGGAGTGGCAGAAGGACTGAAATACCTTCATCATGACTGCAACCCTGCAATTCTCCATGGTGATATGAAATCTGCTAACATTTTGTTGAACGATGAATACACACCACATGTTGCGGACTTCGGGCTTTCAAAGTTGATTAAGTATAACGGTACGGTCGACCAATCAAGCAGCTCTGTCTTGGGTGGTACTTACGGTTATATGGCTCCAGGTAGTAAAGTGCATTTTATTTTCATGTTTACCGTCCATTTCTTCAGAATTTTATTTGTTGCTGAATATTTTTCATGTGCTTCATTTTTTCTTGCTTTCGAATGTGGTTACCTAGGGAGGCATTCAACGAAGCCGGATGTGTTCAGCTTTGGGGTGGTGCTGCTCGAACTGGTCACTGGAAAGCCAGCCATACTAGACGTTGAAGATGGAGGTGAGGAAGGACGACGGCTGGGAGGCTGAATGGGCTACTTTGGTGATGAAAAATGGGCGAGAAGATGCCGACGCCCTCAGGCAAGTATTGGATAAAGAGTTGGCAAGTGAGTACGAGACGTGGAAAACCGAAATGAAGAAGGTTTTTGAGATAACCCTTCTCTGCACCCGGTCTTCGCCGAGGCAAAGGCCATCCATGTCGAGGGTAGTGGATTGGCTTTCGCTTCAATGAATGAATAACCTAAAAGGGTAGAACAGATTCCTCCCGTGGTTAGTGCTACTGCTGGTTACTGGAAGGAGTGACATTTATTATACTTTACATGATGTGGCTTTAAGGTGTCAAATATTACAGCTTACGGAGCGCTATAGACTTTGTTGGCTTTGATCAGCGTTTTGATAGGGTTATCTAGTAAAATATATTTAAAATACGAACATAGCATAGAATAAAATGTTTTTCATTTTTTAAACATATAATTGTTGTATCTTATTAGTCTATGTATTTTTAAATAATATTTACCAAAGTGGTTACGTATTCACATCAAGCAAAAATATTAAGAGATTTTTTGGGGGGAGATTACTTGTGAAACAAAAGTAATTCATTTATCAATGAATAAGCATGGAATGGTAAAGTATAAGTTTGACATATATCTACGATGAGGTGTTTGATTTAGATGATTCTTAGACCAATTTATAGGCAAATTGAAGAGCTTTAAAATGAGGGGTAATATGAAAGAATCTAATATGCATTGAAGGAGATACAACCCTATGAATTTAGTCATAAAACAAGGGTTATGATGACTTTTCTAGTCAAAGGCAAACAAAATTATAAAAAAAATTTAGCTGTAGTAAGCATTTTAGTTGTAGTTTTTTTTTCAACCCCTAATTATTGATAGCAAGGAATAGAGGCAATTTGAGGAGTTCTTTTTTCAACCCCTAATTATTTTTCAAATCCTAGCTACATTGGAATTTTTTTTGGGTTATGGTCACATAGTTAGAAGAGTTTTCTAGGGAAAAATGTGAACACGTGAGAATATTAAGTGAACAAATGAGTAGTTTTGTAGAAGAAATAAGCATTGACATAATAATGTATACTAAATAAATAAACAAGTAGGTAAATTACATAGAATTGTAGAAGAAAGAGATACATATGATAGTGTGTAGGCTAAAGGAACCATAACTTTGGCTTCAAATAAACCAAGCAATAATTAAGAAGAATTGTTTGATTCTAATATATTTATTTTGCAACTTTATGTCTGCATCCAAAAGAAAAGATTTTTATATCTATGGACTTTATCAAAAAATACCATTTTATTGATATTACTTCGGCTATGATGTTGAAGTTCTAAGCAAATAAAATCAAAGAAACAAAGGTTGAAGGTAAGAATGTTCAAATTTTCTAATATTTGAAGATTACCATGGATAATATGTTTTAAATCTAAATTTCTATACCATTGATGTTTAAGTAATTCCTTCCTTCAAGAATACTATTTGGTGTTGCCATACCTCAAGGATGTTTCTATATTTGTGTCTATTTTTGTGAATGGTTGTGTGCAAAATTTATTGTGGATGGATATTTTATTATTTTTGCATAAAAGTTGAATTATTTTTGTTAATAAAAAGTGAGGTTCATAATAAGTGGTATTGACGTGATGATTTTGAAAAAGTAGGGATTTCTCTTTTTGATGGATTGCAAAGTTAGGGTAGTGATAATTTTGGAAAAATGGGGGGTTTCTAGAAAAATGTTTCATCTTCTAGAGGTCATATCTCCACGAGGAGGTGTCTGATTTAGATGATTATTAGACCAATTTATGTGGAAATTGAAGAGCTTTAAAATGAGGGGTGATATAAAAGAATCCAATATGTATTGAGGGAGATACAACACTATAAATTCAATCATATAAAATAAGGGTAGTGATAATAATTTTAAGTCATAGAAAAAAAAATTATAAAAATGTCTCATCTAGAGTAAAAATATTAGTTGTAGTTTGATTTGCTTTCAAGGAATTCTTGAGAATTAATTATTAATAGAAAGAAATAGAGGAAATTTAAGGATTGTATTTAAAACACCTAGTTATTTTTCAAATCTTAGCTACATTGGAAAAAATTTTGGGTTGAGGTCATAGAGTTAGAAGAGTTTTATAGGGAAAAATAAGAGAAAATATGTGAATAAGTAAGAATAATAAGTGAACAAATGTGTAGTTTTGTAGAAGAAATAAGCAAGGAGATCATAATTTCTACTAAATAACTAAACAAGTAGGTAAATTACAATGAACAAGTATAAAGAAGAGATAAATATGACAATGTGTAGGCTAATGGAACTACAACTTTAAATTTAAATAAACAAAGCAATAACTGAGAAGAATTGTTTGATTCTAAAATATCTATTTTGTAATTTTATGTTTGCATCCAAAAGCGAATGGTTGTTATATGTATAAACTCTAGTAAAAAAATATTATTTCATTGATATTGCTTTGGATTTGATGTTAAAGGTTTAAGCAAATAAAATCAAAGAAACAAAGCTTGATGGTATGAATGTTCAAATTTTCCAAAAAATAAAAATTACCTTGGATAATTATATTTTAGATTCAAATTTCTATGTCATTGGTGTTTGAGCAATTCCTTATTTTAGAAATATTATTTGGTGTTGCCCTACCTGAAGGGTATTTCAATATCTATGTCTATTATTTGTGAATTATTTTATGTGTAGTTCATTGTGGATGGATGTTTTTATTATTTTTCATAAAAAATAATTATTTTTGCTAATAAGAGGTAATTTTTATAACAAGTGGTATCAACAAAGATTCTAGAAAGTGGAAGGTCTATATTTTTTTGTACATTGTAGAGTTATGAAAGTTTTTTTCCAAAACCATTCTCATATTTAGATGATTATTTGACCAATTTATGTGGAATTTGAAGAGCTTCAAAATACGTGGTCAATAAAAGAATTTAAACAAAATTGAGAGAGATATAACCCTATGAATTTAGTCATCCAAAACAAAGGTAGTAATAATTTATTCAAGTCATAAAAAAATAAAATTGCACATATCTCTTAGCTAGGATAATAATCTTAGTTGTAGTTTTATTTGCCTTGAATAGAACCTATAGAATTAATTATTGATAGCAATGAATACAGGATATTTGAGGATATTTTTTATTTTGAGAAACTCTAGTTATTTTCTTAAATCCTAACTACATTGATTTTTTTTTTTAGGTTGAGGTCATAGAGTTAGAAGAGCTTTCTAGGGAAAAAGAAGAAAAAATATGTGAACAAATGAGAATATTTAGAGAACAAAAGGGTAGTTTTGTAGAAGAAATAAGCAAAGAGATAAAGAGATAAACAAGTAGGTAAATTTTATAGGATAAGGAGAAGAAAGAGATAAAGATGATAGTTTACAAGCTAAATAAACCACAACTTTAGTTTTGAATAAACCAAGCAATGATTAGGAAGAATTATTTGGTTCTAAAATATCTAATTTTCATGTTTATGGCTATATCCAAAAGGAAAGAGTTGTTATATCTATAAACCCTAGAAAAAAATATAAGTTCATCATATTACTTTGGCTACGAGGTTGTAGGTCAAAGCAAGAAAAATAAAAAATATAATGTTTGAAGGTAAGAATATTTAGATTTTCTAAGGTTTGAGACTTACCATGGGCAAATAAGTTTTACATTCAAATTTCTATGTCATTGATAAGGATGATGTGAATACTATTAATATTAACGTACAAAATAAGTTTATGATGTTCTAGTATAGGAAAGAGAATATAATAGTACAAGATATTTTCCAATGTAAGAGACAAGGATCCAAGGAAAAATAAGAATCTATTACAAGAAAATAAGTTGAGGAATAAATATTAGAACCTATAGAATCCAATAAAGTAGTAGTAGTAGTAGTAGAGTCCATGAAATAAACAACAATAAAGGTTGCAACATATCACCATCCACACCACCAAGAGTAGAAAAAATCTTGGAGGTATGGCCTAGCACAACAATAGAATGGTTCTAAATGGAATTAAAATGGAACCAAGTATGGCAGTGTTTGAAAAATAAATCAAGTGATTATTAATTTTAGATTGGTGCAACAACATCAAGGAAGATTTGGACCCAACACTCAAATCACCAAAGTAAAGCAACAAAATCATATATCATACTCAATAACTATTCATGTTCATGTGGCATGAGGAGAGCGTGGTATTAGTACAAATTATCACCAAGTAATATTTCACAATGATGGATGGATGATCAAGATCGGTACACTAGAATTGTTGAATAAATACTATTATTTAGTTTCTTTGAATATTTTGAGGATGAAAAATTTTATAAGGGGGATGGAATGTAAGGTACCTAGGGGATAGGGATATGGAATATAATTTTATATTATGTATGGGTCTTACAAATAGTTGTCATGGACCACCCATAACCTAGGGTTTGATATATTCTAATATATTATTATATTAGTGAGTGGAGAAAGGGTTTAGATAGAGGTGTGTATAAATGATGCAAGAGCATACAGTGGTGTAAGAATGATCTTGCATCACCAAAAAAAATTGTAATTGTTTAATTTTGTAAAACTAGTTTAACCTTTAGGAGCTTTTTGAAGGTCTAAGAGGTTGAAATTGAGGATTTTTAGCTAGACACAGGCCTTGGCACAAAGAGCCACAATATTATCTGCTTAGTTCATCTCGTGCCCTTTCTAAAAACATGTTGTAATAGTCAATCAGGTCAACGAGTGCAAAGTTATGACCTCGGCAAGTTGCCCAAAAAATTTTAAATTTCAAACTTAGTTTTAGGCAGGAAAGGAGAAAACAAGGTCAAAAGGGGGAAATTTCAAATTTATAATGAGTTAGTCTCGGTAAGCTCTATCTTTGGGGAATAGAATACAATGAATATTTGGCTCATTTGGCATTTTCTCTATCTTTTTTGGATTGTAAGTGTTTGTTTAATGCAACTCTGCTTCAAGTGGTATCATAGTGGGAGTTCTTGAGTGTGTAAATAGATCACCAGACATGAGGTAGTTTACACCAGGATTTGTGGTTAAGGTTTGTGATAGAAGTGAGCAGAATGCCTCCATGAAAAAATTGTGGTGGTGGGAGAAATGTGGTGCCATAAGAAGATTTTAGAGCTTTTTAGAGGTAAGTTTAGGCTCTAAAAAAGGATCTATGTAGAGGGTTTTAGCCAAGGATATAAGATGAAATTGAAGATGAAGTTGTTGAAGAAGAAGACCAGTTCAAGTAAGAGGAAGAGACAATAGATCCTGCACAATCCAGGTTATACAGAGCCATATCTCAGATTGGAAAGAGACCATAGATGGAGGTTTGTATGTATTCTAGAAATATTTATCCAGAGAATTTGATCTATTGGATCAATGATTTGGAAGAATACTTTGAGTATGAGGAGGTTGAATATCCAGAGAGGCTCAATTTTTCTAAGAAAAAGCTTAAGGGTCATGCCAACATATGGTGGAAGGGAGTGCAGTTAGAAAAAAACAAAAGAGGAAAATAACAGATAACAAAATGGGAGCGAATGATGGAGAAGTTGAAGAGGCAGTTCATTATAGCTAACTACGAGTTGGATCTGCTAAAGAAAATGTAAGGTTTGAGGTAGTCAAGTAAGTTTGTCAAGGAATACATAAAGGAGTTTTATAAAATTTTAATCAGAACATGCCATTCTAAGGCCAACAAGGAGAAGTTATCCCATTATATTAATGGGTTAAGAGCAAGTATTCAATAGGAGTTGAGTCTGGTCAGGATGACCACCATAGATGATGCTTACTAGTTTGCATTGAGGGTTGAAGAGAAGTTAAACATAAGGTTTGAGAGAAAGAAAAGAGAAAGAGGTCATGGTAGAAGAACAAATGGAGCATGAAATGAAGATAAAAATAAGAATGGAGAAGCCAACAATAGTCAAGACCAAAAATGGGATAATGCTTACCGCCCCAATGATCAAAAAAATGGTTACCAAAGAGGAAGAGGAAGGTCTAGACGAGGCTTTGGAAGAGGAGGATTTTGTGGAACTTGTTTCCACTATGGGGAAGAAGGACATCAAGCATACAAGTGTCCACAACACCAAGAGAGGAAAAATAAGAGGCCCGAAGGTAATACCCAAGCTACGATTGTTGATGAAGGTGTTGAATCTGAGCACTCTTAAGAAGCAGAAAGAGGAGAAGTGTTGATCATAAGGAGAGTCTTGTTGAATGAGGAGAGAGATTCATATCAAAGGAAGAGCTCATTTCACACAAGGTGTAAATGTGTAGGTAAGGTCTATAATATTATCATCGAAAATGGTAGCACATATAACCTAGTTTCAAAATGAATGGTTACCAAATTGTAGCTATATAGGAAGAGACACCCACATCCATATTAGATTACATGGTTGCAGAAGGACCATAGGGATTTGGTCAGTGAGCAGTGCTTTGTAAAATTTAATATTGGGAATTTCCATGATGAGGTCTTGTGTGACATCCTACCTATGAATGCTTGTCATTTTATATTGGGAAGACCATGGCAGTTTGATCGGTGTGCAATGCATGATGGGTGTGCCAACACTTAGTCCCTGACAAAGAATGGAGTGTGCAATAAGTTGAAGCCCTTGAAGGATGTGGATGAAAAGGCATGTAGCAGTGCCAAAATATATTTAGTTGAAGGTAGAAGGTTTTTGGATGGTTTGAAGCATGAGAATATGCGCTATGCATTAATTCCTAGAGTTAGGGAAGAATAATGCAAAGATATCCCAATAGAAGTCTTAGGTCTATTATAAGAATTTCCATATATTATATCAAAAAATGTGCCTGAGGGTTTGCCACCAGTGAGAAATATCAGTCACCATAAATATTTGGTACCGGGACCTAGTTTGCCCAATAAGGCAGCCCATAGAATGACTCCTATATAAAGTGAGGAGTTTAACAAGCAAGTACAAGAGTTGCTGAAAAAAGGGTCTGATTTGGGAGAGCCTGATTCCATGTGTAGTACCTAAAGTACTAGCACCAAATAAATATGGATAGTGGAGAATGTGTACAAACTCTCAAGTTATTAACAATATCACCATAAAATACAGATTTACATTGCCAAGGATGGATGACATTATGGACTGTTTGAGTGGGGCCAAGTACTTCATAAATATTGACCTAAAGATTGGATACCATCAGATTTACGTTAGAGAAGGGTATGAGTGGAAGACAACCTTAAATACTAGAGAGGGTTTGTATGAGTGGTTGGTCATGCCATTTGGGCTAACCAATGCACCAAGCACATTCATGCATTTGATGAATGGGGTATTGAAGGAGTTTTTAGGAAAAAAATTCATTGTCTATTTGGATGCCATTTTAATATTTAGCAAGACTCTGGAAGAGCACCTGATGCATATCAGAAGAGTTTTTGAGAAGTTGAGGGAGGAGAAGTTGCTGATTAATTTGAAGAAGTGCAGTTTTGTGAAGAAGGAATTAGTGTATCTAAGATTTATCATCTCAGCTGAAGGTCTAAAAATGGACCCAGAAAAGGTGAGGGCTATCATTGAATGGCCTAGTCCAAGGAGCATAACTAAGGTAAGATAATTTCATGGTCTAGCAAGTTTTTATAGGAAATTTATTAGAAATTTTAGCAGTATTTGTGCACCCTTGATAGAAAAAATGAGAGGGGATAAGAAATAATTTAAGTGGACCTTGGGAGTAGATAAGAGCTTTGATATGTTGAATAAGAAGGTCACAAAGCAACTTGTTTTAGAATTTCCAAATTTTAGGTAGATTGTGATGCTAGTGGTAGTGCCATAGGAGATGTGTTGAGTCAAGAAGGTAAACATGTTGCCTATTTTAGTGAGAAACTTAATGATGCTAGGAAGAAATATTATTTATATGAGAGTTTTATGCTATAGTTCAAGATCTAAAGAAATGGAGGCACTATTTATTTTCAAAATAGTTTGTTCTATATACTGATCATTAGGCCTTACAATATATTAATAGCCAAGGGAAGCTAAATTAGAGGTACTTGAAGTGAGTTGAGTTTCTACAATGTTATACCTTTGTGTTGAAGCACAAGAGTGGAAAGTCAAACAGAGTTGCAAATGCCTTAAGTGGAAGGTAGTATTTGTTGATAGAAATAAAAGTGGAAGTTGTAGGGTTTGACAAACTAAAGGGTTTGTACCCTGAAGATATTGATTTTGCAGAGGCTTGGATGGATTGCTTAGCACCTATTACTTTGGATCGAACTAAGTGGTTGTATTTTCTATTCCAATATGGAATGTTGTTCAGAGGAAACCAGTTATGCATTTCAAGGAGTTCAATGAGGGAGAATTTTGTCAAGGAGAAGCACAGTGAATGTTTGGCTGGACACTTTGGTCGAGATAAGATCATTTCTCTCGTTAGTGAGAACTATTATTGGCTATAGTTGTAGCAAGATGTGAAGAGATTTGTACAAGGTTGCAGAGTATACCATATGGACAAGGGTGTGAGACATAACACATGATTGTACCAACCATTATCTATATCAGAGAGACCATGGGAGGACATCAGCATTGATTTTGTTCTTGACCTACCAAGGACACATAGAGGGAATGACTCCATATTTGTGGTGGTTGATAAATTCTCAAATATGGCACATGTTATTCCCTACCAGAAAACTAATGATGCAGTTCAAGTTGCAGGGTTGTTTTTCAAGGAGGTGGTATGACTTCATGGTCTACCAAAGAGTATTATTTTTGACAGGGATACTAAGTTTATTGGGTAGTTCTAGAGAACCCTATGGAAGAAATTGAATACAGAACTAAAATTTAGTTCTGCATACCACCCACAAACTGATGGAAAAAAAAAGGTGTTGAATAGATGTTTGGGTAATCTACTAAGATGCTTGGTAGGATATAAGCCCAAAGGATGGGATTTGGTTTTTTGCCATAGGTAGAATTTACATACAATAATGATTTCAATAGGAGTACTGACAAATATCCATTCTAGATAATATATGGGAGCAGTCCAAGAAATGCTTCTGAGTTGAGGAAGATGGATACAAGGGAAAAGTGTAGTGCTGAGGTTGAGGACTTTGCAAAGCATCTGAAGAGCTTGCATGAAGAAGTGAAAAAGCATATTACTAAGATGAATACTCAATATAAAACAAGGGTAGACCAGAAGCAACAGTTTAAGAAATTTGAAGTGGAAGATGAAGTTATGGTCCATCTGAGAAAATAAAGGTTTCCTGCTAAAACCTATAACAAGCTAAAAATGAAGAAGTTTGGACAATGCAAAATCATAGAAAAATAGGACTCAGGTAATGCATATGAAGTGGAATTGCCAAGTGGGCTTAACATATCACCTATTTTTAACATTTTAGATTTGGCAGGATACCATGAAGGAGACAATGGTGAGGGACCAATAGAAGAATTTTGGAGTATTTCAGAATCTACTCCAGAGATATAAGATATAGAAGAGATCCTGGATACCCACATTGACAAAAGTACCAGAAATAAGCAGTACATAGAATATATGGTTAAGTCGAAGGGCAAACCTGTTGAAGATTCATCTTGGTTGTCAAAGGCTGAGGTTGAACGCCTTGGTTTTCTTCCTATAATAGAGAAGTGGAGGTCACTTCTCAAATTACCCTAGGTTTTTGATGCAGGAGCATCCAGTGGTGTAAGAATGATCTTGCATCACCCAAAAAAAATTCTAATTGTTTAATTTTGTAAAACTAGTAAAACTAGTTTAATTTGCAAGATATTTTGAAGGTCTTAGAGGTTGAATTTGAGGATTTTTAGATTGATGCAGGCCTTTGCACATACAACCAAGGACTACCTCACTTATTTTGACTTGTGGCATTTCTGAAAACATGTTGTAATAGTCAATCGGGTCAACGAGTGCAAAGTTATGACCTCGATAAGTTGCCCCCAAAATTTTAAATTTCAAACTCATAGTTTTAGGTGGAAAAGGAGAAAATAGGGTCAAAAGGGAGAAATTTCCAATTTGTAATGATTTAGTATCGGCAATCTCTATCTTTGGGGAATAGAATGCAAGGAAGCTTTGGCTCATTTGGCATTTTCTCTATCTTTTCTGGATTGTAAGTGTTTTTTTAATTCAACTCTGCTTCAATAAAGAATAAAGATTTTCATTATAAAATATAAGTGATGTATACTATTATTGTAAGAGTATTTTCTTATGGAGTGGAGATTATACTAATTCCTTCATGAATATTAGTTGGTGTTGCCCTACCTCAATGGTGTTTCAGTATTTATGTTTATTTTTATGAATTATTTTTTGCATAATTTATTGCATATGGATGTTTTTATTATTTCTACATAAAAAGTAAATTAATTTTGTTGATAATAAGGTTAATAATAGTTTCAAATCACTTTTTCATATATACACAAGATAAATATGTAGAAGATGTAGGGATTTGACAAAGATAAAAGATAAATTATGTCTAAATTTATGAAATGATTACAAAATGATAATTCAAAATATAATATGAAGCTTAATCATGAGAATAGCATATTCTAATCAAATGTGATCAAGCTTACAACCTCAAAACACTTGATGAGTACCTTTGTTGTGATGAGATCTTACTATCATTGAAAGAAAATCATCAATTAAAGAAGACCTATTTCTAACTAAAAAAAATGATTCTTGTACTATTTTTGGTAGGGCTTTGCTATTGCAAGACTCCATTCAAAAATTTGATACACAATTGGAACATTGATACAATTAAAAATATACCTATAGTATTCTTTAGTTCTAACAAGTTATTATAAAAAAAAGCTTGATAGTTATTTTTTTTATTATTTCCTTGTTTGAATATCCATTATGTGATTGTCACACATAGATTATTATAGCTTTAAAATATAAAAATACTATGTTATAATATATGAAAATTGTATTTTATCCATTCATAATTGGATTTATTATTCCATATATGCTTGAGTGGATAAAAAAAATAGAAATTATAGTCTCATTTTATGATGGTTGTCTATAATTTATGAAATACTAGATGATTCATGGTGTTTTTTTGTTTTGTTTAATGAGAAATATAATTTAGACAATCCTCACCTTCTTTCTTTAATATTTGCATAATGCTAACTAACACCAAAATCCTTGTAATTATGATTCATATATGTATCAACAAAGTTTAAAAATTACTTAGCACCATACTACATATGGTATATATTAACCTACATTTAATAGTCAATGGTTATAGTTTACTTTACATGAGTGGATGGACCTTATTATATGTATATATGAGTGTTTTTTTATCTATTTTTTATCCATGATAGATATTACAACCATGAAATTCTTCATTGCCACATATGCTATTAGTACTTTTGAGATTCAAACTAATATGCATCAAGCCTATGTCATATTGCACTTAAAAATGTTGATCCAAACATATTATAAAATTCTAAATGGCTAGATAATTATATCTTGTCAAAACGAATAATTTATTAATATAAAAATGTTATATAAATATATCTCATTGATTTTAAATTATTATAAATTATTTCTATAAAAAAAATGTTTTTGTAATTTAGTCTAATAATGAACCAATAATGTAACTTGAAAATAATTTTATTTATTTATTCTAATAATGAACTAATAATGTAATATGATGAGCTAATAAATAGCCAAACACCTCAATAGTGAGGACATACAAGTATGATGGAAATGGACAACCTTGTCGAATGGAACTTAAGAGCCCAATGGTTGAGGACTTATACCTACTAATGGACAAAATAATCAAAACCTCAAGAATAACATCTCCTTAGAGATAATGAAGGAGGACCCAAAACTAAGAGCTTTTACAAACATATATTTGTTTCCATCTAAATTTTTTTGTTCCACCTTATGTGGTTAAGTCTAAAAGAGACTTAACAAACAACTATATTGAAAATCAACATCTGAAGGCCATTATTGATTTCTTCCAAGCAAGATTATTTTTGCTGGGAAGAACAAAACTTTCATTATGGGCATTGATGTATATAGTTCACAGTGTTCAAGGCACATAGTTCAATTGGTGCACGTATATTTTAGAATGCATCAGAACAAAGTTGAATGATGTGAGGACAGAGGAAGTCAAAATAGTGGTGATCGTTAAGTTTATTTTATCTTTTTTTTTTAATTTTAATGATCTATAAAATGTTTAATACCAAATGTATTGTATTTCACGCTACTAAACATGGATATCAGACCAGAGGAATTAAGGGTAAGTCCATGTTTCACATCCATTTTTTTATATATCTTAGCTTTATTTTCAGTTTTAATTTTTTTACACCTAATTGTAGAGAAAGGTAGTGACAAAGTTATTCTGAATAAAATGAATCACAATCATCACCAGTGGTGAGGTCCACAAAATATACATGGCAGGTTACTTCTTGGTCTTCTTCTCATTCAACTCCATTTGGAAATCGTCTTGAATCGAGTCAGATCAATCATCCTACATGTAAGTTTCTCTTTCAATATTTTTTTAGTATATTTCTTAGTTTGTTACATAAAATTATAATGATTTTTATTAAAATTTTCATATGTTTTTAGAATTTCACACAACCCCTGATTGGAATATTGTACATGAGATCCAATCATTGTTAGGTAAATAATTCTCTTTACTTGAAATTAAAATTTGTTTTTTAGTTTTTTAAATAAGTTTGGCAATTTATTATTTGAATATTTTTAGGTGGCTCTCAAGATCAATTGATGAGAAACCAGGAGTAGCAAGTCATGAGGCCACCGCCAAAATGACCACAACCATAAGTTCAACAAATGAGAGGTCAGGTCAATATGACCCGTGGAAGGGAAAAAATACTTATGCATCCAATATCGCACGGGGTTTTCTCCACATTTTCATTCAAAAAAAGTGTCATACTAGATGTGTCAACTACAAATGTTGGATTAGATAATATTTCGCTTGATGAGGAATTTTTCTTGCAAGGCAACATTGAGGGATTTCAAGCGAGAGATGTGCTTGAAGATCCACATGCAAAGGAAAAATAGACAAACCTCCAAAAAATCAGCAAATATTATCTCCTCTTACTAGGGAAGCTCACTCTCATCCTCAATATGAGGATAAGAAAGTTAATTTTGATATACAATATTCTATGAGTGATGGTATTGAAGCAACCGTCCAATATAGGGTGCTTCAATATTTACAAGTTATGAAACAATGGGAAATTCGGGCTAAAGTCCTTATTAGGAAAATAAATACCCATTATAAAAAAATTCAAATATCCTCCATGGGGGATTTGAACCTACGTCTATCACTGCCCTAACGTATTACTACCACTGTGGTTGCCAACTATGCTACCAATGGTTGGTAACCAAGGCTCCCTCATTTATCGATGAAAATATCTTGCCTCCTATTAGCACCTTTTAAAAATTAAAAGCTCTTTATTGCACACACAATTGGAATGAAATTTGCACAACATAGGAAATAATTCAAAAGCATAGGGGAGTTTTGGTAAGGTGGGTAATCCCCCTTTTATACCCATGATAGATGTTCTTCTCACGTCGAAAATAGAAATTTGAATTTGAATTTTGAATTAATTTAACAATTCCTCCTTTGGGTTAGTTAAAAATTAATATAAATTAATCTTATAACTAATATCAAAATTAATTAATTATTAATTTAAATAACATAAGTAAATTAAATTATAATAAGAATTATATTAATTAATTTATAATTAATTTAAAATTCTCATTTATAATATTATAAAAATATTATAATATTATTCACTTGGGATTTTTGCACTTTAGACCACATCTAACTTCCTGAAACCGAGTTTTGATCAACTGAAACTAGAGAACCTAAAACTGATGTTGCCCACTAAAACTGCCAGTGACTAGTGTTGAAAGCTTGATATTAATGAACACTCACTCTTGACATCAATGACAAGTTATCTACTCAAAATATCCAATAATCTCCCTCTTTGTCATTTATGGCAACCGAAATTCCTTTTACCAAATACTTGACCTTTTTATTGTTCTGCTCCCCCTGGGACATTGCTCCCCTTGGAACATTGCTCCCCCTGACTCAATGCTTTCTTCTTAAACAAAATCTCTCCCCCTTACTCAAATATCTCCCCCTTTGACATCAATGACAAAGGGTTATGTTTGGGACTCAGAGCTAAGAATGAGTCTCTTAGCTTATCCCCTCCCCCACCTCATCTTAAGGTGGTTAATTCTGGGGTGGAAGTATTTCTACTCCTAGAAAGCACTAGTATTTACCTTTATCCTCTTTCCTTCTCATCTGATCCTTTTTATTTATTTGACTGTTCTTGTTCCTATCCCTGTCCATGTCTACATTAATGTTCCTATTCATGTTTGATTCTGGAATGTTTTCTTTACACCACTTTGTTGTATGTCCTTCATTATTACACTCATAACACTTAATGTTATTATTCCTTGGAGATACAAATGTCTTGGAATTTATCCTGGTGAAGCAATATCTATTCATGTCATGAAACCTGCAACTCATTGTATTGTGACCTAACTGATTACATGAGTAGCAATACCCATGGAAAAACTACCTATTTCTGAAATTCCCATTTTCTTGTCTTTCATGTTTCTTGCACTGTGAAGCCATGTAACCAAATATTTGACATGAGAAAAATCATCCATTAAAAATTTCTTGTATTGATGTCATTGGTCTCTTAGTCTCTCTTAACCTATTCTGATTTTTGTTCCATATGTTTCTTCTTTGTGCATTGTTCCTTTCCTTGTTGAACTTTCTATTGTCCAACTCATCCTCAGAAGTCTCACCTTATCTTACACTATCTTCTTCTAAATTTTTTTCTTCTTTAGAACTTGAGGTTGACTCTTCTTCTTGTTTCTTTTGAGCTTGTTTAAAACCAAGACCTATTTTGTTTGTTGACCTTATTTGTACCTTGATCATTTTATCCACAATATTTGAACTCTTTCCAAACTTGTGTAGCTTATCCTTGGATTTTTTTAAATCTTCCCTTAGTAGAGCTACTTCTTGTTCTAACATTTCATATTCTAAGACCTTTGCTTCTAACGTATCCTTGAACTTCATTGTCTTAGCCATTGACTTTTTTAGATCCTCTATAATATTTCCTCTTTCTTCATCACATTCTTGAAATTAAATCTCAAGTTGAGAGTTTTTATTTCTTACCTTATTTAAAGTTTTACGAGCATATATAAGCTCTCCCTCAAGATAAACTCCTCATTTTTTTTATTCTTCCTCTATTTTTTTCCTTTGAAAACTTCTTCATTCTTTTCTGACTTGTCTTCTATAGGACCACCTTCTTCTTATTGTTATAGTGCTATTAAAATATTCTCTTCTACTCCTTCTAGTGCATCCTCATATTCATCATCATTGAAACTAAAACCATTATTTGTACGACTATCTTTAAGATGTCCAAAATTACCACATCTAGAATAATTGAGAATTATTGATGTCATTTTCTTAATTTCTTATTTTTCTTCAATCAAAAATGGGACTTCATATTTATCATTACTTGAAGAACTAGCATCACTATCACTTGACTACTTACTTTCCTTGTCTACATAGTAGCTCCCCTTTTGTCTTTGAAAGAACTTATTTCCTTTTTTTCCTTGTCCATAATTGACTTTATTTTGATACCTATATCTTTTTGATTCCTGGTTCATGTAATATTATTTTTCTTCATCATTGTTATTTTTAGCTTCTCGAAAATCAGTTGCATAATGACCATACTTTCTAAAATTGAAACATCTAACAAATTTTGCATATTTAAGTCTTCTTGAATCCTTATTCCTTTTACCATAATTAGCTTATGCATCACTGGATGACTCATTGCTTGATTCTGACTTCTTACCCTTTGTCTTCTTAATTTCTTTGAATGTTGCTTCCTTTCGAAGATTAGGTTCCTATTTTATTATTAACTCAAAAGCTATAAGAATACCAAGTAACATATCTCTTGTAAAAGAATCACCATATTTTGATTCTTCTATAGTAGAAATCCTTTCACTAAATATTTTTGGAAGAGATCTTAAGATATTATCACAAAGACTCTGAAAGAGCACCTGATGCATATCAGAAGAGTTTTTGGGAAGCTGAGAGAGGAGCAGTTGCTGATTAATTTTAATAAGTGCAGTTTTGTGAAGAAGGAATTAGTGTATCTAAGATTTATCATCTCAGTTGAAGGTCTAAAAATGGACCTAGAAAAGGTGAGGGCTATCATTGAATGGCATAGTCCAAGGAGCATAACCGAGGTAAGATAATTTCATGGTCTAGCAAGTTTTTACAGGAAATTTATTAGAAATTTTAGCAGTATTTGTGCACCCTTGATAGAAAAAATGAGAGGGGATAAGAAATAATTTAAGTGGACCTTGGGAGTAGATAAGAGCTTTGATATGTTGAATAAGAAGGTCACAAAGCAACTTGTTTTAGCATTTCCATATTTTAGGTAGATTGTGATGCTAGTGGTAGTGCCATAGGAGATGTGTTGAGTCAAGAAGGTAAACATGTTGCCTATTTTAGTGAGAAACTTAATGATGCTAGGAAGAAATATTATTTATATGAGAGTTTTATGCTATAGTTCAAGATCTAAAGAAATGGAGGCACTATTTATTTTCAAAATAGTTTGTTCTATATACTGATCATTAGGCCTTACAATATATTAATAGCCAAGGGAAGCTAAATTAGAGGTACTTGAAGTGAGTTGAGTTTCTACAATGTTATACCTTTGTGTTGAAGCACAAGAGTGGAAAGTCAAACAGAGTTGCAGATGCTTTAAGTAGAAAGTAGTATTTGTTTATAGAAATAAAAGTGGAAGTTGTAGGGTTTGACGAACTGAAGGGTTTGTACCCTAAAGATATTGATTTTGCAGAGGCTTGGATGGATTGCTTAGCACCTATTACTTTGGATCGAACTAAGTGGTTTTATTTTCTAATCCAATATGGAATGTTGTTGAGAGGAAACTAATTATGCATTTCAAGGAGTTCAATGAGGGATAATTTCATCAAGAAGAAGCATAGTGAAGGTTTGGTTGGACACTTTGGTCGAGATAAGATCATTGCTCTCGTTAGTGAGAACTATTATTGGCTATAGTTGCAACAAGATGTGAAGATATTTGTACAAGGTTTTAGAGTATGCCATATGGACAAGGGTGTGAGACAGAACACATGATTTTATCAACCATTACCTATATCAGAGATACCATGGGAGGACATAAACATTGATTTTGTTCTTGACCTTACAAGGACACATAGGGGGAATGACTTCATATTTGTGGTGGTTGATATATTTTCAAAGATGGCACATTTTATTCCCTACCAGAAAAATAATGCTAAAACCTATAACAAGCTAAAAATGAAGAAGTTTGGACAATGCAAAATCATAGAAAAATAGGATTCAGGCCATGCATATGAAGTGGAATTGCCAAGTGGGCTGAACATATCACCTGTTTTTAACATTTTGGATTTGGCAGAATACCATGAACGAGACAATGGTGAGGGATCAATAGAAGAATTATGGAGTATTTCAGCATCTACTCCGGAGATAGAAGATATAGAAGAGATCCTAGATACCCACATTGACAAAAGTATAAAAATAAGCAGTACATAGAATATCTAGTTAAGTGGAAGGGCAGACCTGTTGAAGATTCATCTTGGTTGTCAAAGGCTGACATTGAACGCCTTGGTTTTCTTCCTACAATAGAGAAGTGAAGGTCACTTCTCAAATTACCCTGGGTTTTTGATGCAGGAGCATCTAGTGGTGTAAGAATGATCTTGCATCACCCAAAAAAAATTGCAATTGTTTAATTTTGTAAAACTAGTAAAACTAGTTTAACTTGCAAGATATTTTTGAACATCTTAGAGGTTGAATTTGAGGATTTTTAGCTAGACGCAAGGCTTTGCACAGACATCCAAGGACTGCCCTACTTATTTTGTCTTGTGGCATTTCCTAAAACATGTTGTAATAGTCAATTAGGTCAACGAGCGCAAAGTTATGACCTCAGTAAGTTGCCCCCAAAATTTTAAATTTCAAACTCATAGTTTTAGGTGAAAAAGGAGAAAATAGGGTCAAAAGGGAGAAATTTCAATTAGTATCGGTAAGCTCTATATTTGGGGAATAGAATGCAAGGAATATTTGGCCCATTTGGCATTTTCTCTATCTTTTTGGATTGTAAGTTTTTTTTTTAATGCAACTCTGCTTCAATAAAGAATAAAGATTTTTATTATAAAATATAAGTGATGTCTACTATTATTGTGAGAGTCTTGGCTTATGGAGTGGATATTAGACTAATTCCTTCATGAATATTAGTTGGTTTTGCCCTACCTCAATGGTGTTTCAATATTTATGTTTATTTTTATGAATTGTTTTGTGCATAATTTATTACATATGAATGTTTTTATTATTTCTACATAAAAAGTAAATTACTTTTGTTGATAATAATGTTCATAAAAGTTTCACATCACATTTTCATATATACACAAGATAAATATGTAGAATATGTAGGGATTTGACAAAGATAAAAGATAAATTATGTCTAAATTTATGAAATTATTACAAAATGATAATTCAAAATATAATATGAATCTTAATCATAAGAATAGCATATTCTATTCAAATTTTATCAAGCCTACAACCTCAAAACACTTGATGAGTACCTTTGTTGTGATGAGATATTACTATCATTGAAAGAAAATCATCAATTAAAGAAGACTTGTTGCTTACTAAAAAAAATGATTCTTGTACTATTTTTTGTAGGGATTTGCTATTGCAAGACTTCATTCACCAATTTGATACACAATTGGAACATTGACACAATTGAAAATATACCTATAGTATTCTTTAGTTCTAACAAGTTATTATAAAAAAATAGCTTGACAGTTATTTTTCTTATTATTTCCTTATTTGAATATCCGTTATGTGATTGTCACACATAGATTATTCTAGCTTTATAATATAAAAATAATATGTTATGATATATGAAAATTGTATTTTATCCATTCATAATTGGATTAATTATTCCATATATGCTTGAGTGGATAAAAAAATAGAAATTATAGTCTCATTTTATGATGGTTGTGTATAATTTATGAAATACTAGATAATTTAAGGTGTTTTTTTTTTTTTTTTTGTTAAATGAGAAATATAATTTAGAAAATCCTCACCTTCTTTCTTTAATATTTGCATAATGCTAACTAACACCAAAATCCTTGTAATTATGATTCAAATCTATATCAACAAAGTTTCAAAATTACTTAGCACCATACTACATATGGTATATGTTAACCTACATTTAATATTCAATGGTTATAGTTTACTTTACATGAGTGGATGAACCTTATTATATGTATATATGAGTGTATTTTTATCTACTTTTTATCCTTGATAGATGTTACAACCATGAAATTCTTCATTTCCACATATACTATTAGTACTTTTGAGATTCAAACTAATATGCATCAAGCCTATGTCATATTGCACTTAAAAATGTTGACCCAAACATATTCTAAAATTATAAATGGCTAGACAATTATATCTTGTCAAAACGATTAATTTATTAATATGAAAATATTATATAAATATATCTCATTGATTTTAAATTATAATAAATTATTTCTATAAAAAAATATTTTTCTACTTTAGTCTAATAATGAACCAATAATGTAACTTGAAAATAATTTTTTTAATTTATTCTAATAATGAACTAATAATGTAATATGATGAGCATAAATAGCCAAACACCTCAATGAGGACATACAAGTATGATGGAAATGGACAACCTTGTCGAATGGAACTTAAGAGCCCAATGGTTGAGGACTTATACTTGCCAATGGACAAAATAATCAAAACCTCAAGAATAACATCTCCATAGAGCTAATTAAGGAGGAACCAAAACTAAGAGCTTTAACAAACATATATTTTTTTCCATCTAATTTTTTTTGTTGCAACTTACGTGGTTAAGTATAAAAGACACTTAACAAACAACTATATTGAAAATCAACATTTGAAGGCCATTATTGAGTTCTTCCAAGCAATATTATTTTTTTGGGAAGAACAAAACTTTTTTTATGGGAATTAGCGTATATAGTTCACAGTGTTCAAGGCGCATAGTTCAACTGGTGCACGTATATTTTGGAATGCATCAGAACAAATTTGAATGATGTGAGGATAGAGGAAGTCAAAATAGTGGTGATAATTAAGTTTATTTTATATTTTTTTTTTAAGTTTTAATGATCTATAAAATGTTGAATACCAACTGCATTGTATTTCAAACTACTAAACATGGATATGACACCAGAGGAATTAAGGGTAAGTCCATGTTTCACATCCATTTTTTAATATAGTTTAGCTTTGTTTTTAGTTTTAATTTTTTTACACCTAAATGTAGAGAAAGGTAGTGCCAAAGTTATTGTGAATAAAATGAATCACAATCATCACCAGTGGTGAGGTCCACAAAATATACATGGCAGGTTACTTCTTGGTCTTCTTCTCATTCAACTCCATTTGGAAATCGACTTGAATCGAGTCAGATCAACAATCCTACATGTAAGTATTTCTTAGTTTGTTACATAAAATTATAATAAGTTTTATTAAAATTTTCATATGCTTTTAGAATTGTACACAACCCCTGATTAGAACATTGTACATGAGATCCACTTATTTTTAGGTAAATAATTCTCTTTACTTGAAATTAATGTTTTTTTTTTTTTTAAATAAGTTTGGCAATTTATTATTTGAACATTTTTAGGTGGCTCTCAAGTTCAATTGGTGAGAAACCTGGAGTAGCAAGTCATGAGGCCACCGCTAGAACAACCACAACCATAAGTGCAACAAATGATAGGTCAGGTCAATATGACCTGTGGAAGGGAAAAAACACTTATGCATCCACTATCGCAGGGGGTTTTCTCCACATTTTCATTTAAAACAAGTGTCATACTAGAGGTGTCAACTACAAATGTTGGATTAGATAATATTTCACTTGATGAAGATTTTTTTTTGCAAGGCAACATTGAGGTCTTTCAAGCGATAGATGTGCTTGAAGATCCACATGCAGAGGCAAAAAAAACAAAAAAACTCAGCAAATATTATTGCCTTCTACTAGGGGAGCTCACTCTCATCCTCAATATGAGGATAAGAAAGTTAATTTTGATATACAATATTCTATGAGTGATGGTCTTGAAGCAACCGTCCAAGATAGGGTGCTTAAATTTTTTGCAAGTTATGAAACAATGGGAAATTCGGGCTAAAGTCCTTATTAAGAAAATAAATACCCATTATAAAATTTTAATAGAAGGGAGACTATTTTTCTCAATATGAGAATGAATCGAAGAAGCTTAGTGGTCTAATACAGCAGTCTAGATCATGATTAGTGACATGTAGAACTTCATCCGATGATAAATTTTTAAATATTATGTTGAATAGAATTGATAACATCAATGTTGAAGACCAAGCATACTATAACCAATGGGATTTCAATAAGAAAACCATTGAAGTTGCTTAGGCTATGAGAGATGTGGCTGAGGTGAGAATTTAGATGCATATATTGTGTTTAAATTATGTCATATAACTCTACTAACTGTTGTTTTTTTCCTTTTTTCAATCAAATTTTTAAAATTTGAAATTATAAGTTCAGAGCATGCAAGTCAACGTAGAGGCTACACAAAATTTTCTTGAAATGACAATAATTATGAAAATGATAGCCTAATATAAAGTAAGATATAATAATATTCTCAAAAAATATTTGAGGGATAAACTTAAAGTGGATCTGAATCTCCTAATAAGGGAAGGATTGGAGAAAAATCCTGGTTTGAAAGTTCTTCAAGATCCTAAGAACACAAGCTTATACTGAGATGGGGGGTGAACAGTATAAGTTCACTTTTTACTTTTCTTTCCCAATCAATATTATGCAATGTATAGATAGAAATATCAACAACAATAATCAAAGAAATGCACAAATAACCACATACAATAGAGAAAAAAATTACATGGTTCACCCAATGTGGGCTACTCCACAGAGAAAATATTTCACTAAAATTTTCTCAATTAATATTTTGCTAATCCTTTCCCTATTACAATGTTTATGGACATCTGTCTAAAGGAGTCACCAATATCCTAATCAATTTCAAGGATATCTATCCATAGGACAACTCCTTTCTCCTTAGATCTTACTTGTGATCTTCTAGAAGAACTGTTGCCCCCATCACTCTATATAATGGATCTCTATCCATTTAAGACACCTGTCCTCACTGCCCTAGCTAATGGATATATATCCACTGGAGATTGTTGTCCTCTATACTCTATCACCTTCAAAATTCTGTCTCAAATCTGTACTAAACATAGTCCTTTAGTATAGCACAAATATGATCAATATTTGTCTCTATTGTGGCATAAACCTATCCTCAAATATGCACCAAAATCTATCCTCAAATATGTACTAAACACAGTCATTCGATCTAGCACAAATATATCCTCATTCTCTATCCTTTGATCTGCACTAAACATAGTATTTCGATCTAGCATAAATATGTTATAAATCTCTATCCTCAACCCTTAACACAAAGCTTAAATCAATTTAATATCAACTATTCTAGATCTACCCTAAACCTTAACTCAATATTTGAATAAATCAATCAATCAACTCTACTCTCAAGTATTATCAAAGACTTATCTCAAATCTACCTTTTAAGCTTCCACTAAATCTCACACTAATCTGTCCACAAGTCCTATCTAGAACTTGTACAAATTTGTTCAACAAGTCCTCACTAGAACTTGTCCAAAATCATAGAAACATAAAGAGAATTGTTAGAGACTCAATATGCTTCACACTAATCACAATCCTCAATTACTTTCAATAACTCTTTTAGAAACATATAGAGAATTGTTAGAGACTCAATATGCTTCATATTCACCTCAATGATCAATCACTTTAATCACTCTTTTGAAACATACAGAGAATTGTTAGAGACTCAATATGCTTCACATTCATAAACTCTCAATCAGTTCCAATCTATCTTTTGTCACAGAAACATATAGCGAATTTTTAGAGACTCAATATGTTTCACACTCATAAACACTCAACCTCTATCTCAAATCAATTCATAATATAGAATAATTTATTTCATATAACTTGAACTATAACTTCACACATCCACTTAACTAGGCTCAACCAACTCTAATTAACCAATCACACAATGAAATAATCCTTGCTCACAAACCCTAGTCTAAGCATATGAACACTCACTCAAATATTTCCAGCAATGCTTATCAACCAATATCACATAACAATGATACTGATGTTCTTTTCAAACCCTCTATCAAGTTCACTCAACTTAATAACCTCAAAAACAATGCTTATAAAACAAGATTTTATCAACAACTCTTTATTCCATAAAACCTTGAGGTATTAAATCAACACACTCAAAAAGGAAAACCTAAACCAAATCCTTTTCACTCCAACTTATCATTCACAACATTTAATAATTACTTACTATAAATAATATGCCCATACATTTACTTTGATGTAGAAGTGTCCAAGGAAAACCTATCTAAATCACAATTTCCTTCTTTCCAAATTCAATGGTTAGATGATAAAATATCACTCCAACATTTTCTAAAGATATTCCTTAGACACAAAAACACTCAAAGCTCAAATACACCTTATTTCTCCTACTTTTAATTAACATGCACACAAATAATTACTTGGATACAACTTATAATATCCAACTTAAAATAATATCCAACACCATAAAAATCACAACTAATATTTCTAAAACCCCTTTATTTCCTTTTCAAACCCTAAAGTAAATAATCCCAAAAATTATTTTGCAATAACCTTAACTCCCCAAAATCCTCATATACGAAATAATAATATGTAAAATTTAAATTTTTAATATCTCAACAACCTTCTCTAAAAATTCCAGTGCTCAAACTTTAGTGCATACCTTGTTATTCCCCAAAAAGGGTTTTGACGTTATTCGATCTGCCATATCACCAAGTGCCAAGTGCCTTAATGCTTTGGAGCTCACCGCGTGGGCTATAGCCACCCACGTGAAGGAAGTAAAGCTTCCTCCCCTTTCAACCAACATCCACTATGTTTTCAACACCAAAACAAAAATCCTCCATAGGGGATTCAAATCTATGCCTGTCGCTGCACTAATGTCTTACTACCGTTGTGGTTGCCTACTGTGCTACCAATGGTTGGTGACCAAGGCTCACTCCTTGGTGGATAAAAATATATTGCCTCCTCTTAGCACCTTTTAAAAATTAAAAGGTCTTTATTGCACACATGATTCACATTAAATTCGCATAGCATAGGAAATAATTCAAAAGCATAGGGGAGTTTTGGTAAGATGGGTAATCCCTCTTTTATACCCATGATAGATGTTATTCCCACGTCGATACTAGAAATTCAAATTTTAATTTTGAATTAATTTTAATAACACTCCTTAGGGTTAGTTAAAAAATAATATAAATTAATCGTATAACTAATATCAAAATTAATTAATAATTAATTTAAATAACTTAAATTAAGTAAATTAAATTATAAATTAATTTATAATAATAATGATATTAATTAATTTATAATGAATTTAGAACTTACATTTATAATATTTTAAAAATATTATAATATTATTCACTTGGGCTTCTTGCACTTTAGACCACATCTGACTTCCTAAAATCAGATTTTGATCAACTGAAATTGTTGAACCTGAAAATGATGTTGCCCACTGAAACTGCCACTGATTGGTGCTAAAATATTGATATTAATGACCACTCAATCTTGAAATCAATGATAACTTATCTACTCAAAATATCCAACAGATCTTACCCAAGAAGAAGTCAAACTGTTGGGAAATTTTAGAAAAGGAGAAGAAATTTTAGTGAGATCCAGAGCACTGCCAACACCTAGTGCACACAAAGTAGAAAAATAAATAGAATAGGCAGGCACAAGATCATCCTAAGGCTATCTAGGAGAATTCTTAGGATTTCTAGGAGAATCATTGACAACAAATCCCCAATGTAAAAATTAGGCTGAAAATTTTCCATGTTGACTAAACATTTTGTTGTATTTTAATCAACAGTTAAACACATTGTAATATATTTTAAATCTATATATGAAAAAGCTATTTTACAAATTTTGTGTCCAATTTAATTGTATGGTTCTTGTTGTTTATAATATTTTGATGCATTTTTTATCTATGAAAATATAATTTTATATAAACCATGTTAATCTCAAATAAAGAACAAATACAGGTAATACAACAATATACAAATATTGAAAAACTACAAATGAAACCAGTTTGGTTAAGAATATAAACCAAATATTGCTCATCTTGTCCAAAACTTTGGCAATATGAAAGCAGTTAAAATCATTTAAAAAATAACAATACTCATACATTTATCATTATATGGAAGCTTTAAAAGAATTTCAAAATAATTAACAATATTATTGTATGAAAGTAGTGAAAAAAAATTTACAAAAAAAATAAATTTATCTTTGAATTCAAATTTATCAATATTATGAAACAATATTGTGAAATCTAATATATCTAAAAAATATTATGAAATATGATAACAAAGTGAGGTAAATTTATCATTGTTTAGTATGGCTGAAACAATCACAAATCAGTAGTTGAAACAAATATTTTTAACTTGTTCAGTATAGATGAAACAATCACAAATCAGGTAGCTAAAATAAACAATTTTCATCTTGTTCAGTATAGCTGAAACAATCACAAAATAGGTAACTAAAACAAATATTTTCAGCTTGTTCAGAATAGTTGAAACAATCACAAATCAGGTAGCTTAAACAAATACAAATATTTTTTAGCTTGTTCAATATCACTATGAAGCATAGCAGATATCTATGTATCTACAATTTGATCATTGAAAGCATCATTATCTTCCATCTAGGTAATATTTGTTGTGCTCATTTTTCCTGCAAGGGAATTCCAACATGCCAATGCTTTGTCATAGGGAAACTTGTCCAATTGATAGGATGATACATAAATTCTCAAACAATTTTCTAAATTTTTGTTCATCCTCTTGCAGAGCTTAGATTTAACAAAAGATAGTGCATTGAAAATACTCTCATCTTCCACCAATTCCAAAATCATTTTTTGACATAATTTATATAAATAGAAGTATTCGCTTATAGTATCTTGTAATACAATACTTGGATATAGTTTTTACCACAAATATGCAATGGAACCAGTCTCATTAATATTACTCAAAAGTGATGTTTGCCCAACCATTTATTTTAACACCATTCACTTCCACACTTTTACTAAAATGCTAAATAAGTATGAGCATATATTTAATAAAAAATTCATTTCTAAAATTAAATTTAGTACTAGAAGCCCAAAATATGGGGTTAACCACACCCACGACCTCAAGTAACTCATCTCTCTGAAACCAATCTCTATTCTCACTTGTCAAATATTTTTCTATATTTGAAAAATTTGTTCTATTTTTCTGTAGTACAACATGAAATCTATTGTATGTTACAGGTTCTTATTCAACATCATCCACAACTATACTTGATTTCCTTTCAAAACAACATAGATGTATCAAATTTCCATGATTATTAATACAACTATGATCATTGATGTCAAACTTCAAAAATCTTTTTGGATCATTCATGTTTGTCGATGTATTCCAACTATGGAACAAGAGATCTATAAAATAAACTTTGGACACATATAAACTACCAATAACCATACATATTTGTTTTCTCATCCTCATGAAATCAACGATATATATGGATATCTTTTACACAAATTTTAATCAATCTACTCATTTCCTCTAACATTGGAGGAATACCACATAACATCAATAGGGTTTCAAAGTTAGTGAAATAAAATAACAAATCTTTTACTTTATCAAATCACCTATGATTTATGTACATAAACCTTGTTAATAATTGATATTCAATAAAATCTTTGTGTGTAAGTTGATATAATGAAATACACCTTGTATCCACATCTTTTAACATTTTTTTCCTTCAATAAATCCTACTGCAAACTGTTGAAAATGTACAAACATTTTTGGACTAAAAGAAAAATAAGAATGTATTTCACGAATGAGATATTCCACTCTTGCAAAATTTTCAAAAGCGCTCATGATTTTATATGCAAGATTCACTCCATGAGCCATGCAATTAATGGGTATCATATATGGAGAAATTATGGTTTGTGGTCGAACACAGAGACCACTCCTATGCCCTTGCATTATAGCAGCACCATCAACTCCAATGAATATTAACTTTGAGGCTATATCTATGTCATTCATTCCTGCAGTATCCTTTATACTAGTCACAAAAATATTATAAATATTTTTTGCATTTGAATTTTTAACCATCTTATGTAATCCTAGTAAACTAGGTTGTCTGACATTGTTTTAAAAAGTATACACGTACATGGAAATACAACATGTGTTATCCATAGTCATCACCTCATCAATAGATAGTGAAATAAATCTAGAAAGTTTTACTTTCTCCCTCAAGTCCTCCTTCTCTAAAAATGATAGACATTTTCCCATTTCCCAACCACTTCAATCAGACTAATGGCAACTCAGACGTTTTTGCAAAACCACTTGCTGAAATAGGTGCTTATAATCAATAAAATCAGACATTGGTCTACCCTTCTTGATAATACTAAATACAACAACAAATCATAAATTTTTCCAGCTAAGGTGGTGTTTTTAATTTTATGAAATTGGGCTTTAATCGTTGCACCTTTATCAACAATATATAGTTATTCCTTTAAGTGATTGTCATATTCTTTTGCATATATGACATGCATACAACCTGATGCATCCTTCCACCTAACTATTTTATTAATTTTATCATCACTTAATTTAAAATTTACATAAACTTTGCCAGCATGTTTTTCTATTGTATCTATATTATTTTGTAGCCTATGCTCCTTGCCCAGTTTCCAACTATAAATTTTGCATCTACATACTTTATCATCAACTTGGTTTTCATTAGTTAGGATAGGCTCTATCCAAGAAAATTTTGCTGCCCATTCATTTGTAAATACGCTTCCAATAGCCTAGTTAGATGCCTTTCACTTATTATTTTTTTCGCTTGTAGATTCAAAAGAAGTTTGTAATGTATTTTATTTATCGCTTTCATTTTCAATTGTCATGTTATTTTGAGGATTATTTTCAAGTGTTTGTTGGATGTCAATGTTAAGATAATTTTCATTAGAAGGCATATCTTAGTGTTGAATATATTCAAGTGGAGGCATATCAGGGTCGACAGGGTATTTTGCATAGTAGCATACAATACTATTCTTAATTGTTTTTTAATTTAACAAAATAAACTAACAAACAAAAATATGATTCATATCATCATGCAATATAGCTAGAGGTACAAACAATAAATAAATAATTTGAAGAAGAAAATTATTATTTAAACTAACAAATAAACCTAACTATTAAGTAGTCAAAAATCATTTGTACCTTGAATTTGCATAGATGTCGATGGCTCGTTGGATTTCAACATATGGTTAAAATAATTCAGGATACTCTTTTCAGATTTGGTCCCCTTATTTGCATCGCTAGTAGGTAACTTTTTAATTGTATAGAAAATATTTTTCAATTTACAAAAGTAATAAAATGTTGAAGACATCTTACTTTTGTGAAGCCTCAATATAATATTGTAATTAGAATGAACGTATGCGTGGTTGGTAGAAAAAAAATACCTATGTCCCATCATTATTTATTGTAATTTTTTTAGTGTTTCAAATACTCTATTTTATGAAGATAGTACCTATAACTAATAAGAGCAAAAAACTAATCAATATAAAATTTGAAAAAAGTGTAAGAAATTTTTTTATGTGTATGCAAGATTTAATCACAGATACAAATGTTGAAAATATAATATTCTAGTATATAATGGATAAGAAATAGAGCATCACTATGTCCTTAGAGAACCAAAGTATTTACCTATTTAAAACATTGTAACAGAAAAACATATCTCAATAGAAATAGAGAATCAAAGGGTTTTAACATAGAAAATATGGAAAAAAAATTGAGAATAGAGCATTGACTTATTTTTAATAAATGATAAAAAAAAAACAAAAAAAAAAACTAGTAATTAGATGATAGAAAACAAATATATATTTTTTTTTTGTGGAAAACATCCCAAAAGGGATGCCAATTTCGGGTAAGACCCAAGGAGGTAGGGGTATCGATAAAAATAAATCTTATTATTACAACTATTTCAACTATTATTCTTTATAAAATAAAATAAACACTAGATTACAGATTCCAAATATCTAAAGAGAAACAAAGTACCTGGTGTAGAAAAGGGTTCATCTAAAAAGAGGCTTATCGGGTGGTCCATGCAAGAAAAGAGGACAGGTAGTCGGTCCAGATGGGAAAAAATATTCGTTGAGCAATCTACAAGGAAATATGATCTGATTGTCAGTTCGGTTAGAATAGTTGATCTAGTAGGCAGTCTGGGAGGAAAAAGTGTTTCAAAAATTGGTTCAAACGAAATAAATATCCAATAGTCAGACTATACAGAATGGGCAGTCTGATAATCGGTTTGGGTGGAACAAGCAATCCGATAAATGGTTTGGGTGGAACAAGCAGTAGTAGGCAGTCTGGGAGGAAAAAGTGTTTCAAAAATTGGTTCAAATGAAAGAAATATCCAACAGTCAGACTATGTAGAATGGGCAGTCTGATAATTGATTTGGATGGAACAAGCAATCTGATAAATGGTTCGGGTGGAACAAGCAGTTTGAAACTCGGTTCAAATGGAACTAGCAGTCCTACAAACAGTTTAAGTGGAACAAGAATACTGACAATCGATTCAGATATGTTTGGTTATCGGGTCAGGTGGAGAACTATGTTCGGGTGTTGATTTAGGTACAAAAATATGTTCATCAGTTATTCTGAGTGTAAAAAAGGGTTATGTTTTAGTTAGAGTAGAGTTTTGATTTGAATCGAATGGTTTCTACACACGACATAAGCTTGGTGGAATTCTACAACATATCAAATGTTTCAGTTTATAGTTTTTGGTATTGATAAAAAATGGGTTGAAGGGCCCAAACCCTTTTCACAAAGCTCTAAATATATACAAGAAAAAAATAAAATAAGATCATATAAATGTAAGATAGCCCTATCTTAGTAAAACAAACAAACTTGGGCTAAACCTATTGATGTAAAAGCTGAAATAATTTTCCTCCTGATATCCTTCTATTTAATGTAGTTGATACAGTGCTCAATGCTTTACATAACTAATAAATAAACTGCTGATAACAATATAATTTATTGTCCTCAAATCCTTCATCGCATGATCCCAATAAGTATTATACTTTTCTCTACCCTATTTATCTTCTAGCTTCATTATCAATTCTTATAATATCTTCCAACTCCATGGGGGAATATGACCAGACCTTGAAATTCTTAGATTTCACTACCATATTCATCATTTTATCGGTACCTTTTTTTCCCTCTCTATAAATATTTTTAACTTGAATTTATTCTAGGTTTCCCAAAATACTCCTCACATATATAATTATTTAGAAAATACTAGAATTATTTAACTCCCATTTTTGAAGGGATGTTATAATATTCTTGGAATCCCCTTCAAGAACATGTTAGAATAAGTAATTATTCTCTTAAGTTCTACTAGGATAGACTTACTTGAGTTTCCACTCCTTCATGAGTCAGGTGAACTCTCAGTTATAGTCTACATCAGATTTGATGAGTTGTTGTAATCCAACGACTCTCAATGATCAACTTTGTTATTTATACAAAGTTGATCCATGGAATAATCAATCGGTTCTATTTTGTTTCTTCAAATCTTGTAATGCTTTGTAGTTCTACTCTTGGGAAATTCTAACATGGTACCAGAGCAGGATAGATTCTGCTAGGCATTCTCTCTTGAAGGCAGCCTCTCGAACTGGTTCTTACTCTCTTATATTTTTTTTTTTTTTAAAAGAAAGAGGTTTTATATCTATTGTAGATTGTTTTTTTATATCTGCAATTTTTTTTGAGGAATTTGCTTATGGTAATATCTAGATAAATATTGTTTTACCTTGTTATGCAAATACTCTCCTCATTTTTTTCTACAATTTTATGTGTCCTCCTCGTATGCCTATGTTTTAAAAAAATTCTCCATCTCGAACGCAACTCGCTTCGGCTCCATTTAGCCATCACTGCGTATCACTCAAAAGTGGAGACTAAATATTCATAGGCATTAATATTTTGGTGGGCAATATAATTTTTTTAATTGAAGTTTGGATTTCATTATATCTTCATGATATCTTTAATTAGAGGAAGCAGCGCTCCTCGCATCAAAATAGAATGGACTTTTGGTCTAACTTTGAATAGACCAAAGTCCATTTATTTTTTAGAAACGTGGCTTTTGGCCACCGCTTATATTGGCATGCATAGAGACTACGTCTCATAAAATGGGTATTTTCCTAATTAAATATTAATCGTTCGAAGATCTTGTGATTTCCAAATCTTCATTCAACTCGAACTTCTTCCATTTTTTTGTCCTTCGGTGCTCAGGAAGAACTTCAATTTTTTTTTATATAATCATCTTAACAATGTTTGAATAATATTATTCTCTTATTTTGAATAGTGTTTCTTCATTTAAGCATTATACTGATGATTTTTTAGTGGTGCCTATCATCTTCTATCCTTTGAGGATCTCTACAAGTGCGTCATAGATGGATATTCAACAGAACTCGTTTTGTGCTTTGTGTTGTATTTTTTTTTATGCCTAACATCTTCTATTTTTAAGGAATATCTCTATGTGTGTGGCATCATTGCCTTCCTCTCATATTTTAGGAAGCCTCTCTTCTCACCGCCTTCTCTGCTACTTTGGGTGCCTTCCCTATGTTTCGCATACGCAACCACAAGAGACTCTCTACTAAAACAAAGATTGTAACATCCTCATTCTGGAGAGCCTCTATAGTGTGTGCCTTTCTAGCATCTTCTAGGACTCTTATCTTCTCAGTGCCTTCTCTGTGTACTACGATGCCTTCCCTACGTATCACAATCGCAACAAGAGGTGGTATTCAATTATTTAATTTTTTATAAAGTTCACTTCCTTTATTAACCTTTCAGGTGCAGTGATAAGAAGCAAACCTTTAAAAGTTCACATTTTTTGAAGCTCCAATCCAACTTATCATGGACGTCGACCCTTCAGGTATCATTATAATATTTTATGTTTCTGCCCTACTCAACTCTCAGTGCAGCGAATCGTAGCCTTTCAAAGCTCCTTCCTCACTGCCCATTGGCATCACTTGTTCATTGATAGACGCAACATCAATATTTCTTCACTACCTCTTGTCCTCTATCTGACATCAATTAAATTTTAGCTCAGATATGCTAAGTTTTTTAAGATAAAAATATACATCTGATCTCTATTTAAATTTGTAGCCTTCAAAAGTTTCTATCCTTTTCTTTTCGGCCTCTCCTTGGCCCGAAGATATAAAGGACAGTTGTAATCTCTATAATATAATTTTTTGGGGGGTTTTATAGGTGCCTTTTTGCACCTATCATAGCATCAAGGGGGTTGTTATTGCGTCAATTTTTACCTCTTTTATTTTTGCCTCATTACCTTTGTTATAAGTCATTTGTTTATAAATCTTGGTAATGAAATATAAGTGAGGATAATTGATTTCAAATTACATTCCTTAATACATTAAAGATCTTAAATAAAAATATTTTATTCTTTCTTTAATTCCTTCTTAAAGCAAATCTCTATATTAAACAACTTACTTTGTTCTAATTAATTTTCTTTCCAAAGTTCTTTAATATTATATAGAGATTTTTTTAGTGGATGAAAGTGAGGATATATCATTAATATATATTATTTCATTATTTCCTTTCTTGCAATAGGTCTCTATATTAATGAACTTATTTTGATTAATTTTTTACAAAGAGTTTCTTAATTTATATAAAAAAAAATTGATAAAGGAATTTAAGTGAGGATATCTCTTTAATTAACCCTTGTTAATCTATTTTATTCTCAATTCATTATTCCTTTCTTAAAAATTTCTAAAGAGAAAATATATTAAATCAACTATGCACCTATATTGGAAATTCTAAATAACTTATAGTTTCCCTCACGTAAGGGCGGGTTATTAAGATAACCAATATAGGAGTCTGGATGATTAAAAGCCTATGTTCCAAGTATCAAATCTACTCAATACTTATAGTTTCCCTCTCGTAAGGGTGGGTATTTGAGGAGAAAATATATATAGGCCTGGCATATTTGTTCTCATTAGCCTAAGATTAATATCAAATCTCCTCAAAATTACTTATAGTTTCCCTCTCGTTAGGGTGGGTATTTTGAGATATTTGGTGTTTCTTAAAGGCTTATGTTCACTAATATCCATTGCATTCTCTAAATTAAAGTTAAAGGGGGGAAGTTTGGGTTCACTTCAATTTTATTTGGCAAAATGAATTCAATGAATACAATTGATCCTCTCACTCCTCATAACTACCATACATGGAAACCCAAAATATTAAATCTCATTTCTCAAAAAGGGCTCACACACCTATTAGAAGAAAAGCAACCTGAGTTTGAAAAAGAATATGAAAAATTTATTCATAAAGGGAAGATGTATGAAACAATGGGTATTATAAGCTCTAATGTAAATGAAAGCTTATGGTTTCACATTACAGATTGTAAAACTCCTTATGAAATTTGGGAGAAACTAAAGAACTTGTTTGGGAAAGTAGATCAAATAAGATCAATGCAGCTAGAAGCAGAATTAACAACATTATCTCCTGAAGACTTCAACAATATTGTTGACTTTCTCACCAAATTCAAAGAAGTCCTCACTCAATACAAAGGTAGTGGGAAGAATAAAACTGAAGAAGAATGCATTTATCTAATTCTTTCTAAACTAAATGGTGTATTTCAAATATTTGCAACCACCTTTCTATCTACAAAATATGCTCTTGGTGCAACTTTTAAAATGCCCTCCTTAGAAGAATTTTGTGATAGACTAACTAGGGAAGAAACAAAACTTGCAAAATATGAGATCTCTTCCTCTTCCTCAAAAGCCTTAGTAGCCTCCACCTCTACTAAAGAAAAATTCAAAAAGAAAGAAAGGAATCCCATAACTTGTACTCACTACAAAAAGAATGGTCATTCTGCAAACAAATGCTAGAAAATATTACAACAACTAGAGGCAGCTATGAAGGATCAAAATATAGACAATAAAAATTAGATAGGAAAAGCCCTAAATATTCAAGGGAAGACCACCAATACTTCATCTAATTACTGGGTCCTAGATTCTAGAGCAACTCATCACATGACTGCTTTAGATGAGTCATTCTCTTCTATCTCCTCAAGTTCAACATGTAGCATAGAAGTTGGTGACTCTTCCTTTATCCCAATCAAAGGAAAGGGTGACATATCCATTGATGGTGGCTCTATCAATAATGTTCTCTATGTTCCAAACATTGCAACAAATCTCCTCTCCGTCTATCATATTTGTACTTCTAGAAAGGGGAAAATTGTTCTCTTCTCTCCAACAGGAGTTGAGATAAGAGACTTTCAAGACCCCCACTCTCTTATAGCCAAAGGAGATATTGATCACAACACTCACCTATTTCACTTCAAAGGATTCAAAAATCTAGAAGGGGCCTCCTATTTTGTGGCTCATGGAGATCTTGAAAGCAAAATTTGGCATGAAAGGTTTGGTCATCTCAGTTATAACTACCTAAAGGAATTGAACACCCATGAAATGGTAACAGGTTTACCTCAAGTCTCTTCTATTGATGGAGTATGTCCTGGATGTGCTCTTGGAAAGCAACATCAAGATCCTTTCCACCCAAGTGGTTCTCTAAAAGCCTCATCCCCTCTAGAGTTAATCCATAGTGACTTGATGTTTTTCCCAGAGCCTTCTTTCAAAGGAGAAAAATATGCTCTAACCTTCATTGATGAATTTTCCAGAAGAACTTGGGTCTACTTCCTAAAATACAAAAGTGATGTTCTATCCCACTTCAAAATCTTCAAAGCCTTAGTTGAAAATCAGGCCTCTTGCAACATCAAGCAAATTTACACAGATAATGGGGGGAATACTACAGTAATGAGTTCTCAATATTTCTATCAAGTCATGGCATCATTCATCAACATTATATCTCCCATAATCCATAGCAAAATGGCATTGCAGAGAGGAAAAATTGAACATTGAAGGAAATGGCAAACTGTATGCTCCATTCAAGAGATCTTCCAAAAATTTTTGGGCAGAAGCTATTAACTATGCAAACTATATTCAAAACCGCACACCTCATAAAGCTCTTGACCATTTAACTCCTGAAGAAGCATGGACTGGCTCAAAATTGGATGTCTCCTTCTTCAATATTTTTGGGTGTACTGCTTGGGCGCACATCCCAAAGAAGAAAAGGAAGGCTCTAGATAAGAAAAGCAAAAAGCTCATATTTGTTGGTTATTGTGAGGAAATGAAAGCATACAGGCTCCTTGATCCCACAACTCATGAGGTATTTTTTCATAGGAATGTCCAATTTGATGAAACATTCCCTCAGAAATATCCTCAACCATCCTCTTCCTCTATTGAGCCTTCTCCTATAGTAGAACCTCAATATAATGAAGAACCAACTTTAGAGATTAATTTAGAGATTGATGATCAAGATGAGGAACCTATAACTCCAACTCAAAGTCTTTCCACTCCTTCTACTCCTTCCACTATGCCAAAATGGGCCCGCACCATTGTTAAAGAAGCTACTCCTTACATCCAAAATCTTCCATCATCCAGATTAACCAACTCCATAGGCACTGGTCTTGTCTGTCAGTCTATTTCCTCTGATCCTCAATCCTTCAAAGAAGCAACTGGTATTAAATAATGGGATGATGCCATGGAAAATGAATTCTCTTCCTTAATAAAAAATGAAACTTGGGATTTAGTTCCCCTACCTAAAGGAAGGAAATTAGTTCATTGTAAATGGATTTATAGAACAAAATATGGGCCTAATGGAGAAATTGACAAACACAAAGCTCGCCTAGTAGCCAAAGGTTTCTCTCAAATTGAAGGAATTGATTATGTTGAAACCTTTGCACCAGTTGCCAAAATGGATTATGTTAGACTGGTTCTTGCTCTGGTTGCTTCCCAAAAGTGGCATGTCTTTCAAATGGATGTAAAAAGTGCTTTCTTACATGGGGACTTAAAGGAAGAGATATTCATGGAACAACCTGTTGGTTTCACTCAAGACTCCTCTCTTGTTTGTAGGCTAAAGAAGTCTCTCTATGGCCTCAAACAAGCTCCTAGAGCTTGGTATGAAAAAATGGACTCCTTCCTTCTTTCCTCAGGTTTTTCTCATTGTGAGTCTGATAACATAGTCTACATTTGGAGAGATGAAGGAAAAATCACCATACTTGTTCTATATGTTGATGATCTACTACTCACTGGTAGTGACTTCGCTCACATTCAGACTATAAAAGACTCCCTCTCTAAAAAAATTGATATGGTTGATCTGGGTCTAGCTCATTACTTTCTTGGGATCCAAATAAATCAAACAGATGCAAGAATTTCATTGTGTCAACAAAAATACACTCTAGATCTTCTTCAAAGGTTTAAAATGATAGATTGTAAACCTTCTCCTACACCTTTTCAATCTGGAGTCAATCTAAGTACTTCCTGCACATCCCCTCTATGTGATGCAACTCTATACCATCAGCTTGTAGGGAGTCTATTATACCTTACTCATACTCATCCAAATATCTCATATGTTGTTGGCTTAATATCCAGATTCTCACATCAACCTCATTTCAGTCACTGGCAAGCAACAAAAAGAATCCTCCACTACTTGCAAGGAACTACTCACTTTGGGCTCTTATATGAGGGAAAATCCATGGATATCATTGGCTACATGGATTCAGATTGGGCAAGTTCAGTAGAAGATAGATGTTCAACTTCTGGCTATGTCTTTTGTCTTGGTTCTTCACCAATTGCTTGGTTATGCAAAAAATAACAAGCAGTGGCCTTATCATCTACAGAGGTAGAATACAGGGCAGAAATTTTAGCAAGTCAGGAAGCTCTTTGGCTTCATCAGATTCTAAGAGAATTTGGTTTTTCCCATGACAAACCTATTACTCTTTGGTGTGACAATCAGAGCACAATTCATATTGCATGTAATCCAGTTGAGCATCAATGCACCAAGCACATTGAGATACACATGCACTTCATTCGACAACATATTCAGAATGGGGACATATACTTGGACTATATTCCAACTAAAAATCAAGTTGCAGACATCTTCACCAAGTCATTTCCTTCTCCGCGTTACATACAATTGCGAGAGAAACTTGGAGTATTACAACTACATTGAAACAGAGGTCTTTCACCTCTCCTTTTATTATTGTATTCTTTGGAGGATGGTTTTTTCCCATGTGGTTTTTTTATCATCTCTCCCTTACATATTATACATGAGTACCTCATCAGGCCATGTTGTCGGGACTCATTTTTTTTGTTATTAAGGACAATATTCACCATCCGAAGACATGCCTCTTTATTTCATAGCAGATGGTTTTTCCCATGTGGTTTTTTCACCATCTCTCATATATATTGTAAATGAGTACCTCATCAGGCCATGTTTTTGGGACTCACATTTTTTTGTATTAAGAGGACAATCTTCGCAAACCGAAGACATGCCTCTTCCTTTTTTATTTTTTGATAGATGGTTTTTCCCATGGGGTTTTTACCATCTCTTCAGAAAAGAAACCATTGTACATGAGTACCTCATCAGGATCTATTGTTGGGACTCATTTGCATAATACACCCCTAGTATCACTTAAGGGGGGTGTTAGAATAAGTAATTATTCTCTTAAGTTCTACTAGGATAGACTTACTTGAGTTTCCACTCCTTCATGAGTCAGGTGAACTCTCAGTTATAGTCTACATCAGATTTGATGAGTTGTTGTAATCCAACGACTCTCAATGATCAACTTTGTTATTTATACAAAGTTGATCCATGGAATAATCAATCAGTTCTATTTTGTTTCTTCAAATCTTGTAATGCTTTGTAGTTCTACTCTTGGGAAATTCTAACAGAACAATTCTCCTAAAACCCAAATCCATTGTAATTCGGAGGCCTGTAAGCATTGCTCTTACTTCAAATTATGTTTCAGTTCATATTTTTGCTTTAATGTTTTACTTTTCTCTATGCTCACTCAATTTTATAATAGTTTGAATGTTATAAATGAAAAAGTATCTTTGGCATATTACTTATATATAGTGGTATAGTTAGCAAATTTGGTGGGATAATTTAAAAAATTTATTTTTTTTTGGTGAAAATGGTCCACGACATAGGCTGGAGTTTTGGCAAATTTAAAACAAATACGTAATACTATTATCGACGCACGGTGAATCGACACCTAAAAATATTTTGACCCAAAAATTTTGGGTGAAATGATCGATGTCCAAGGTCCCCCAAAATTTCCAATTTACATTTTCAAAAATGCTAATATTTGCTCAGTTTGTGAATATTCACTGCTATACAACCCTGGTTAAATTCTTCTCTATATGCTATAGGAAGCTTCTCAATTTCTAGGAGTTAATTTTCTACAATAAAATATTAGGAAATAATAATATAGATCTCTATAGAAAATAATATTCAGCTTTGACTCTATCATAGCTGGATAAGTAATTTGTGTCTGCATCTGGATCAATGTATCTAAGTTACCTCTGGGTTTCATTCTTTGGGTCACTACCTCTGAGTCACTACCTCTTGGTCACTGCCTTTGGGTCATAATCATTGGTTTGACTGCATTTTGGTCACTACCTCTGGAACTTTACCTCTAGGCCACCTCTAGATAATCATTACCTCTGGGTTATCCACTAGAATACCCATAAGGGCATTTTATCTATAGGATTATGATTGTAGATTACCTCTCAAGCTGTGATTGGATCATGATCATTTATATCATATTTATGCATGATAATATTAGCACCATTATTTTCGTTCAATGGACTTTAATTTTCCATCACACTATGGTTTTTTTAAGTGCAATATGTTATGATAGTATGTTTAGATTTCTTAGTTTTAGTAGAATCTCTTTTGGCTCCTTAATGTTCAACCTTAATTTATAACATTATTTCTCCTTATAAATTTAATAAGTAGAAAGATAAATTTAATGCGCTTTCAAGTTTTAATAGTTTGATTCCTTTTGTCCCTCTAATTTGTATATGAGACAAGTACACACAATGATATTTTTAATAGTTTGATTCCTTTTTAATGTGTGAATCTCAAGAAATTAATACTTCCTTTGCTTTAATTGACTTGTATTTGCAATAATAATTCAATGCTGAAAACCTTATTTCTCATGCAAATATTTCAATGTGTGAATCTCAAGCAATTGATACTTACTTTGCTTTAATTGACTTCTATATTTCTAAGGCTAATTTTTCAATGCATAATGCATTAATGAATATATTTTAACCTTGTATTACTTGCCTTATAATTCCTTAATACTCAAGAAAATAAAATAGTAAGTAATATAAATCTATTACCTTTCTTGCACAATATGATGCATGAGCTAATTAACCTATGGTAAGTATCTTTAATCAAGGCGTTGGTATTCACTAGTATTTTCCTTCTAACATGAGCATTAATGCTCTCTTGTAAATGATGTACCTTTATTATGAAATCATGCTATAATTTGGGCTTATTCTTGCTTCAATCTGTGTTTTATGATCATCAATAACACTATGGTAAAACTAGCAATATTTGATATTTTCTTCAACGGTGGTTCAAATGGATAGTTGGTGTGTATAATGATTTCTCTGATGTGTGTGCATCATCAGTATATAATAATTGGTCTCTTTACTGCATAGTCTATAATAGCTAGTAGTTTTAATAACCATTGGTGAGATGTTTAGAAGTAAGAGCACAAATGTCTCTTTACTTTGTATTTTTGACTGAAAAAATTCTTTTATATGCTATGCTCTTATCCTATGTAAGTACACAGGTAAATTGATGATTGTTTGAATATAAATTCACCTAGGGGATCTGACGTATACAGTTTGGTTACAAATTCCTTCTCTACTATAATATTGCACTCCATCATCTAGATAAAATAGCTACTCTTTCCAATAGATAGTAATACCTTCAAACCCCACACAAACAAATATGATAGTAGTTAAATATGGGTGATGTTTCTTTTAATATCCAATAAAACTTTATTCCAATACTGATGCATGGTCTCTGAAATCAAGGCACTCCTCAATGGTGATCCTTAGCAAATATTTTATCTCTAAATCCTACATCTAGATTTAGAGGCTAGCGTCTTCTTCCAAGACATTCACTATGTAATGCCAATGTATTATAATAATTGCTAAGTATTTTTTCTATTTTAATTTAAATATCTCTGTGCACAGCTACTTTGAGTTCTCTAGGTTTCTCAACGGTAACCTCCCATGTGTTAAACACTGCACATACATTCTTGAGAAAAGTTCTTCAATGTTGTAACTGTTAGAAAAATTAAACCATATTTGATGCTCACCAAATTTTGCACATGAGAAGGGGCAGCATGTGGTTCACACAAAAACGATGTGAATGCTATTGTTCACTTAATAAAACAACGAATGAGAGAGAGTAGTTAACAAAAATGGATCTCTAAAATCTAGTTGCCGTAATATCAATCGTGTGGGTAGTTGTGATTGGTCAGAAACCTTACTTTGCATTAAAATCATGTCAAATTGTCAATGATCATTTCCCGCCCTTTTCCTCAAATCCTCACTATAAAAACTAGCACAGTTGGCATTTGTAAATGATTAGAGAGTAGAAGTGCAATAGCAAAAGTGTGGCAGAATTGAGCAACAATCTCAAGAGTCTTTTATTTTATGTTTATCCTATAACTATTTGCAGATGACTGTAAACCCTTAGTAGAAGAAGCTTTGTAATATGGTTACTTCACTAAATAAATATTTGTTTTTATGTGTCAAGATTGAATCCTTATCTCTCCCATATCTGGATTCACCTTATTTCCTCCCATTACGAGATTTTCATTTGTTTTTTATTCAAGTGTAGGATTCAGATTTTTAAGGAGCAAGCTCCAAGGTTTGCTATTGATTTGAGCGAATCACTTGCCGAAGACAAGGTTCGGTGAGTTATCCCTCGAACATGAGTTTTGAGAAGAACTTACCTTGAACTCCAATGTTCGGTGATTACTTCTCTCAAAAACCAGGTTCGGGCCTCTGCAGCTCCAAAAAAGAGCTAATAGGCTCTTTACCTCGCAAAACAAACTACCACCAATTTTTTTTTTAACTCCTTGTATGTTTACCAGTTTTCAAGCGAACAACGTTCGATATTTTTAAAATTGAACCTTAGCCTTCTTCTATTTAGGAGTGAACTACAGCCAACTATGGACTCCCTTCCTCACTATAAAACCTTAGGATCCTCTCTCTCGTAGTGTTTGGTGAGTGAACCTAAGGTTCATGTGTCTTCTGAGTGAACTTGAGGTTCGCATCTCTTGCATCATGATACAAAATCCAGCAATTTAATTCCTTCAAACTGGAATCAAATTTAGAGCCATCCCATAGAATATTGAAGCAATGGATTCCAAAAACAACTCATTACAATTGCAGATCCCGTAGTTCAATGATAAGAACTACGATTACTAGATCATCCAAATGAAGATCCTATTCAAGTTTTAGGAGCTTTAGGAATTATTTGAGAATGGGTATGCAAAACCAGTGGATGCAGTAGCATTAGCCACACTCTCCCAAGCTGATAAATACCTGTTAAAGTAAAATCTAAAGAAGGACTAGAAGGTATTGTTCTACATCATGCAGGCGATTGAGGAGACAATTTTCTCATGGATTACAACAACAACCAAAGAAAAGAAAGCTTGGGAAATCTTAGCCAGTTATTATCAGCGCACCAACAAGGTGAAGTTGGTGAAGCTATAGATGTTAAGGAGGGAGTTTGAAAACCTACAGATGAGTGAGTCAAAGTCCCTGAGCGACTTCTTTACCTAGATAACAAATGTAATCAACCAGATGTGGTTGAATGGAGAGATTATGCAGAACCATAGAATTATGGAGAATATTCTAAGAAGCCTACTAGCTAGGTTTGAATTAGTTGTGATAACGATTGAGGAATCGATTAATTCGACAACCCTCTCTATGTACGATATCATGGGTTCCCTAAAAATGCATGAGCAGAGGCTGAGCCGCTCAACTCAGTCCTTATTGGATCAGATGTTCAAGGCATAGGTCTCATTTTGAGATAGTGGCAGACAAGAATACCACCAAGGAGCCTCCAGTTCTCAAGTAGGAAGAGGCAGTGGCAAGTGTGGAAGAGGCCAAAAGCAAGGAAAAATTTCAAACTACAATGATGGGGAGATAAAATGCAACTTCCATAAAGTAGTAGGAAGAGGCAATGGCAAAAATAAGTAAGGAGGATTTAAAGAGAAGAAAGAAAAATTAAAAGATCCAGTGCTATTACTGCAAGAAATTCGTCCACTATATCTCTGAGTGCAGAAAGAAGATGACCAAGGAGAACCTACAACAAGCCCACTACACAAATGATGCTAGAAATTTTGAGTGCAGATATGCATGTAGGAACATGTTGTTGACTTGTAGTATTGAGGAGGAGAGACAAAAGAATATCTGGTATCTTGATAGTGGGTGTAAAAACCACATGACTGGTAATAGAGAGATGTTCTCATAGTTGGATGAAACACTCCAAACTGAAGTTAATTTGGGAAACAACAACAAGGTTACCATCAAGGGTAAAGGCAAAATACTCATCCGCACTAGGCATGACGAAAGGAAGTAGATATGTGATGTATACTACGTGTATAGTTTGAAGCACGAATTGATGAGTGTTGGATAGCTTGTGAAAAGGTGTATAGTATTTAATTCAAGGATGGAGTCTGCACCATCAGATATAGAGATCATGGGTATATTCCAACTATTTCCATTATGAAAACAACATGTTTTCTTTGTAGATTTAGAATGAATATTGGATGTCTCTTAGTGTAGTTGAGAAAGATGCTACCTGGTTGTGGAATATCAAATTTGGTCACCTAAGTTTTAGTGGCCTAAAATTGCTGCACAAGAAGTAGATGGTGAAGGATTTTCCCCTAATAGAGCAACCAAATCAAATTTGTGAAGGTTGCTTAGTCGGCAAGTAGCACAGGGATGCATTCCCTATAGGACAGTCTTGGAGAGATTCACAACCATTGGAGTTGGTGCACTCAAAAATTTATGGTCTGATGCAGACCAACACATTTTTCAGAAACAAATACTTCCTGATCTTCATTGATGATTTCATATAGCAGACATGGGTATATCCCATCAAGAAAAATTCAAAAGTGTTTGAAAATTTTAAGGAGTTAAAGGCTCTGGTTGAGAAATGGAGTGGATATTTTGTAAATACACTTAGGACATATGGCATAGGTGAATACATATCCAACGAATTTCATAAATTTTGTAAGAAACATGGAATTTGTAGGCATATTACTGCTAGATACACACCACAATAGAATGGTGTAGCTAAGTGGAAGAACAAAACCATTATGGATATGAATGCGAAGGGTTTACCACATGAGTTCTAGGTAAAAGTTATATCTTGTGCTATTTATCTACTGAACATATGTCCCACTAAGATCATGAAGGACAAGATTCCTCAAGAGGCTTGGATCAATGAGAAGCCGAGTGTGGCTCATTTGAAAGTTTTTGAGTGCATTGCATATGCACATGTTCTAGAAGAGAAGAGGCATAAGCTGGATGAAAAAGCGAAGAAGTGTATTTTCACAGGGTAAAGTGAACAACCAAAGGTTTATAGGCTATACAATCTTGTGACGAAGAATCTTATCATCATCCAAGATGTTAAGTTCCTAGAGGATGAACCTTGGAACTAGAAATCGAATATTGGCTAGCCAAAGACAACAGTTATTGAGTCTAAAGACTTGGATTAAAATAGGGTGCAACAACCTATGGCTTTAAGCAGTAACAATTGTACTAGTAGCAACACAGCCTCATCATCCTGGTCACCTCCACTTGCAAGGTGGTTTCCCAACTTAAGTACACCTGCAAAGATGAGGATCTTACAAGACATCTACGAGGTAACCCACAATCAAGAATATGAAGAATATTTTGATTTTTCTTTATTTTGTGAGTGTGATCTAGTTTTATTTGAAGAAGCAAGTCAGAATCAAAAATGGGTGAAGGCGATGGATGAGGAGATAACAACCATAGAGAAGAATGAGATATGGCAGCTGATGGATCTTCCAACTAGGAAGAAGACCATTGGAGTCAGGTGGATTTATAAAACCAAGTTTAATGTCCAAGGAGAGGTTGACAGGCATAAGGCCATATTTGTGGTGAAATGCTACAAGCATAAGTTAGGGATTGACTACCATGAGGTGTATGCGCCTATAGCCCGACTTGACATAGTCAGGATGATACTGGCATTAGTACCCCAAAATGGTTATAAGGTGTACCATGTGGATGTCAAGTATACCTTCCTCAATGACATGTTGGAAGAAGAGGTTTACATAGACCAACCACTAGGCTATGAGATGCAAGGGAAAAAATGAAAAGTCCTAAAGCTGAAGAAGGCTCTGTATGGGTTGAAGTAGGAACCCAGGGCATGATATAGTCATATTGATGGATATTTTTATGAGAATGGGTTTGTTAAATACCCATATGAGCATACCCTATATCTGAAGATAAATGAAGTAGGGGAAATGATAATTGTTTGCTTGTATGTGGATGATCTAATATATACTGGTAACAATAATGTGATGTTTAAGCAGTTCAGAACAACCATGAAGAAGAAGTTCAAGATGACAGACTTAAGGCTAATGAAGATTTTTTTTGGCATTGAAGTTGACCAATCAGAAGATGGTATTTTCATTTCTCAGGGTAAGTATGTGAAGGATGTCCTAAAGCGGTTTAAGATGGAGGATAGAAAACCTACCATCACACCTATTGCCACAAGTCTAAAGTTGAGTAAGTTGGATTCTAGCAAAAATATTGATCCAAATTTGTTTAAGAGGATAATTGGCAGTTTCATGTATTTGATTGCAACTCAACCAGATTTGATGTTTAGAGTGAGGTTGATTAGCTAGTTTATGGAGAATTTGAAGGAATCGCACTAGCAAGCAGACAAAATAATCCTACGCTATGTCAATGGGATGTGAAACCATAGAATTTTCTATGCCAGATGAGACCAGTTGGAACTGGTGGGCTACATGTATAGCAATTGGGTTGGCAACACTAATGATCGGAATATCACTTCTGGATACGCTTTCCATATTGGTTCAAAAGCAATTTCATGGTCATCCAAGAAGCAACTGATAGTTGCATTGTCCATTGCTGAGGCAAAGTATGTTGTCGCCACGTTAGTTGCATGCAACGCAGTATGGCTACAAAGAATCTGGGGTGAACTAAATAATCCACAAAAAAGGGCAACAACCATTTTCTATGACAATAATTCCACCATAGCATTGTCTAAGTATCCATTGTTTCATGGTCGAACGAAGCACATTGACTTCCAGTATCATTTCATCAGGGAGTTAGTGAAATTCAATGATTTTTAGTTACTGTTTTGTAGGTGCAAGGAGAAGGTAACTGACATACTAACAAAACATTTGAAGGAGGAGGTCTTCAATAGACTGCAAGAAATTTTGGGCATCAAATTATTTGTGAAATCTGGTTTAAAGGAGGGTGATAGAAAAACTAAACTAGATTTGATGCTCACCGAAGTGTGCATGTGAGAAGGGGCAATATGTGGTTTTATTGGAAAATATGCAAACACAGTTGTTCACTTAACAAAAAAATAAACAAGAGAGATTAGCTAAATGAGGAGAGAGTAGCAGTGTAGGATTCAGATTTTTTTCCTCCCATTACAAGCTTATTTCCTCCCTTATAAGATTTGTATTTGCTTTTTTATTCAAGTCTAGGATTCAGATTTTTGAGGAGCAAGCTCCAGGGTTTGCTATTGATTTGAGCGAACCACTTATCGAAGACAAGGTTCAATGAGTTATCCCTCGAACATAAGGTTCGAGAAGAACTTACCTCAAACTCTAGTGTTTGGTGAGTACTTCTCTCGAAAACCAAGTTTGGGTCTCTGTAGCTCCAAAAAAGAGCTAATAGGCTTTTTACCTCGCAAAACAAACTACCACTGATTCCTTTTAACTCCTTGCATGTTTACCAGTTTTCAAGCGAACAATAGCGTTTGATATTTTTAAAAGTGAACCTTAGCCTTCTTCTATTTGGGAGTGAACTCCATCCAACTATAGACTCCCTTCCTCACTAGAAAACCTTAGGACCCTCTCTCTCGCATTTTTTGGTGAGTGAACCTAAAGTTCATGTGTCTTCTGAGTGAACTTGAGGTTCACGTATCTTGCATCACGATACATAATCTAGCAGTTTAATTCCTTCAAATTGGAATCAAATTCAGAGCCATCCCATAGAATATTGAAGCAATGGCTTCTAAAAACAACTCATTACAGTTGTAGATATTGTATTTCAATGATAAGAACTATGATTACTAGAGCATCCAAATGAAGAGCCTATTCAGGTTTTAGGAGCTTTAGGAATTGGTCGAGAATGGTTATGCAAAACCAGTGGATGCAGCAACATTAGCCACACTCTCCCAAGATGATAAAGACCTATTAAAGTAAAATAAAAATAAGGACCAAAATGCATTGTTCTACATCATGCAGGCGATTGAGGAGATAATTTTCTCATGGATTGTAAAAATAACCAAAGCAAAGCAAGCTTGGAAAATCTTAGCCAGTTCTTATCAGTGCACCAACAAAGGTGAAGTTGGTGAATCTATAGATGTTAAGGAGGGAGTTTGAAAACCTATAGATGAGTGAGTCAGAGTCTTTGAGCGACTTCTTCACCTGGATAACAAATGTAATCAACCAGATGTTGTTGAATGGAGAGATTATGTAGAACCATAGAATTGGGGAGAAGATTCTAAGAATCTTGCTAGCTAGGTTTGACTCAGTTGTGATAACGATTGAGGAATCAAGGGATTCGACAACCCTCTCTATGAATGAGCTCATGGGTTCCCTAAAAATGCATGAGTAGAGGCTGAGCTGCTCAACTCAGTAATTATTGGATCAGGTGTTCAAGGCACAGGTCTCATTCTAAGATAGTGGCAGACAAGAATAGTACCAAGGAGCCTCCAGTTCTCAAGTAGGAAGAGGTAGAGGAAAGCATGGAAGAGGCCACAAGCAAGGAAGAAGGTCAAACTACAATGACGAGGAGAGAAAATGTAACTTCCATCAAACAGTAGGAAGAGTCAGTGGCAAAAATAAGTAAGGAAGATTTAATGAGAAGAAAGACAAATCCAAGATCCAGTGCTATTACTACAAGAAATTCGGCCACTATATCTCTGAGTGTAGAAAGAAGATGACCAAGGATAACCTACAACAAGCCTACTACACAAATGATGCTGGAAATTTTGAGTGCAGATATGCATGTAGGAACATGTTTTTGACTTGTAGTATTGAGGAGCAGAGCCAAAATAGTATCTGGTATCTTGATAGTGGGTGTAGAAACCACATGAATGGTAACAAATAGATGTTCTCATAGTTGGATGAAACACTCCAAACTGAAGTGAATTTGGGGAAAAACAACAAGGTTCCTATCAAGGGTAAAGGTAATATACTCATATGAACTAGGCATGGTGAAAGGAAGTAGATATGTGATGTATACTATGTGTATAGTTTGAAGCACAAAGTGATGATTGTTGGATAGCTTGTGAAAAAGGGGTACACTATTCAATCCAAGGATGGAGTCTACACCATCAAAGATAGAGATCATGGGTGGATTCCAACTATTTCCATGATGAAAACAAGATGTTTTAACTATAGATTCAGAATGAATATCGGATGTCTCTTAGTGAAGTTGAGAAAGATGCTACCTAGTTGTGGCATCTCAGATTTGGTCACCTGAGTTTTAGTGGCCTGAACTTGCTGCACAAGAAGCAGATGGTGAATAGTTTACCCCTTATAGAGCAACCAAATTAGATTTGTGAAGTTTGCTTAGTCGACAAGCAGCACAGGGATGCATTCCCTATAGGACAGTCATGGAGATCTTCACAACCGTTGGAGTTGGTGCACTCAAAAATTTATGGTCTAATGCAAACCAACACATTTTTTGGAAAAAAATACTTCCTGATCTTCATTGATGATTTTATATAGAAGACATGGGTATATCCTATCAATAAAAAGTCAAAAGTATTTGAAAATTTTAAGGAGTTCAAGGATCTGGTTGAGAAATATAGTGGATATTTTGTGAAGACACTTAGGACATATGACATAGGTGAATACATATCCAATGAATTTCATAAATTTTGCAAGCAACATGGAATTTTTAGGCATCTTACTGCCAGATACACACAACAGTAGAACGATGTAGCTGAGAGGAAGAACAAAACCATTATGGAGATGAAGGCAAAGGGATTACCACATGAGTTCTAGGTAAAAGTTGTAGCTTGTTCTATTTATCTATTGAACATATGTCCCACCAAGATCATGAAGGACAAGATTCATCAAGAGGCTTGGATCAATGAGAAGCCGAGTGTGGCTCATTTGAAAGTTTTTGAGTGCATTGCATATGCACATGTTCTAGAAGAGAAGAGGCATAAGCTAGATAAAAAAGTGGAGAAGTGTATTTTCATAGGGTAAAGTGAACAAGCAAAGTTTTATAGGCTATACAATCCTGTGAAAAAGAATCTTATCATCATCCAAGACGTGAAGTTCCTAGAGGATGAATACTCGAACTAGAAATCGAATATTGGCTAGCCAAAGCCAATATTTATTGAGTCTAAAGACTTGGAGGAAAACATGGTGCAACCACCTGTAGCTTCAAGAATTAGTAGTGGTACCAGTAGCAACACAGCATCATCATCCTAGGCACCTCCACTTGCAAGGTATATTCCCAACTTGAGGACACCCTCAAAGACGAGGATCTTATAAGACATCTACGAGGTAACCCACAATCAAGAAGATGAAGAATATTTTGACATTGCTTTATTTTCTAAGCATGATCTAGTTTTATTTGAAGAAGCAAGTCAGAATCAAAAATAGGTGAAGGTGATGGATGAGGAGATAACATCCATAGACAAGAATGAGATATGGTAGCTGGCGGATCTCCCAACAAGGAAGAAGACCATTGGAGTCAAGTGGATTTACAAAACCGAGTTTAATTCCCAAGGAGAGGTTGACAGGCATAATTTTATATTTTTTATGAAAGGCTACAAGCATAAGTTAGGGATTGACTACCATGAGGTGTATGCGCCTATAGCCCAACTTGACATAGTCAGGATGATCCTAGTATTAGTACCCTAGAAGGGTTGTAATGTGTACCAGATGGATGTCAAGTCTACCTTCCTCAATGACGTGTTGGAAGAAGAGGTTTACATAGACCGACCACTAGGCTATGAGATGCAAGGGCAAGAAGGCAAAGTCTTAAACCCAAAGAATGCTCTGTATGGGTCGAAGTAGGAAACCAGGGCATGGTATAGCCATATTGATGGATATTTTTATGAGAATGGGTTTGTTAAATGCCCATATGAGCACACCCTACATCTGAAGATAAATGAAGTGGGGGAAATGATAATTATCTGATTGTATGTGGATGATATGATATATACTGGCAATAATAATGTGATGTTTACGCAGTTCAAAACAACCATGAAGGAGTTCGAGATGACAGACTTAAGGCTGATGAAGTATTTTCTTGGCATTGAAGTTGACCAATTAGAAGAAGGGGTGACAACCATTTTCTATGACAAAAATTCCACCATAGCATTGTCTAAGTATCCTGTTTTTCATGGTCAAACAAAGCACATTGAAATTCAATATCATTTAATTGAAGAGTTGGTGAAATTCAATGATTTTCAATTACTATTTTGTAGTTCCAAGGAGAAGGTAGCTGACATACGGACAAAACGTTTGAAGGAGGAGGACTTCAATAGACTACAAGAAATGTTGGGCATCAAAGTATTTGTGAAATATAGTTTAAATGAGGGTGATAGAAAAATTAAACTAGATTTGATGCTCATCGAATTTTGCACGTGAGAAGGGGCAACATGTGGTTTTATTGGAAAAGATGCGAACGTAGTTGTTCACTTAACAAAACAATGAGCGAGAGATATTAGTTAAAGGAAACATACATCTGACATCTGGTTGTTGTAATATCAAGCATGTGGGTAGTTTTGATTTGTCAGAAATCCTAATTTACATTAAACTCCTATTAGATAGTCGATGATCATTTCCTACCCTTGTCCTCCAATCCCTGCTATAAAAATTGGTATAGTTGGCATTTATTAAATGAGGAGAGAGTACCAGTGCAACAAAAAAGTAGTAGCAAAAGTGTGGTAGAACCAGCAACAATCTCAAAATTCTTTTGTTTTATGTTTATCCTGCAACTATTTACAGATGACTATAAAACCTCAGTAGAGCAAGCTTTGTAATCTGGTTACTTCATTAAATAAATATCTATGTTTATGTGTTGAGCTTGGCTCCTTATCTCTCCTAGATACAACGTCGCCTTTTTTCCTCCCATTACAAGCTTTGCATTTGCTTTTTATTCAAGTCTAGGGTTCAAATTTTTGAGGAGCAAGCTCCAGGGTTCGCTCTTGATTTGAACGAACCACTTCCTGAAGACAAGGTTTGGTGAGTTATCCCCCGAAAATGAGCTTCAGGTAGAACCTACCCCGAACTCTAGTGTTTAGTTAGTACTTCTCCCAAACACCAAGTTCGGTCCTCTACAACCTCGAACAAGAGCTAATAGGCTCTTTACCTCACAAAATAAACTACCATTGATTCCTTTTAAGTTCTTGCACGTTCACTAGTTTTTAAGTGAACAACAATGTTCGACATTTTTAAAAGTGAACCTCATCCTTATTTTGTTGAGGAGTGAACTATAGCCAACTCTGGACTTTGTTCCTCACTATCAAACCTTAGAAACCTCTCTTGTGTTGTTTGGTGAGAAAACCTGAGGTTCACATGTCTGCTAAGTGAACATGAGGTTGATGTATCTTGCATCATTATACAAAACCCAACAGTTTAATTATTTCAGTAAAAAACCTCCTTGGTTATTTTTTGATGTTTTTTCACAAATACAGTGGTCTGGCTTCTTATAAAGTTGTAGCATCAAATACTGAGCTATTGGTTGAGCCCTTCTCCTAAAATGCATTTGCTATCATTCTCATACAATCATATCTGTTGTAATTCTCAATGCCTTACATCCTTATCTACTGCTATGAGGAGGTGATGTCTCTATTTTTTTTTACCACACTATTTGTAAGAGCAACAGTCTCACATGAAACTCAGTCGAATGCTATCTGAATGTTTGTTGCATTCACTGTCTAAATACTTTTCTATTATATAACGCCTGCAATAGATAACAAATATTTTTTATAATGGCTTTCTCTGAGATGGATAATGTTTAACGTTGGCAAACATATCCTCTAATGGCTATCTTACTGGAATAATGGCCCCTTGATTTTGATTACGCTTCTCTTTCACTCCTCATGTAGAAAAGAAATGGCTACATTGGTGATTGTAATGTCCAATTGCAATGGCTATTAGCTGGTAATGAATGTAACATCTCCATAGCTACGAGTGTTAATGGTCTGTCTTCTCCCAATAGCTCTGGAAATCTCCTCCCAACAACTTCAATTGTTTCATGAATAACAACCTTGGTGTAACGTTTCCCTACTGCAACTGTAACGATTGTTTTAATGTTTGGTCTTTCTTTGTACTGCACTATTGCCCTATCAAGAACTACATGGATCATGAATTCAATGATTCTTGAGAGTGTAGCATGAGCGATTAAAAATTGTATGACCTCCCATTCCTAGGCTTCTCTTCCCCAATCATCAAAGAGTTTAAAATTTTGGTTATATCATTTTGTAGGTTGCTATCTAATTTTTATTATAATAGTTTTTTTACTTACAATGTGCTTATGCAAAAGTTCTTCTTAGGACCTTTCATATATGGTTTCTTATTTAGGAGGTTCGACAAGGAAGCATATTTGAAAGACACGTAAAAGTTGTTAGAAATGTTAAACCCGTTTTTCACTCTCCGTCCAACTTCGCTCAAAATGTGAGCACTGTCGGGAAGCGCTCACCAAAAATAGCGACAATGGGTGTCCCACCAAAATATTTATTTGATGCCACACATTCTCTTTGTTGAATAAGCCATTAATTCATGTGTACGATATTGGTGATTGGTTACTTCCCTCGTGTAGGGGTTGTTGTTTGGCTCATCCTCTCTTACTATATAAACCCTAGTTTGGCTGGCATTTAGAAGTGCATAAAATATGAGATTGATGCAGTCATTTGCAGTGTAGTAGAAGTAAATATATTTTTTGAGTAGAGAAGCACATCTGTTCCTAGTCTGAGTAGCAGTCTCGGTGGTTTTAAACCTCAGTCGTTTATCTTGAAATTGTAGTTGCAAAAGTTTAGAAATCCTCTTTTGAGGATCGTTGTAATCTCGTTTGCTCATATAAATAAATAGTTTACCAATTTTTTTAGGTATATAGAAGTGTTTGGTTAAATACTCAACATTTCCTTTTATTTTGCTCTCCTATGTTCAATTTTATATAAGAAGCTATATTTTGCATTTTACTTCAGATTCGAAGTCTTTAAATCCTTCTCTATTTATTTTTCCCCTTAGTGACAAAAGACAACAATCACCATCTTCGTGGGTAATCCCTTTTTTGCACAAGTGGATGTGCGACATTCGACGTTAGGTTAGCAGCATGCGAAATTGGGTAAATTTACCTTAAGTTTATTTTTAAGTCCTCAGGCCTGCATTACCCGACTTCGAGGAAGTCTTGCACGACTCACGTTGGTGCAGTGTCGCCCGAATTCATGGGGAGTCTTGCATGAATTCCATCGGTGCAATGACACTCAACATCACCATGGGAGAGCGTTCTACCTACCGTCATTGCGAGACTCCATCGCCCACTATCACAGTTCCTAGAGTGTGCAACCCACCATCGAAGATAATTTTTTATGACCTTCGATGATTCTAAAAATTAAACAATATCTCAAATTAGTATCAGATTTATTGTGTGCCTTGATGCAGAGACAACATAATGGCTTTCGATAGCAACCATTCGCTACAGTTGCAAATCCCGTGTTTTAATGGAAAGAACTATGATTACTAGAGAATTCATATGAAGATCCTATTTGGATCTCAGGAGCTATCGAAGTTAGTCGAGAATGGCTACACAAAACCGGTAGATGCAACAACACTGGTCGTCCTCTCCCAATCAAACAAAGACCTATTGAAGGAGAACATGAAGGACCAGAAGACCCTCTTCTACATCATGCAAGCGGTTGAGGATACCATCTTCTCGTGGATCGCATCAGCCACCAAGGTAAAGTAGGCCTGGGAGATTCTGGCTAGTTCGTATCAATGTACCAACAAAATGAAGTTGGTGAAGTTGCAGATACTAAGGAGAGATTTTGAGAACCTACAAATGAACGATAGAGATTCCATGAGTGATTTCTTCACTCGAACGATAGACATCATCAACCAGATGTGGTTGAATGGAGATATTATGTAGATCTAGAGAATCATGGAGAAGATTATAAAAAGTCTTCCTACCAAATTTAACTCTATCATGATTGTGATAGAAGATTCGAGGGATCTGACAACCCTTTTGATAGATGAGCTCATGGGTTCCTTGCAAACACATGAGTAGAGGTTGAGCCACTCAATTCAGTACTCTCTAGAGCAAGCATTCAAGGCATATGTCTCATTCTAAAATAGTGGCAGAGATAATTCCCACCAAGGCGCCTCTAGTTCTTAAGGAGGAAGAGGCAGAGGTAGATGTGGAAAAGGTAACAAGCAAGGAGGATGGTTAAAACCTAATGACGGAGAGATCAATTGCAAATTCCTTCACCAAGGAGGAATAGGTGGTGTGAAGAACCATCAAGGTAGATCTGGTTAGAATAAGAACAAATCAAAGGTCCAGTGTTACTATTGCAAGAAATTTGGCCACTACATCTTTGAGTGCAGAAAAAGGATGCCCAAGGAGAACCAGCAGCAGTCCCATTACACTGATGAATACATAAATACAGTAGGAGGTAACATGCTACAGACTTGAAATATTGAGGATGAGATCTAGAAGAATGTTTGGTATCTGTACAACGGGTGCAATAACCACGTGACGACGAATAAGGAGATGTTCTCACAACTGGATGAAACAGTCTAGTCTAAGGTGAATATGGGGAACAACAGTAAGGTTCCCATGATGAGGAAAGGAAATATCCTCATCTACACTAGGTATGGTGAACAAAAGCATATCTATAACATCTATTATGTGCCTGGTCTAAAGCACAACATGTTGGGCATTGGAAATCTCATGTAGAAGGGGCATGCGGTCTAGTTGAAAGATGAAGTATGCATCATCATAGAAAAAGTGCATAGGCAGATTGTTACAGTGTCCATGATGAAAAAAATGTTTTTGTTGTAGATTTAGGATGAATCCTTGTTGTCTCTAAGTGTAGTTGTGAAGGATGCTACCTGGATGTGGCATCTCAGGTTTTATCACCTGAGTTTTCATGGTATGAAATTTCTGCACAAGAAGCAGATGGTGAAGGGTTTAGCCCTTATTGAGCAACATAATCATGTTTGTGAGGGCTACTTAGTCGACAAACAATATAAGGATTTATTCCCTTCTCGACAGTCTTGGAGAGCATCACAACCATTGGAGCTGGTGCACTTAGACATCTACGGTCTGATGCAGACCAGCACATTTGCTGGTAATAAATATTTCTTGACATTCATAGATGACTTTAGTCATAAGACTTGGATTTATCCTATCAAACTAAAATCAAAAGCGTTTTCCAAGTTCAAGGAGTTAAAGGATCTGGTGGAGAAACAGAGCATCTACTAGGTGAAAACCCTCAGGACTAATGGCAAAGGTGAATACATCTCTAATGAATTCCACAACTTTGGTAAGACACATATAATTCAGAGGTAGATCACTTCTAGATACACACTGCAGCATAACGATGTAGCTAAGAGGAAGAACAGAACCATCATGGATATGGCACGCAACATTATGAAGGTGAAGGGATTGCCACATGAGTTCTGGATAGAGGCTATAATTTGTGCAATCTACCTGCTGAACATATGTCCCACCAAAATTGTGAAGGAAAAAATCTCTCAGGAGGTCGAGAGTGGTCAGAAGCCATGTGTGGCTCATTTGCATGTATTCGGGTGTATTGCATATGCACACATTCCAGAAGAGAAGAGACAAAATTTGGATGATAAAGAGGAGAAATGCATTTTCACAGGTTACAATGAATAGGTAAAGGCATATCAGTTGTACAATCTTGTGACTAAGAAGCTCAACATTAGCCGTGATGTGAAGTTATTGGAGGATGAATCCTAGAACTAGAAGTCCAAGACTGGCCAACCTGAGCCAGCAGTTTTTGAGTCTATTGACTTGGAGGAGAGTAGTGTTTTGCCAGCTGTACCCTCAAGCAGTAGTAGTGATGCTAGTAGTAGCACAACCTCACCATATCGATCGCCTCCACTTGCAAGAAGAATCCAAAATTTGGTGACACCTATGAAGACGAGGATCTTGTAAGACATTTACGAGGCAACTCGTACTCATCAAGATCAGGAACATTTTGACTTTGCATTCTTCATTGAGTGTGATCTAATTGAGTTTGAAGATGCAAGTCAGAATCATAAGTGGGTGAAGGCAATGGACAAGGAGATAGAAGCCATTGATAAGAATGATACGTGGAAGTTGGTAGATATTCCAACGGGGAAGAAGACCATTGGGGTCAAGTGGGTGTATAAGACAAAGTTCAAATCCTGAGGAGAAATTGATCGACACAAGGCCAGACTAGTGGTAAAGGTCTACAAGTAGAATTCAGGCATCGACTATCATGAGGTCTATGTGTCTGTAGCCTAACTTGACATAGTCAGGATGATCCTGGAACTAGCATATCAAAAAGTTTGGAGTGTTTACCAGATGGACGTTAAGTCATCCTACCTCAATGGTGTGTTGGAGGATGAGGTCTACATATACCAGCCACCAGGTTATGAGATTGAAGGCCAAGAGGAAAAATTCCTAAAGCTGAAGAAGACCTTGTATGGTTTGAAGTAGGCACCTCAGGTTTGGTACAGTCAGATTGATAGCTATTTTTAGAAGAATGGGTTTGTCAAATTCCCATATAAGCATACCCTGTACCTGAAGATAAATGAAGCAAGGGAGCTCATAATAATCTGCGTGTATGTGGATGATCTTATTTACACTAGAAATAGTAATGCCCTATTTTTCCAGTTTAGAACATCTATGAAGGAGTTCGAGATGATGGACTTAGAGTTTATGAAGTATTTTTTCAGCATCGAAGTTGACCAATCGGTAGATGGCATCTTCATTTCTTAGGGTAAGTATGAAAAGGAAGTCTTGAAGTAGTTCAATATGGAGGATAGCAAACCTACCATCACACCTGTTGCCATGGGTTTGAATCTAAGCAAGTTGGACTCTGGCAGGAACATTGATCCAATTTTGTTCAAGCGGTTAGTTGGCAGTCTAATGTATTTGATTGCAACTCGGTCAAATTTGGTGTTTAAAGTCAGTATGATCAGTCATTTTATGGAGACTCCAAAGGACACGCATTGGCAATCGAACTATTGGATCTTGCGCTATGTCAACAGGATGTGAAACCATGGCACCTTTTATGCCAGACAAGACCAACTAGAACTAGTGGGCTACATAGATAGTGATTGGGATGGCAACACTGATGATCAGAAGAGCACCTTTGGGTATGCCTTCCATCTCAGTTTAGGAGCTATGTCATGGGCATCCAAGAAGAAATTGATTGTTGCTTTGTTTACTACTAAAGAAGAGTACATCACCGCCACGTCAGCCACATGCTAGGTAGTTTGGTTGCAAATACTTTTGGGTGAACTTAACCATTCAACGGAAGGCATGACAACATTATTTTACGATAACAATTTCACCATAACACTATCGAAGGATCTAATGTTCCATTGCCAAAAAAAGCACATCGACATTTGATATCACTTCGTCAAAGAGCTGGTGAAGTCCGAAGCAGTTGGTTGATATTTTCATGAAGCCTTTGAAGGAGGAAGACTTCAGTAGATTGTAAAAGCAATTGGGAGTCAAAGCGCTCATGAAATCATGTTTAAAAGAGGGTGTTAGAAATGTTAAACCCATTTTTCACTCTCCGCCCAACTTTGCTCAAAATGTGAGTGCTGCCGGGAAGTGCTCACCAAAAACAATCATAATGGGCGTCCCACCAAAATCTTGATTTGATGCCATACATGCTCTTTGTCCAATCAGCCATTACTTCACACATACAAGTTTGGTGATTGGTTACTTCCCTCATGTGGGGGTTGTTGTTTGGGTCATCCACTCTTACTATATAAACCCTAGTTCGGCTAGCATTTATAAGTGCGCAAAACAAGAGATTGATGCAGTTATTTGAAGAGCAGCAGAAGTAAATATGTTTTGAGCAAATAAGCACATATGTTCCTAGTTTGAGCAGTAGTCTCGATAGTTTTAAACCTCAGTATTTTATCCTGAAATTGCAGTTCCAAAAGTTTGTAAACCGTCTGTTGAGGATCGTTGTAATATCGTTTGCTGATATAAATAAATAGCTTACCAATTTTTTTTGGGTATCTAGAAGTGTTTGGTTAAATCCTTTGCATTTCCTTTTATTTTGCTCTCTTGTGTTCGAGTTTAGATAAGAAGCTCCATTTTGCATTTTACTTTAGATTCAAAGTCTTTAAAACTTTGTTGTTGTCACATTTTGCACGGGGTGCAATGTTTTCAAATTTTGTAAGAGAGTTGCTCTTCCCTCTCCCTCTTCCTCTCTTTCCTCTTCCTCTTCTCCCCCTTTCTCTATATTCCCTACATTCTCATTCTTCCCTCTTTCTCTTGAGCCCCTCAGACAAATCTCAAAAATGATAGCAGTTGCCCTGAAAAATGGCTAAGTGTCAGGGTGCAATTCGACTTTGTAGCGAAGTCGGAGTGCGCCCTCCAGTTGGAGCTTTAAAGCGGTAAGGAGCATGCTGAGGTGTTTGGGTTTTCACGGGCCATAAATGGGGATGATAAAATAGAAAAAATGAGCTTTGGATATTTCATCATTGTAGATATTCTCGCCAGCTTTTCGATGATATATTATAATAGGCGATTGGGTTAGCGAATCAAAAGTTATGGCCCCGGGAAGCAAAACCAAGAAACCCAGCTTTTGTGCGAAGTCCGACTGCGCCCAGTTTTTTTGCAAAGTCTGACTGCGCCCAGTTTTTGGTGCGAAGTCCGACTGTGCCCTTCTTCCTGAGTGTACTTGGAAATAGTCTGGCAGGGAAATTGACTAAGTGTTGGAGCGCAACCCGACTTCGGTGCGAAGTCGGACTGCGCTCCCTTGTCCATGCGAAGTCCTAACAATGGTGAGAATCAGCAAGTGCCGGTGCGCAACCCGACTTCGCAGCGAAGTCGAACTATGCCCTTTGATCAGTGTGCAGTAGGGAAATAGGCCTCCCCAACTATGCTATTTTTCACCTACACAACCTGACAGCACTCTGATATTGGGTGAAGTTGGATAAAATGCCTTTCAAGGCAGACACCTGTCAAGCAACATCATTCAATAAGTGTCCAACTTTGGGATCCGAGGTGAGACGTGTCGAGCATAGGGACAAGCATGGGATGCACTACTTATGCCAGCTACTACCTTTAAAGCTGATTGGAGGTTCTACCTGCTTTAACTACCTGCATTCCTGCCGATGTAAAGTTCTACCTAACCCGTTGCCACGTATCTGTACAACCTTCAAGGAGACCATGCTGTGGGTACAGTCCAGCCCGATAGAAGTCAGCATCAGCAGTTTCGTGGTTGCTTTTGTCAGCTAATGTTTGACTAGGACTTTGTGCCCATAAATGTAATTGGGGGTTCTCAAGCTATAAATAGCCACCACATTTTCGTTGTGAATTTGTGGAATGGGAATGTCTATTAGGGAACCATTGTAGCCATGCTTCTGGCTCTTAATACAAAACATATACCTGACTCTGTTCTACTAATTAGTGACAGCATCCATAGTGGTGTGTTATGGTTATATTGGTGTTAGTAGTGGTGATTGATGCATTGTCGTACTGTTAGTTCCCCCCACCCAACTCCAATCTAATTTGGAATTCATTTTTGCATTTTTATCTCTTTCCCTGCACTCTTATCTTGAACCTCAAAACCCTATAGGAAGCTGGCCTTCTTTGGAGATTGGCATGGAAGACATTCCTTCCTTCTGGCATTTCAATGTTGGTTTGCAGGTCTAGGGCGCAATAGCAACAAATCCTTCCCAGGTGGCGGATTCGTAACCAATAGTTTTTGGCATGCCCGGTGGGACCAAGGGTCCCACATTTGGAAGATCTCAAGCTCGTCCTCACTCGGGCTGATAGTTTCTTTTTGAATACTTGGTGGGACAAGGAAGTTTCCCACCCCTAAATAGAATCGAAGCATTGGTGCTCGCTTCATTACTGTTCAAAATCAGAGCACCTAGTGACTCAACACGTTCATATTCTCTGACTCCAAAAGACTGGTCCTAATGCCTTCGTGCAAATGAGAAGGTGGCAAGCAAGGTACCTGGGAAACTAGCCTAACTTTACAAAATTAATACCAACGCTCCAGGCGAGCGTGCCAGGTTGGCTGATTACCAAGCTTGCATAGACGAATCCGTGAGGTGAGACGAACAGTATCCATATTTTAAGGAGGCCCGAGTTGGTGAATATCTGGCTTGCCTTCATCTAGAAAAATCACCTGGTGACTCTGACTGAGCTGAAGATCCAAATTTCTTGATCACAGACACCCTTTTTTTTAAGTTAATAGAAGACACCTCAGAGGAATCAAGGTTTGGTGAGCAGCCTTGACCTCGCAAGTGAAGAAATGAATGTTCACCTATAGTCTCCACCATGGTGGTATTGGCTCCAACCATCACCGCAATCGGTACCCGAAGAGGGCTCTCGTATGATAAATCTCCTTGCCACATCGTTCATCAATTGTATGGGTATCGGCATGAATGATAACCTGCCACATTGCACCATGTTTACAACCTGGCAAACTTTGGGAGGCCAGCTAGACTTCAAAGATCATCTGAAGTACAGTCAGATCTGGTCTGGACACTGCAGGTTCACCGGATAGGCAACCAAAGCAACATTTGTGTTGGCGGCATGCCAATAATGCTACAAAATTTTGTATAAATAATCCAGCTAGTATTCAAAGTTTTAGTTTTTTTTCTTATTTTAGTTTGTGCGGTTCTTTTCCCAATGGATGAAGGCATGGATTCTTTGCACCGCGGCGAGCTCGACACCCCGCGAACAACCAGAAATGTTGTCACATTTTGCATGGGGTGCAATGTTTTCAATTTTTGTAAGTGTCAGGGCGCAATTCGACTTCGCAGCGAAGTTAGAGTGTGCCCTCCAGTTGGAGCTTTAAAGCGGTAAAGAGCATGCTGAGGTGTTTGGGTTTTCATGGGACATAAATGGAGGTGATAAAATGGACAAAATGAGCTCTGGATATTTTATCATTGTAGATCTTCTCGCCAGCTTTTCGATGATATATTATAATAGGCGATCGGGTTAGCGGATCAAAAGTTATGGCCCCGGGAAGCAGAACCAGGAAACCCAATTTTTGTGCGAAGTCCGACTACGCCCAGTTTTTGTGCGAAGTCCGACTGCGCCCAGTTTTTGGTGCGAAGTCCGACTGCACCCTTCTTCCTGAGCGCACTTGGAAACAGTCTGGTAGGGAAATTGACTAAGTGTTCGAGCACAACCCGACTTCGCTGCGAAGTCAGACTGTGCTCCCTTGTCCGTGTGAAGTCTGAACAACGATGAGAATTAGCAAGTTCTGGTGCGCAACCCAAATTCGCAATGAAGTTGGACTGCGCCCTTTGACTGGTGCATAGTAGGGAAATAGGCCTCCCTAACTGTGCTATTTTTCACCTCCGCAACCCGACGATGCTCTGATCCTAGGCGAAGTTGGATAAACTGCCTTTCAAGGTAGACACCTGTCAAGCAGCATCATCCAACAAGTGTCCAACTTTGGGATCCGAGCCGAGACATGCCGAGCACAGGGACAAGCATGGGATGCACTACTTATGCCAGCTATCGCCTTTAAAGCTGATTGGAGATTCTACCTGCTTCAGCTACCCGCCTTCTTGCCGATGTAAAGTTCTACCTAACGCGCTACCACGTATCTGTACAGCCTTCAGGGAGACCATGCTACGGATATAGTCTAGCCCAACAGAATTCAGCATCAGCAGTTCCGTGGCTGCTTTTGTCAGCTAATGTTTGACTGGGACTTTGTGCCCATAAATGTAATCAAGGGGTTCTCAAGCTATACATAGCCACCACGTTTTCATTGTAAAGTGGTGGAAGGGGAATGTCTGTTAGGGAACCATTGTAGCTGTGCTTCTGCCTTTTAATATAATATATACACTTGGTGCTTTTATACTGTTTTTATTTTGTATGCTGCCTCTCATTAACATTTCTGCCTTACGTTTTCCTGTGTCCTGGCTTGTTGATTCGTTTTAGCATTTGGTGGTCAGGTATTCTTGAGGTGCATAAATCAGAGGATATATAGGGCAAACGTCAGTGGCAGTTTTCTGGTTATGTTTTCTGTTATAGTGTTGTTAGTAGTGGTGATTAATGCGTTGCCGTACTTTTAGTTCCTTGTAGGGAATGTCTGTTAGGGAACCATTGTAGCTGTGCTTCTTGATCTTAATACAAAACATATACCTGACTCTGTTCTACTGATTAGTGACAGCATCCATAGTGGTGTGTTATGGTTATATTGGTGTTAGTAGTGGTAATTGATGCGTTGTCGTACTGTTAGTTCCCCCACCCAACTCCAATCTAATTTGGAATTCATTTCTGCATTTTTATCTCTTTCCCTACACTCTTATCTTGAACCTCAAAACCCTATAGGAAGCCGACCTTCTCCGGAGATTGGCACGGAAAGCATTCCTTCCTTCCAGCCTTTCAATGTTGGTTTGCGGGTCTAAGGCGCAATAGCAACAAATCCTTCCCAGGTGGCGGATTCGTAACCAACATTTGTCTGTCCATTTTTCCCCTTAGTGACAAAAGACAGCAATTGCCATCTTCGTGGGTAAATCCCTTTCTCGCACAAGTGAATGTGCAACATTCGACGTCGGGTTAGAAGCGTGCGACATTGGGCAAATTTCCTTTACGTTTATTTTTAAGTCCTCGGGCCTGCACCGCCCGACTTCGGGGAAGTCTTGCGCGACTCCCGTCGGCGCAGCACCGCCTGACTTCGCGGGGAGTATTGCTCGACTCCCGTCGGAGTCGGCACAGCGACTCCTGACGTCGCTGCGGGAGAACACGCTGCCCGCCATCTTTGCGGGAGACTCCGCCGCCACTGTCGCAGTTCCTGGAGCGCGCAGCCCGCCGTCGGAGATAATTTCTGCGACCTTCGACGATTCTAAAAATTAAACAATATCTCAAAAGTTAAATATTTGTTCAAAAGGCAATTGTCTGCTTCGGACATCAAGCTCCATTAGATTGATGTTTGATTGTCTTAGTTGTTGGCCAAGTAAAATGTTCAAGTTTCATTTTTGAATGAGTTTTTGGGAATCAAAAGGTTGTCGTTGGGATGTGTGATTATATTTATAGATCTGGTAAATAAGACAAATATCACCTTTTGTTTGGAAGAGAAATGGTAAAATAAAAGGTGACTAGGGAAGAAGTTAAAATTGAAAGGACACGAATTTTTGCCTGTCACGCCCCATTTTCCTTGGCCACTACTGTAGAAGTATAAATTGAGCGTATTGTTACATTTCCCAAACATTCGAAAGGTGAGAGATCACAGTAGTTTAGGCACATATGAGTTTCTTGTGCTCTTGTTTTCTAAGAGAGATTTATATGCTATTAAATTTGAGAAATACGAAATGTTACACATACATACCCACCTGCCCGGACGTGCACGAAGTGCCATGTGTAGATACTTAGACACTTCTAGGGCAGCTTTTATAACTGACTTTGAGTTTTGTACAACTGACTTCGACTTGGTCTTGGTCTAAACCTTGTGGCACGGGATAACGCTGAGGATGGAGAGACTTTTATCCGCCATTCCAAGATCCGTAAAGCCTGCTCAAGTACGTCAAAACTTTACTCTTCAAGGAGGCTCGTAGTGTTTCCTTCGACCACTCTTTCTTCCCGGCAGGGTTATACACCAAGATGGCAGTTCAAGAATTATCTTCATGTTCATCTCAAACATATCTGATCACCTGCTGTTTGTGTTTATTTGCAGTAGTCGTACAGTCAATCAGTGCCTATGGGAATTCCGAAGATGCAGCCGCCATACTTTTAGAAATGAAGCGTTCGATGGGTGGTCCTGTACATGCCCTCCCGGACTGGACAAATGGCTCTTCTTCGTCTGATCCATGTAACTGGCAAGGTGTCACTTGCTCTACCTCAAGGAGGCAGGTGATTTCACTTTCACGTTCCAATAGAAATCTTTCAGGCCATATTCCCCCTGCGATAGGGAAGCTCAGCGCAATAGAAACACTTGATCTATCTGGCAACAAATTATATGGCTATGTTCCTACAGAATTAGGCAACTGTGCTTGTGCATCTGCAAACTGGTTTGGATCTCAGTTGGAATAATCATTCGGGCTCTCTCCCACTGGAGATGGGAAATTTGATTTATCTTGAATCTCTAGACGTCTCCCACAACCAACTGTCAGGTGCGATCCCGGCGTCTTTGGAAGGCATGGTAAGCCTTCATGAATTCAACTTCTCCTTCAATCGATTCACGGGGCAGATTCCACAGATTAAAGATTTTTCTAAATGTCCAGCCAACGCCTTTCATGGTAATCTGGGACTATGCCCAATGTCTGCCCTACACCAAATGTTCCTGCCAGAAAGAAAACAAAGCTGGGAATAGGAGCCGTAGTAGGCATTATTGTTGCTGGAATTGCAATGGTTACCATCGTAGTCGTAGCGTGCATCTATTATCAAACCGAAGGAATTGCACAATAAGCTAGAGAAAGATATTCATTATGGATCGGAGGGTACGAATTTTTGGGGAAACAAGTATAGAGTTAAATACGAAGACATCGTGGAGGCCACCGAGGGATTCAGCAATAATTATCTAATCGGCTCTTGTAACTTTGGTAAATTTTACAAGGTCCTTCTCGCACAAGCAGCAGCGGAGGCAAAAGAAGATAAGAAGGAAGACGGAGGCATAGGAGAAAGGGGGAAACAGATGCTTGCTGTCAAGAAGTTGAATTTGCAAAATGATGACAGAGTGGTGCAAGGAAGTTTGAGGCGCGAGATTGAAGCTCTGAGGTTTGTTCGCCATAGAAACATACTGTGTTTGCATGGCTTCATATGCGTACCTCGCATTAAGATGAACATTCGGCTATATGAGTGCATGGCCATGAGTTCCTTGTGGGAATATCTGGGTGGAGCACTAATATCCCAAAATCAAAAACTGGACTGGAGGAATCGTTACAATATAGCGTTAGGAATGGTTTAAGGACTGAAGTACCTGCATCATGACTGCAACCCTGCAATTCTCCATGGTAATGTGAAATCTGCTAACGTTTTGTTGAACGATGAATACACACCACATGTTGCGGACTTCGGGCTTTCAAAGTTGATTAAGTATAACGCTACGGTCGACCAATCGAGCAGCTCTGTTTTGGGTGGTACTTATGGTTATATGGCTCCAGGTAGAAAACTGCATTTCATTTTCATGTTCACTGTCCATTTCTTTAGAATTTTGTTTATTTGATTACTGTCCATTTTCATTTTTATGTTTACTGTCCATTTGGCTGAATGGGCTACTTTGGTGATGAAAAATGGGCGAGAAGATGCCGACGCCGTGATGAAAGTATTGGATAAAGAGTTGGCAAGTGAGTACGAGACATGGAAAACCGAAATGAAGAAAGTTTTTGAGATAGCCCTTCACTGCACTCGGTCTTCGCCGATGCAAACGCCATCCATGCGAAGGGTAGTGGAGAGTAGTGGATTGGCTTTCGCTTCAATGAATGAATAACCTAAAAGTGTAGAACAGATTCCTCCTGTTGTTAGTGCTACTGCTGGTTAGTGGAATGAATAACCTAAAAGGGTAGAACAGATTCCTCCCGTTGTTAGAGTTACTGCTGGTTAGTGGAAAGAGTAACATTTCCTATACTTTACATGATGTGGCTTTAAGGTGTCAAATATTACAGCTTACGGAGCCCTATAGACTTTGTTGGCTCTGATTAGCGTTTATCTAGTAAAATATATTTAAAATGCAAGCATAGCATAAAATAAAATGTCTGGCAAATTTTTAAATATATTGGTGTTGTATCTTTAGTCCTTGCATTTTTAAATAATATTTACATCTTTTTAAAGTGGTTATGTATTGAGATTTTTTTGGGGAGATTACTTGTGGAAAAAAAGTAATTCATTTATAGATGAATAGACTTGGGAGTGGTAAAGTATAACCATGACCTGGTTGCTTGCATGAATAAGAAAACTGTATGTATAAAAAAGAATATAGTCAGTATTTATTTATTTATTAGTTAGTATGTGAAATACGAGGATTTGAATGTGTTTCATAACATTTGATTGTTAAACCAGTTTTATTAAGAATATGGTTTTAAAAAATTATATTTTGATGAAACTTTTATATAATTGACCAAGATGTGTTTTTAAAGGTATGCAAAAGACGTGTCATAGTTGTGTTTGTAATATAAGTTAATACTTAAATATTTAATATTGTAAATTTAAGGTAATATAGAGTAATTTTTGTAATATAAGTTAATATTTAAATATTTACTATTGTAAATTTAAGGTAATATAGAGTAATTTTTTAAGTTTTTAATAAATATTATGTATAAATAAATGTTTTTATTGTTTATATTTAAAATATGAGACTCTCAAAATATTTTTTTTCTAAATGGGATGGTTGTATTTGCATACAATTTTCCATAAGGTATTCTATGCAAGATTAATGGATGGAGGATTTAATGTTGGTATCACATTAAATTAAAATCTACATATGATTCTTACATAATTGTGCATATTTATCTTAAAAACAAAAGACTAGACCAGGCCTAAAAAATGGTTTTATTGTGTTCTCAAATAATCATGTATTTATTATTATAAAGTCATCTTGTTCATACTTGCATAGTAGTAACATAAGTTACCTAGTATGTGTTTGTGTTCAAGTTCAAAAGTAATTAAATTAAGAAAATAATGATTAAGAAATTCTACAACATGAAGGTGGAAACTAAAATAGTTTTAATATCCATGAGGCCATAGGCCACATGAGATGATCCTAATAGAGGATGTTGTTTACCTACTATATGGTTATCTCAATCATACTTTAGTTACTAAAGCATGGTGTACAACCTTACCCTACAAGATCTAAAACATAAAGCCTCCACATTTATGCCACTCAGGCCATCATTAGAAAAAAACTACTTTTATAAATTTAGAAAAAATATATAAATATGTGTAGAATTTTATAATATATAATGATGAGGTGTTAAATTCTATAATGATTTGTTTGAAAGAACAGAAATAATAAATACTTAAATCTTATAGCAAAGAGGAATCAAGAGTGGAAAGAAAAAATAATGATACACAACAACTATAGGATACCCTTTAGTACTCATAGAAATGACATTTATAAACATTGATACAATGTATAAGGTTAACCTTAAAAGGTTTAACCAAAGACTCTACGCTAATACATTTTATAGTGTAAAACTTACCCTCAAAACCTAAACTTTACCAAATCCATGCTCTATAATTAGGGGGCATGCATCCAGTTGAGCAAGTCCATGCTTTGTATGTAGCGGGTATGGATGTGATTTAGATTCTCTTTTTGGGGCTCAAAATAATAAAACAGGGTACGAAATGGTAAAAAACAGATTTAAAATATTACTAAAATAATTACAAAACCTGATGAGTCGATGGAGCAAGCAAGAAGCAATGAAGAGGTGGATGAGTCACTCCAAAATGGTTGATATATCCAATAATCAAGATTCCTTCACTCAATCCCCAAGGGCAACAATCACCAAAGCACAAAATAACCAAAATAACAATTTGTAGTAGAAATCCACATGAGAAAATGAGTGAATAAATAATTAGAATTTGTTAGAAAAACTTGTTTATGCAAAAGAGGGGATCGAAACCCTTATTTATAAGATTTTAAAGGGCAAAATGAGCAAGAAAGTGAAATTTTAATTTAGGTAAAGCTGACCTCAAGACAGGTCGATGGGGTAGCGGTTTTGGTGAAACAAAATCCTAGAAAAATAAATCCACACCCCCTTATTACAGGTCATGGATTTGGTAATCCAAATCTACTCTTTGTATGGATAGGACGTGTATATGGTAAAGCTAGGGAAAAAAGAAAAATGAGAGCACAAAAGACCTAAAATTTACAATTAGCAAGTTTAGGTGGCTAGTTAGGGATCTAAGGAAAATTTGAACAATTTTGGTGGGTCAAATTTCCATGTCTACAAGGACAATTAGATGCTTTTGATCATATAGATTCTAATTTTATAGTATAGACTATGTGATCCTTATTTGTTTTTATGTCTATCCTTTTAGGATATATTTAAAAATATATATATTTAGTTTAATTTACTATTTTATCTTACCATTTACATGTTTACCTCCATCTTGCACCTTTGCTTTTAAAAAAATGAAAGATAATTTTTATCTCTTATAACTTTCGTATTAGTTAACATTCATTGAATCAAACTTGCATGTAGGATAATACTTTGTCTTATGCACTTTTATATTCATATTACATTGCATATTCATCTAGCACATTAGCTTATATCATAGAATAAATACTTGGGTGTTTGTTAAATTGATTATATTAAACTAGATTATGGAATCTATAAATCCCTTGGTGAACCTGAACCTCCCACCAAAGATAAAATATTGCACACACAAAATGTAATCTCCATAATGATACATTAGAGTAACACTCTCCCACACGATTGTGGATGACCCTAAAAGGAATGCATTTGGAGCCAACATCCTTGTGTGCCTTTTTGGTGTCCCGCAACTATGTACGTAAATTTAGGGGTTGCACGCCTAGCACCCAAACTTCTAATAGCCTAATCTCATATTTGAGATCGTACACTTGTAAGACAAATTTCTTTGATACCATTTGATCCAAAATATATGGGGATAATGCATTTTGTGTTGTGTAAAAATAGAAGCAAGAAAGTGAAAAGATTACAAAATAAGAAGCAATATTTTATTACTCTAAAAATAGGATTTCAAAGGAGGTATTCCAGAAACCTCTCTCAGTCTCTTAGAAGAGATGCCTACTAAAATATAATTGTGCAATACTACCATGCAACCATGTCATATCCTAAACCTCAATGTCACTACCTTCTTAAATGAATTACAAGATGGTTATGATAGTTTGAATTTAAAGATGGTGGTTATGGTGATTTGAATTTTGAGATGGTGATTATGACATTTTGACTTCTATGATGCTAGAAGTAGTGTGTAGAAATTTCATTACTACTACTAGCATTATGTGTTTTGTATCAATTCCATAATCCACACTTCATGGTATACCTATTCTATAATCTGTACTTCATGTTCTATACCCATTTCATAATTTGCACCCTATGGTCCACAATTATTTCATAATCTACACTTTATGGTCCACATGGGGTTCAAGTTTATTTGTCAAATTTCGCATTTGATTCCATCTATTAGAGGTCCATAGTCTATCCATAAGATATTCATAGTCTATATATCAAAGATCCATAGTCCATCTATTAAAATTAGGTAATCTACTTGGATGACCTATATGAAGTTTATGATTTCTTTCTTCTATTATTTGTTATCCATGCACTCTTGAAAGTTTGTTATAGCTCTTCTTTTACGTAAATTCATGCAAAGCCTATTTTGGTGGTTAAAATTAGATGGACCAATGGTGAAAAGAAGTTTTCAAATAGTGTTATGTATTCCATGAGTAGAGAATTTATACCTTCAAGACATATTTTATGCAACAATGGAAGATTGAAGGAGTTTATCTTTAAAGGAAGTTATAACCTTGACTTCTCTTCTTTATTTGAAGTCCTAGTAAAAGTGGTTTTTGAATTTGTGTGAGTATCTAATAATGGCAGTGGTGGCTATGGTCCAACATAATGAGACTCTTATGGTCCAACATGTTAAGTGAAAATTTTTATTTTGTCATCGTAGTTATGAGGTTAAAAGATATACTATTTTTCTTAACCTTAGCAGTAATAGAGCAATGTTTTCAAATGCTATAACATTTATAGATGAAAGTGTCTCAATACCTTTTATTTCAATCATTTGATTTTAATTTATTCATATTAAAGCAATTTATGTAAGGATAATGATCTTCAAAATATGTCACTTATTTAAATGGACAAACCTATCGAATATAAATAATATTATAATTTATTTAAGGATAATGATCTTCAAAATATATCACTTATTTAAATGGACAAACCTATCGAATATAAATAATATTATAAAATAAGAAGTAGAAAGATATAACCTTTTATGAATTTTGCCTTTTCAATCATTTTTGGATTGCACTATGAAAATATGGTAATGCATTTTTTTGACAACCTTTTTAAAGACATTGAATCTATGGAGATCAAAATAAAATGGAATAAAGACAATTTAAAGCCACATAAGAAGGCCACTTGTGATAGTATATAAGAGAAGGTCATCTTATTAGACGAAGTGTATAATATTGATGTCGTTTTTAGGAGAATCTTCTTATGGTTCCATTTCACTTTGGAAGCATGTAACAAAGCTTCCATCAAGAGTGGAAGATACTACCCATCCTTAATATATTCTCTCCATACACCATTGGAAGATACTACCCATCCTTAATATATTATCTCCTTGCACCATTAGTTACAATGGTTGTTAAATTGTGTAAAATATCCTCATTGGATATGGATAGCATCGTTTATTATGATCTAAGCCAACAAAAACACCAGGGCCCATACAAAGGATAAAAAACGGGAAGCGAAGAAATTATTACAGAGAGCTTTTTCTCATACACGTTTATAAATTATGGTTACGTTGTTTTGGAATGTATGGCATTTAACATCCAACAACAAACTTTTCAACAATCGTGTATCTTCCTTGTTGGAATTTTTTTTTACAAACTTTTCAACAATTGCATATCTTCCTTGCTCGACCATTATATTTTGAGATTTGCTTAAATGCATGTTTAGATATTCATGGTAGTAGTATGGTAGGACACATTCTTCCCTTAATCCACATCTCTTATGATAGGGTGGTCAAAACAGCAACCTACCATGGAAAGACTGGAGTTGTTAAAGCAGAAAGTCCTCATTCCATATTTCTTGCGGAAGGGAAAATGGTCTCGTGACTTTCATCCTGCATATTTTCGAGGCAATTGATGGATAGTGGGGCGTTGAGTTAATTTCAACAACTAACAAGGTAGATATTTTCATCGACTTAACAAGGTCCGCTTGACTGACTCGACTTATTTTGGAGTAGTTACGCCTGCCTTACTGACTGGCTTTATTGATAGGTCCGCTTGACTGCCTGGACTTATTGCCGAGTCTTTCCTTTTGATCAAGTCATCGAAATAACAAGGTATGTTCGATGCTCCATAGTTCTTTTTTGTTTGTTTTTATAATAAATGTTCCCTTGCCATTATAACCATTTGTTTTTTTTGGTCAATTTTAATTGTTGCATGAAGATGAAGCTAACGGATCTCAACTTTTTAAAGAATTCAGCTGTAGTTCATCGACAAACACTCTGTTCATAAATTTTTTAGAGTAATACATTCAAAATTTTATAGTTATAACAAGTGCTTATACCAATTGAAATAGAATGTTTGATATTTTACTTTTATTTGGAGAAATTCAATTTACTAAAACATCTTCTTAGTCCTTGTGGCACAAAGCAGTGGTTAGAGCTTTGAGCTCTCCTCCAAAAGAACTAGGTTTAGTTGGTTATGTGTATGGTTGTGTAAGTGAGTTTGTTATATATATATATATATATTTATTATTATTATTATTATTTAATAAGTATATTTTTATATTTAATTTATTGAGTTTAATTTTAGTTTTATTAGAGTTATAAATGCTCTGTGGTTAAAAGAAAAAATGTGCAAGATGTTTGATGATCAATAAATTATTTTAATTTTATTATATAAATAAAAAATTACAACTTTATGAATAAAATTATCAAATTAATTATAATTAGAAAATCAATTTATAGAGATAAATATTTATATTTTGAAAAATATTGTTTACATTTTAAATTATTTTAAAATAAACTATTTAATTGTGCCTTCTAAATTAATCTAAAAGTTTTTAAAAGTGTTTTATAATGTATTCAAATAAATGATATTTTAATATAAAAGTATTCTAAAATTAATCTTTTTAATGTAAAAAGTAATAGACAATAGAAGAAATATTAGCATGTATATTGGAAATGGTGAAGTATTATTTCACTAAAAATATTTTATATTTTTATTTTATTCCTGTATAAACAACAATGAACAAATAATTTTTTTTTAGTAAAAAAAATGTACAAATTTAAAATTACTTTGCTAAATGTTGGTCTATTTGGTAGGAAAGAGGAAAAACTCAATACTGGAGTTATAATTGTGTATTCTCTAACTGTAGTTATTCTTCGTAATAGATGTTGGAATTATTTGAACATATTTCTATCAAATACCACGATGATTCATAATTGTGATCTACCTATTCCTTGGAGGGAGAGGGTTTCAACATAGTTCCATATCCTTTAGAAAGAAAAATATGGTAATCTTGGATGGTCTAAATCTGTGTAGAATTTTACTTCAATTCTCAATTCAAATGGCATTTGGGATGATATTCCTTTAAACTTTCAATATACATCAGATAACAAAAATATTAGAATAACTCCTATAACTAAAATATTGGATATTTTTTAGTTATCAAACACTTTATTATACACATAGTGCAAAATCTATTTAAACATATTATTTCAAGAATTATTAGATCACAAATCTATTTTCTTGACATGTAAATTGCTTAATAATGGTCATCCAAAGTGAATTTTATTTTAGCATTTGTGGTTCTAAAACATTGATTCTTCCATATGGTTATGCCATTGTGGGATGAAGAAAATTTAGGAGGATAATATATGTACAATTTTATTCAAAATATAACACATCTAAAGAGGCAAAATAAAATTTGGAATACGGAATATTGTGGCAAAATATTCAAATAAATGGAGGACATTGATATGATTTTAGTTACATCTACAAAACCTATATAATTTATAGGAACAATCTATTTAATACAAGATGGAGTATGGTGTACAATCTTACTCCATTTTGAATTCAAAAAATGCACCTCCTATTCAATGGACCTTATATTTGGTGCAAGGCACATCTATTCCTTGGTAAAAAATTTAATGGTGGTTCAAAATTCATACTTTTTAATTGTTTTATATGGAATTAGCATCATATTTTAAATTTGTTTAATATTTCCAACATAAAAAGCTAATTATTTTAGTCATGGAAGTTCATATTTGTATAGTGAAATTCATTTGTTTTTAACACAAATTAAGACTTTCCTAGGAATTGTTACAACATCAATATAGCAAGTCGGTTATATTTCCAAGTTTAACCTAATCATTCATTTATTGATATTGATATAAGTAGGAGTAGAATGATTTAGTTTTTATTATCTATCATCTATCATAATAATTTGTGTAATCACAAAAAAGTGGCAAGCATATTAATTGATTTCATTGATTAGCATCGTATTCTTATTATTGTGTAAGACATATACCTCAAGTGGTATCAGATCTATTAAGATCCAAGTGCACAATAATTTTTTTTTCGAATACAATATTCAATATCAATAGTTTTTTGCAAGTTCATTTTACATGTCCTAGATCACCAATATTTTAGCAACATTTAAGCGGAGTTTGTCAACAGTGTATCAATGTTTTGATAGACAGTGGAAGTGAAGTAGAATCGTTCAAGAATTTTTCTCAAGGTTACCTCTTCAAAATTTAATCAATCGTAGAATCATCAAGTTTTAAATCGCAAAAAAAGAAGGTTTGATGGGATAGACAGTGGAAGTGAAGTAGAATCATCCAAGAATTTTTCTCAAGGTTACCTCTTCAAAATTTAATCAATTGTAAAATCATCAAGTTTTAAATCGCAGAAAAAGAACGTTTGATGTGCTAGTGATTGCCTTTGGTAAGTCTAGTTTCCAAAATTATAGAAAATTAATCTATTATACTAAAACAACATAGATACCTCTAGATTTCAAATCATAAATATGACATTACTTGCAGCTCATACATAGTGAATCAAGAACCCTAAAACTTTTCATGAATCCAATGTTCAACAAATTAAATTCCTATCATGCTCATTTTAAAGATGCATAAAGAAAATAATTAAGACATCAAGGGCAATTTAGGTCAAATAAATTCAACCTAAAATCATGATATCACATCCTAAAATTCAACCTCTATTCGATCACATTCATCTACCTTAGCAACTATTGTTCGTTGGCAGAAGCAACCTACAAAAGACCTCCTAGAAATGAATTCATCAAAATTTAAAAGTATAAGCAATTTCAAGTCATCATTGGAAGTAAATTATTTTTATTTCCAAATGTGAGCGAGTGATAAATTTCCATTGGTCCGCAAGGATCCTTTCGGTAGAAATGAATTCATCAAAATTTAAAAATAGAAGCAATTTCAAGTCATCATTGGAAGTAAATTATTTTTATTTCCAAATGTGAGCGAGTGATAAATTTCTATTGGTCCTCAAGGATCCTTTCGGGTGTCAAGACGAATTAAATTGACAAACCAACAGTGACACAAATTATTTCAAATAAAAATATTATAAGGTTCCACTTAATTATTTATCTAATGGTTGGCAATCCTTATTATTGGTAGTGCAATAAGGCACAAACAAAAGATAAAAACATCGTATAGCTTGTAATTAATCAAGCATCTTATGTTGGTCAAGGTCCATTCTTCACGACGCATGAGTAAGTTATTCATCAATTAGCGTGTTGGTGTATTCTCTCTAAATTTATACACTATTGTAGAAGGATTATAACACGCTTAGAAAACAACAATTTTCTTTAAGTTATTATTCTACACCAAAATTAAGGGAACAAACTAGCTATTTAAAGCTAATAGCCATTAAAAATTTGATGAAACGCAAATTTTGGGACTACAAATTGATTGGCACAAATTTCTAGTCATTGATATTCAAATCCAATTTAACCATTGGAAGTAGAAGTAAAATATACATTGGAATACCAAATGAATTTAATCATTAAAACTAGCCATTGGAAGACCAAACAAAGGTAGAAGGAAACTAGCCATTGGAAGACAAGGTGATGGAAAGTAGCCATGTTAATTTTTTGATCAAATTGGTCCAAAAAAAATTGTTATAGGGCAAGTGCATGAGCGACAGGTGGAATAAAGGACCAAACGGAAGATTATATAGCACAAAAAATACAAATGAAGGACCCTTGGAGTCACCAAGAAGACCTCCACAAAATAAAGGTACACAACATAACTCCCATTTATGCATTAATAGCTTTAACCCTAACCATCCTACTACTAACCCCATGGAATTTTCCAACTCACCCCACTCATCCCAAGAAAATTATCACACATGAGGAAATGGAAACCCCCAATACAAGTAACCAAGGATTACAAGCATATTTGACTCAACTAATTTCTAGTATGAACAACATGATAGTAATGCTTGGGCAATTAGTGAATAAACAAAACCAAGAAACTCCTCCTTCCCCAAATAACTACCATAGACAAAATGATAATGTAGATCAAAATACAGAGGAAGTTTATCAACAAGCAAGATGGCTTACAGGTATTAATATTCAATGTGTTGATATGCCTACTTTTGAGGGTGGAGATCCATGTGGTTGGATATCTAAAATGGAGGGTATCCTACACTTATATCGTGTTATTGAATCCGAAAAGGTTGCTTATGCTTCTTCAAAATTAGGTACTGAAGCTTACCAATGGTTCGCTTGGAAAAAATGTCAACATTTTTGTTCCCTCTTATGGCTTGAGTTCAAGGATCTCTTTCTCAAGATATTTGATGAAGGTAGTTTGGCTTCTTACATCGTTCATCTATTGGCACTTAAACAAATAGGGTCAGTCAGAGATTATGTTTTAGAATTCACAAGTCTTCTTGCTTATATAGGAGATGTACAAACTGATGTGGTGGTTTTGGATTTTAGACATGGATTGAAAGAGAATATTCAAATTGAATTAGACTTACATGATCCATAGTCTTTAGTAGAAACTATAAGGATTGCTAAGCTTACTAAGAAAAAGACGTAAAACTTGACATCTATTAAATGTGATTCCTATAATCATACTCAATATTGCAACAATCTCTTTCGTAGATATGACCAACCATAAAGATATTATTGCTATAAATATCGTAATCATCATCCAAAATATCAAGCATGTGTACCTACAAAAATTTTTTAAATAGAATATGATAATAAGGAAGACGAAGAGGAAGCAGAGGATATCAATTCGCAAGAATCACCTATGGTCGAATAATACATAGATCATAATGAAGCATCATTCGACGAAGACACTACGGATATTTCAGTACATGCTATTATGGGATTAACAACTCACCATACAATCAAGGTACTAGGATTTATTAGGCAGAAAAGGATAAATGTGTTGATCAATTCAAGTAGTACTCATAATTTTATTGACCTTAAAACTGTTAAGGCATTGAAATTACACATTCACTCCTCCAATCAAGATAAGTTTCACATTTTAGTTGCAAATGGAGAAAATGATCAATGTATTGGTAGAAAATATTCAATTTTAATACAAATAGGAAGTTATAATTGACATGGAACTCTCTTTATCATGAGTTTAGGAAATTCAAATGTCATTTTGGGAGTTGAATGGTTAGAAAAATTGGACACTATCAGTTTTAATTTTAGAAAACTATTTGTAGAATGGAAAGAAAATAGAAAGACTATTCACCTCCACCATAAAAAGTGGTGAGTTCTCACAACATGGAAAAAATTCAAGGAAAGGAGGTTATGGATTCATAGCTCAAATCAATTGTTTGGAAGTGCAAACACAAGATATTCCTAAAATTCACTCAAAGGATCTTCAAGATATTATGGCTAACTATGATGAAGTATTCAAAGAACCAAAAGGACTACCTACCAAATGGTCCCATGATCATGCCATACATCTTATCGCAAGAAGCTTCCTCCTAATGTCCATCCTTATCGCTACCCTCAACCTCAAAAAATAGAAATTGAAAAAATTGTCCAAGAACTCTTAGAACATGGAATCATTCATCATAGCACTAGTCCTTATTTTTCACCAGTATTTTTGGCCCATCGTAAGGATAAATCTTGGCATATGTGTCTTGATTTTATGTCCCCTCAATAAAATCACCATCAAGGATAAATTCCCTCTTCCTATCATATATGATGTATTATATGAATGATGCAAAATATTTCACAAAATTGGATCTACGTTCTAGTTTTCATCAAACTAGAGTAAGGGATGAGGAAATTTCCAAAATTGCCTTTCATACTCATGAAGGTCATTATGAATTCTTATTCATACCTTTTGGTCTCACTAATGCCTCCTAAACCTTCCAAAGTCTCATGAACCATGTCTTTCATCCATTCCTTCGTAAACTTATCTTAGTCTTCTTTGATGATATTCTGGTATACAATTAAACATGGAAGGATCATTCGATGCATGTGGGAAAGTTTCTTCATATATTACATAAAGAAAAACTTTTTTTCAAATGCTCCAAATGTTCTTTTGGTGTTCAAGAATTTGAATATTTGGGTCATATTTTTTCTCATGAAGGTGTTAAAGTGGATCCTAATAAAATTAAGGCCATTCAGGAGTGGCCTTTACCTAAAACCATCAAGAAACTCTATGGTTTTTTGGGTCTTACTAGTTACTACCGCAAGATTATTTGTAATTACAATAAAATTGTAGGCACTCACAACTCTCATAAAATATGATGCTTTTAATTGGTCATAAGCAACCACTCAATCATTCACGACACTCAAGGAAGCAATGTGTACTACTCTAGTTTTGGCAACCCTAGATTTTACAAACCATTTGTGATTGAATATGATGCCTCGGGAATAGGTATTGGGGTAGTACTAATGCAATAAGGGCATCCCTTGGCATTTGAGAGCAAGCAACTTTTAGGTAAGAATTTGGTAAGGTCCACATATGAGAAATAAATGTTGGCTATTCTACATGTAGTGGAGAAATGGAGATACTACTTAATCAGTAGTTGTTTCATCATAAAAATAAATCATAGTAGTCTACAACATTTTCTAGAATTTTCATATCTAGAGTAAAACACGTGGTTAACCAAATTACTGGGGTATGATTTTTTTATTGAGTATAAGAAAGGTAAATAAAATGTTGCAACATATACATTAGCTCGTAAACAGTGGGTATCAATGTCATTTTGGGTCCTTGTTCCCAATGGGTTTCTAAGATCCAAGAAGAATGGTTAGTGAACACAAAAATTGCTCAAATAATTCAAAATTTGATGCTAGTATCATCCAAGCACCCTCATTTTCATATTATGACAAGGTATTAAGAAGAAATAATCACATTTACATTCCACACAATTCTAACATCAAATCCATGAGGAACACAAGCTTATACTGATAGGGTGGTGAATAGTATAAGACCAACTTTTACTTTTATTTCTCAAATAATATTATCCAATATATAAATGGAAATATTAATAGCATTAATAAAAGCAATGAATAAATCATCACACATAATAGAGACACCAATTTAGCATGGTTCACCCAATGTGGGCTACTCTATGGAGAAAATATTTCATTAAAATTTTCTCAACAAATCTCTTGGAAATATTTCCCTATTACAATGTTTATGGACCTCTATCCAAAGGAGACACTAGTCCCCTAATAAAGTTTATGGATATCTATCCACAAGAGAACTCTTTCCCCTCTATTGGTTAATGGATCTCTATCCATAGGGGAACTCCTCCTCCTTTGCTCTAGCTGGCGATCTTCTAGAAGACTACTACCTCCACTACACTGGCTTCTGGATATCCCTCTACTGAAGAAATTTGTACTCACTCATAATACCTTTGTCCTCACTACCATGGCTAATGGATCTCTATCCACTAGAGACTACTTTCCTCTACTTTTTCACCTCCAAATCTTACTCTTAGCTCTGCTCAATCTCTATCTCAAATCTGCACTAAACACTATCGTTCAGTATAGCATAAATTTGCTCATAGGTCTATCTCTGGTATGGAATAAATATACCCTCAAATTTGCACCAAACACTATTATCAAATTTTTCCTTAATCCTTAACACAAATCTTGATCCAATCACAAATTAATTCTGCTAGATCTGCTCCAAGCCTAAACTCAAATCTTGAGAAAATAAATCAATCAAATCTGCTCTCAAGTCTTCTCAAATACTTGCCTTAAATATATCTACAAGTCCTCTCAAGAACTTGATTAATCTGCTCAATAAATCTTCACCAAGAATTACCTCAAATCTGCTCAAGAAGTCCTCCCTAGAACTTATCCAATCTACTCAACAAGTCTTCACCAAGACTTGCCTCAAATATGCTTGCAAGATTTCACAAAATCTCACATAAATCTATCCTTAAGCTTTCACAAAAGCTTACTCAACTCTATCCTTAAGTCCCCTCTAGGCCTTACTCAAATCTGCTCACAAGATTTCACAAAAGCTTACTCAAACAATTGCAATACTTGCATATCAAACTCAAATTAATCTATTGTAGAAAATCTCTTCAATCACACAAACAAGTTTCACTCATAATATTGTTTAATCATAGATACATATATAAAATGATAAGATAATCAACATGTTTCACACTCATAAATCACTCTATAACTTTCAAATAAATTTAGAATAAAGGTATAATTTATTTCATAAAACTTGAACTATCACTCCAATGCTTTCAATAAATAATGCTCAACCAACTTCACTCAAATGCCCACTCAATGAAACACACAACTTTCATACAAAACCTAATCAAGTGTTTCACTACACTTCCAACAACTCACACTATGGAACTCAAATATTGACTCAAGATAATTCTAAATTCACATAACAATGATACTCATGTTCTTTCACAAACCCTAGCTCAAGATAGTTCTCAACCTCACATAACAATGATACTCATGTTCTTTCACAAACCCTAGCTCAAGATAGTTCTCAATATCACATAACAATGATACTCATGATATTTCAACATCCATAAATCATGCATATGAAAACTCATTCAAACATTTCCAACAATGTGTATCAAACAATCCTTTTCACCCCAACTTTACATTTCACAACATTCAATTCAACAATATTTCACTCATAAGGAAGATGTGCCCATACCTTTTTTTTTATGGAGATATATCTTCAAAACATGTCTTAATCACAATCAAATCATCTTTGCCAATTTCAAGGTTAGGTAGCAACAATCTATCTCAAAATATCCACTCAAAATTCTCCTCAATATTTATTTCACCATACAAAAATAACATGTCTCAAGTACACCTTATAATCTCCAAACTTTTCAAAATATAACTAGAAAAGGTTCAAATAACTCTTTTTCACAATAATTTATTTCAGAATTTTAATAAATAAAATAATCAAAATAACTCCCTTATATCTCCCTACTCAAAAACGCATTATCAAATAATAAACACCACTTTCCAAAAATAATTCAATTCATTTTTTAAGCCAAAAATAAATTATTCATCACCTTTAAATTAAGGTAGAAATAAATTATACCTTAATCACCTTATATCTCCCAAGGCACTCACTAAACAACCTTAGACCACGCACACAATTTAAAAATTAAAGTGCCTTTGCATGCTCTCCTCGGTGGGATTCAATCCTCTACCATGCTACCATCGACACCCTAGACGCGACCTGTCATGTGATCTAGGTTCTCACTTAAGGTCTAAAATAACCTCATGCACTTTATACCTCCTCTTGGCACCGAAAACCAAAAAATAAAACTTTACCCTTGCTGCTGCTGAGACTCGAACGCAGAACCTCCGCTCACCCTACACCTTACACATTGACGACTTGCCACTAGCCCAACCATTTGATTGGTGATAAGGCTTTAAGCCTTGATCAATTTATCCATCACATTTTTTGCTACCTTTTTGAAAATTAAAAAACTTTGTCTTATGCCCTCACGAATTTTGCATTCCACACAATAGCTGATATTCGCACATGCATTATAATTTGGAGACTTGCTTTAATGTGGTAAGTCTTATGGTATTAATACCATATGTAAATTTCCTTCGAACATCAGTGGGGGGAGGAAATATTGAAATGAATTTGCGCCCAACCCTAACTTAGGGTTTAATAATTTTATTTTAGAAATTAATTTATAATAGAAATATTATAAATAATTTATAAATGACTTTAGGATTTATTTTTAAACCTTTAATATTATAATAATAAATATTCTAATATTATTTTCTTTGGGCCTAGGTATTTTCTTCTTTCACCCTTATACCTTCTCTTACCACCTTTAATATTATTATAATAAATATTACAATATTATTTCCTTTAGGCCTAGGTATCTCCTTCATTTAGAGTATTTAACCAACCTTTTGACCAATCATTTGATGCTTTTAAACCAAATATCTTGGGCTTAAAAAATAAAAATTTAACCCTCCTTTTACCAAATACTTGCACTAATCACTAACACTGACTCTTGGCATCAATGACAACACAAATACTCAAAATTTCCAATAATATCCCCCTTTGTCATTGATGGCAACCTTTTCTCTATAACCATTCCTTTTTCCTTTTTCCATGACTACTCCCCCTGACTGAATGCTCTCCCCCTAACTCAAATCTCTCCCCCTTTGACATCAATGGCAAAGGGCCACCTATGGGGATTGGAGCTAAAGATAAGACTCTTAGCTCAACCCCCTCCCCACCTCCTCTCCTTGAGGTGGTTAATTTTGGGGTGGGAGTATCTCTACTCCCAACATACACTACTCTTTTCCTTTGTCCACCTTCTTCCTCAACTAATCCTTTTGATTCCTTTGAATATTCCTATTCTTACTTGTCTCTAGAAATTTTTCTCTACACCACTTATCCATATGCCCAACATTATTGCAATTATAACACTTAATTTTGTGACTATTTTAAGGTGAAAATATCTTGTAGTTCCTCCTGGTGAAGCCATATCCATTCCTGTCATGAACCCTACAATTAACTGCCTTATGACCAAAATGATTACAAGAGTAGCAATACCCTTGAAAGATATGCCCATTTCTGAAATTTCTATTGGTGAAACCATATCCCTATCTTTCATGTATCCTACACTGTGTAGCCTTGTGTCCAAACCTATGATATGAGAAGCAACATCCATTGAAGAAACCTTGCCTTGACCCCATTGGTCTCTTAGTATCTTCTTCCCTGTGATGTTTCCTATTCCATCTATTCCTTAATTGTGTATTTTTCCTTTCCTTGTTGAACTTTCTATTTTCCAACTTATCCTCAGAAGTCTCACTTTATATTTGACTCTCTTATTCTGAAGCTTCTTCTTCTTTGGAGCTTGATATTGACTCCTCTTCTCGTTCTCTATGTTCCTATTCAAACCCAAGTCATGTTTTGTTTGATGAAGATTTTTGTATCTTGATAATCTTATCCAAGTTATTTGAGCTTCTCCCAAACCTGTGTAGCTTTTTTTTAGACTCTTTTACTTCCTTCCTTAGTGAAGCTACCTCATGCTCTAATATTTCACATTCTAAGATCTTTGCCTCTAACCTCTCTTTAAATCTCCTTGTCTTAGCTATTGAGTTGGTTAGATCTTCTATAAGCTTTCCTTTCTCTTCATCACATTCTTAAAATTTAAGCTTGAGTTTTAAGTTCTATTTTCTTACCTTCCTTAATTCCTTAAGAGTATAAATAAGCTCACCCTCAAGATAAATTTCTCCTTCCTTTGATTCTACCTCTATTCCTTTGTCTTTGAAAGCATATTCATTCTTTTCTGATTCATTTCCACTATGAGCACTTCTTCTTCTATTGCCACAAGAAGACTTTATTCTTGTAAACCTTAAAGAGCATATTCATATTCATATTCAATAAAACTGAATGTATTCCTTGTGCAATAATATTCAAGATGACCAAAGTTACCACACCTAAAATACTTTAGAATTATTGGTTCCCTTTTTGCCTTTTTCTTGTCATCTTATTTTTCTATTGTCAAAAATAGAATTTCTTCTTCTTCATTATCTAATGACCTTCCATCACTATCACTTGAACTCTTGCCTGTCTTATCTGCATAAAAATTCTTCTTATGCCTTTGGAAAAACTTCTTTTCATGCTTATTTTTTCCATACCTATTTTTCTTTTGATACCTATATTTTCTTGCTTCTTTGTTCTTATGATCATATTTTTCTTCATAATTGCTACTTCTAGCCTCTAGACAGTCAGGTGCATAGTGACAATATTTACCACAATTGAAACACTTCACTAATTTTTTACCTTTGTGCTTTCTTGTGTCCTTGTTCCTTCTACCATAGTTGGCTTCTTCATAACAGGATGACTCATCACTTGAAACTTTCTTTTTGTCCTTTTTCTTCTTTGTAACTTTAAAGGTTGCTTCTTTCTATGGGATACGCTCCTATTTTATTCTCATATCAAAAGTTGTGAGAGCTCCATGTAACTCATCCCTTGTCAAATTTTGAATATATTTTGATTCTTCTATGGCTAAAACCTTTTCACAATACCTCTTAGGGAGTTATCTTAAAATATTTTAACAAACATCTATTTATTCAAATTTAAACCCAAGCCCTTACATAGAGTTAACAATCTCATCCACATGAAGTAGGTATGTAGAAATTTTTTCCTCATCCTTCATATTTAGATTCTCAAATGTTTTATTGTGATTTTGCAGTTTTACCATCTTGACCTTTTTGTATCCCTCATATGTTTTCTGCAACTTTTCCCAAATATCTTTTGTTGATGTGCAATGCATAAATTTTACAAATTTTGATTCATTGCCTTAATATTCCATTCATTTTATTTGAATTATTTAGTTGTAAGATATTACTATATTTATCTTTAGGTGGAGTGGATTGCAGTGTGTACCCATCCTCAAATGCTTACCATATATCATTTCCTTGTGTCATTAGGTAAATATTCATTCTTACACTCTAAAATACATAATTGTTCCCATCAAAAAATGGTGCCTTATTTCCTAAATATCTACTTTGATAATCTATCTATGTTCCTATAAGCTTTTCCTTCAAGTTGTTAAAATATTTTGAAGGAAACTGCTCTGATAGCAATAAAATAACACAAGATTATACTAAGAGGGGGGTGAACAAGTATAAGACCAACTTTTACTTTTATTTCTCAAATAATATTATCCAATATGTCAATGGAAATATTAACAGCATTAAGAAAATAAATGCATAAATCAACACACACAATAGAGACATCAATTTAACATGGTTCACCCAATGTGGGATACTCCACGGAGAAAATATTTCACTAAATATTTTTAAATAAATATCTTTGGAATCCTTCCCTATTACAATATTTATGGACCTATATACAAAGTAGACACCAATCCCCTAATCAAGTTTGTGGATCTCTATCCAGAGGAGAACTCTTTCCCCTCTTCTAGTTCATGGATATCTATCCACATGAGAACTCCTCCTTTGCTCTAGTTGGTGATCTTCTAGAAGACTACTGCCTCCATTATATTAGCTTATGGATATCTCTCCACTAAAGACCTCTGTCCTCACTCAAAATACCTTTGTCCTAATTACCCTGGCTAATGTGTCTCTATCCACTGGAAACTATTGTCCTCTTCTCTATCAATTTTAAATATTACTCTCAAATATGCTCAATCTCTGTCTCAAATATGCATTAAACATTGTCCTTTGGTATAGCACAAATTTGCTCACAATTTTGTCTTTGGTCTGGTATAAATCTATCCTTAAATATACACTAAACACTATTCTCAAATATATCCTCAAGCTATTATGTAAAGTTGTATCCAATCACAAATCAAATCTTCTAGATCTACTCCAAGCCTTAACTCAAATCTTGAACAAATCAATTCAATCAACTCTACTCTCAAGTCTTCTCAAGGACTTCCCTCAAATATATCCACAAGTTCTATCAAGAACTTGCTTAATCTTCTCAACAAGTCTTCACCAAGACTTACGTCAAATATGCTCAACAAGTCCTCCTAAGAACTTGTCCAATATGCTCAACAAGTCTTCACCAATACTTGCATAATCTGCTTGCAAGCTTTCACAAAAAACTCACACAAATATATCCTTAAGCTTTCACAAAAGTTTACTCAACTCTGTCCTTAAGTCCCCTCTAGGACTTACTCAAATATACTCACAATATTCCACAAAATCTTACTCAAACAAGTGCAATACTTGCATACAAAACTCAATTTAATCTCTTTTAAAAAACCTCTTCAATCACACACAAGTTTCACTCAGAATCTTGTTAAACCATAGAAACATATAGAGAATGGTAAGAGACTCAATATGTTTCACATTCACAAATAAATCTATCACTTTTAAACTCACCTCTAAATCAATTTAGAATAAAGAATAATTTGTTTTACAAAACTTGAACTATCACTTCAATGATTTCAATCAATAATTCTCATTCAAATTCACTCAACCATTCACTCAATGAAACACAACTTGCTTAAAAACTCTAACCAAGTGTTTCACTATACTCTCAACAACTCACACTATGGAAATCAAATCTTGACTCAAGATAATTTCAAAATCACATAACAATGATACTCATGTTCTTTCACAACCCCAGCTCAAGATAGTTATGAACCTTACATAACAATGATACTCATGTTATTTCACAAACCCTAGCTCAAGGTAGTTATCAATATCACATAACAATGATACTCATGATATTTCAACATCCCTAAATCATGCATATGAAAACTCACTCAAATATTTCCAACAATACTTATCAAACAATCCTTTTCACTCCAACTTTGCATTTCATAATATTTCACTCATAATAAATATATGCCCATACCTTTTGTTTTGATGGAGATATATCTTCAAAACCTTTCTTAATCACAATCAAATCCTCTTGGCCAATTTCAAGTTTAGGTAGCAACAATCTATATCAAAATCTCCACTCAAAATTCTGCTCAATATTTATTTCACCATACAAAATAACAAGCCTCAAGTACACCTTATAATCTCCAAACTTCTTAAAACATGATTAACAAATATTTCAATTAATCACTTTCACTATAACCTCCTTTAGAAATTTAATGCATAGGATAATCAAAATTGCTTACTTATATCTCCCTACTCAAAAATTGCATTTCAAAATAATTAACATCACTATCTAGAAATAATGCAATTCACTTTTTAAATCAAAATTAAATCATTCACCACATTTAACTAAGGCAAAAATAAAATATACCTTAATCACCTTATATCTCCCAAGGTGCTCACTAAACAACCTTAGACCACGTGCACAATATAAAAATAAAAAATTAAAGTATCTTTGCGCACACTCCTCAATGGGATTTGATCCTGTGTCACATAGCTACCAATGCCCTAGTCATAGCCTAGCTACCGCATGAGCTAGGTGTTAACTTGAGGCCTAATAGTGCCTTGTGCACTTTATCCCTATGCTTTGCACCTAAACTAAAAACAAACAAAAAACATGCCCTTGTTATCACCGAGACTTGAACATGGAACCTCCACGCACCTTGCGCCTTACACAACGACAACTTGCCACTAGCCCAACCAATTGGTTAGTGACAAGGCTTTAAGCCTTGGTCAATTTATCTGTCACATTTTTTGCTATATTTTTCAAAATTAAAAATTTTTGTCTTATGCCCTCACGAATTCCTTATTCCACACAATAGACAATATCCACACATGCATTATATTTGAAGACTTGCATTAATGTGGTAAGTCTTATGGTATTTATACCATAAGCAAATTTCCTTAAAACATTGATGAAGGGAAGAAATATTAAAATGAATTTGCACCCAACCCTTACTTAGGGTTTAATAATTTTATTTTATAAATAAATTTATAATATATATATTATAAATAATATATAAATGACCTTAGGCTTTATTTTTAAACCGTTAATATTAAAATAATAAATATTATAATATTATTTCCCTTGGGCCTAGGTATTTTCCTTTTTCACCCTTAGACCTTATCTGACCTTATTTAATATTACAATAATAAATATGATAATATTATTTCCTTTAGGCCTAGGTATCCTCTTCTTTTAGGGTATTTTGCCATCTTTTTGACCAATCATGTGAAGATTTTAAACCAAATATCTTAGGCTTAAAATATAAATATTTTAACACTCCTTTTACCAAATCCTTGCATTGATCACTGACACTGACTATTGACATCAATGACAACACAACTACTCAAAATTTCCAACAATCCAGGATTCTTTAAGAATCACATGCTTCTCCATCAGCATTTTGGTTTTTTGAAGACATATGCAGGTAAAACAATCCTTTTATTGAAAAGGATTAAAATATGAGGTCAAAACATTGGTGGTTGAATGTGAAGTATGTCAACACAATAAGGGTGAAACAATCAAATATCTAGAACTACTTCAACCACCACCAATTCTAGATCACCAATGGGAACATATTTCAATGGATTTTATTGAAGATCTTCCTAAATCATGAAATAAAACAATAATTTTTGTGCTAATAGATCACCTCTCCAAGTATGCTCACTTCAATGCTCTACAACATCCATTCCTAGCAAGAAAACTGGCTAAGGTATTTATAAACTCATTTTTCAAGTTGCATGGAATAAGTGATCATGATCCCATTTTTGCTTGCAATTTTTGGCGAGAACTATTTTGTCTTAGTGGTACAAAGTTAAATATATCTTATGCATACCATCCTCAAACAAATGGCCAAACTGAAATAGTTGATAAATGTTTGGGTACCTATCTAAGATATTTTTCTCAAGATAAACAGTATTAATGGATTCATTGGCTTTCATTAGCAGAATGGTGGTACAATACATCATACCATTATTCCATAAAGATGTTCCAATTTGAGGCATTTTATGGAGTAAAAGCACCAGCAATAGAAAATTATGTTCCAAGATCTTCTAAAGTGGCTCAAGTAGATGATTGGTTCCAGCACCACCAAACAATGCTCAACATTCTCAAACAATTTGGTCCAAGCACAAAATCGGATGAAGCATCAACAAGACTTACACCATTTCGAAAGATGATTTAATATGGGTGATATGGTTTTCTTACGTCTACAACCCTACAACCAATTGTTATTAAATATCAAGACCAGTTATAAGTTGGTTTCAAGATTTTATGGCCCTTACAAGATAGTGTGTCGCATTGACGAAGTGGCATATCAACTAGAGATTCCTCCCTCATCATTATACATCCAATATTTTATGTTTCATGTCTCAAGAAGGTGACAAGACAAAAAGTACACTCTCAATCAAAAATTTTGATACTTTATGAATAAGGACATATATATCTTCAACCAAAAGAAATAATGCAAAACAAATCATGTATTCTTCGATCCCATCACATCAAGAAATTTCTAATCAAATGGCAAGACCTACCAGTAGAAGATGCTACATCAAAAATAGAAAGTATCCTTAAGTCATTTCCAGCTTTGAGGACAAATATTTTTGAGGAGGGGAGCCATGTTACAACACCAATATAGCCAAGTCGGCTATATTTCCAAGTTTAACCTAATCATTGATTTATTGATATAAGTAGGAGTAGAATGATTTAGTTTTTATCATCTATCATCTATCATAATAATTTGCGTAATCGCAAGGACTAAGCCCTCCTTAGTGGCGAAGGACTTAGCCCTCATAAAGTGGCAAGCATATTAATTGATTTTATTCATTAGCATCATACTCTTATTGTTGTTTAAGAAATCTACCTTAGGAACACAACAGGTAGATACCTTTTTTTTAGATTTAGAAAATTGGGAATATTTTTCTTTGACTCACTCTAATCTAATATAGATCAACTCATTATCATAGGATATAAATTAGAAAAAATCATGGAGAAATTTTATACCTCTTGTTGGTTGTATTCCTCTAATACATACATTTTTATTAGGACACCATCCTAATACTATTATGCAATTTTTGTAATGGTTTGTGGTACTATAGATTACTATATAAGTGGGGTTGTTTAATGTAACCATATTAAAGTATGTAACTATTTGTTTGGCAGGTGATTCTTTCTCGAGTCTTTCATAATTGTGATGATAAGAGATGAGCACTCAAAAATCCCAAGGGCTATGTTATAATTATGATGAGAAGTATTCCCTAGGACATAAATGTGTGCACCAAAAATAGTTTTTATTAGGAAACAACCATAGAATATCCAAAGGTGGAAGATGATCATTAGGAAGAGGAACACATTGAATAGTAAAAAGCCCCAAAATAATCTCAACAAGAAATTATGATGCATGCCTTGGTAGGTGTATTAAATCATTAGACGATGAAGGTGATAACAAACTTTAAAGGACAATGAGAAATAATTTTCATTTACTCTAGAAGCACAGATAACTTTATTGATCCAAGAGTGAAAAATATGAGAATTGTAATATAAATACTTGTAACGTGTTTTAAGTCATGATTGCCAATGGAGGAACTTTATATTGTAAATAAATGTGTCAAAATGTTAAGGTACAAATAGGGGAATATAATCTTAAGGTAGATATGTTTGAATTACCCCTAGGTGGGTGCAATATTTTTGAAGCATAATGGCTGAGAACATTAGGCCAAGTATTATAGGAGTTTTTTGAGCTATGGCTAAAATTGATCTAGTAGGAAATAGAGTACATCTTACAAGGCATGAAGGCCAAGGCTGCTCAACTTGTTTCATCTCATGGGATGGAGAAACTATTGAAAATTTTATCCTAAGGATTTGTGGCTCAAGTATTTTCTCTAGAAGCTCTAGAAGATGGGGACAAGGATGTTGGAATATATTATATTATTTGGTACATTCTAATGTACCATCTTGGGCACATCTTTAGATTAGGAGTGTGTCTTCGATTAAGGTTTGATAATTTACTTTAGGCAATGTAATAAATGTACAAGTGTTAGAATATCCAAAGTACTTGATTATTTAAATGTGCATGTTGCCCATGTGTACATGAGTCATAGAATAGTAATATCAAGAGTCATAGGTAGGTGGAATGCCAAGAGTCACATCTCATTATATATAGGCCTTTGAGAAATATAAAAGTTAAGTGAGAAGAATAGAAAATAGTAGAGAGTAGATAGGATAAGAGAAAGTATATATAATTCATGTAAGAATTTTGGAGAGTTTTATACCTCCAACTTATATAACTATAATATTTCCATGAGCTTTCATTAATGGTAGTTTTATGAGTTATTGTAGAATTTTCTTATGAGTTTTTCCTTCCTAATATATTGCTATTATCAGATATTAAATATTGTATGTGCATTTTATATCTTTTGGTTGACTTTACATTAAGTATATAGCATCAAAAACTAACAATGGTATTAGAGCATAAGGTATATGTCTATAGGAGATAGGGAGATCCACAAGAGATATTGATAGGAGATAAGGATATCTCATTTTTTAAATTTCCAAAATTACTTTTTGGATAGTCTTTCCATAGGGTTGCAAGAAAACTCATGAAGAATAGGACTAAACATAGATCTCTTACCACTATATTGAAGTATAAGTAGTGATGTATATTGATTTATAGAGATTTAGATATTTTCATGTTTGCTACTATCTATTTTTTTTCACAGAATTAGTTCTAAAATTTTAATAAGATTTCTACAATGGATAGAGAAGCATTTCATATTCTATTTTCTAAACTTCTATGTGCTTTCCTTATGCAAGGATTAGTTCTTTGTTGCAAAAAAAGTAGACATTGAAGATTAAGGAGGTCCAAGAAAGAAGGCCCCATTGGATATTGGAGGTAGAAGATTGAAGACTCCATACTAAATAAATAATAAATCAACACTATTATAGATTGATAAGAAGGAGATCCAAGAAAGAGGTCTCATTGAAGAACTTATATATTTGGAAGATAGAATATATGATATTAAATATAGAGGAGGACTACGAAAAGTCATGTTAAATATTTGAGAAGTTGCAGAATTTGAAGACCCAAGAGAAAAGGTCTCAAGCAAACTTGGAAGGAGAAATAATAAGAAGGCTATAGAAGCCCTAATGTGAAATTGAAGAAGTGACCATTGGAGGATAGTTGAAGAAAGATCAAGGTATAATATTGCAATCAAATAGAAGCTTCTAATGAAGAAGAATTAGTGACAATTGTCACCATCTGACAACAATCCCAAAAGGAAGAAGGATTTGGCAAGAAGTTTGTGAAATTTTGGAAAGTTATTTGAATATCTCAAGACATTAAAATCCTATAGAATGAGGTCAAAAAATAGACCAAATTTAAAGTCAAAATTGACAATAATGTTAAAGGAGAAATAAGAATTGAAGAAGCCATACATTTGAAAAATTTGAAGACAACCATAAAGGATTTTAAGGCTGATTTATGAAGGAAATGAAGAACACAAGCTTATACTGAGAGGGAGAGTGAAAAATATAAGACCACTTTTTACTTTTATTTTCAATAAATATTATGCAATTTATAGATAAAAATATCAACAGTAGTAGTCAAAGAAATGCAAAAATCACCACATACAATAGAGACACCAATTTAACATGGTTCACCCAATATGGGCTACACCACGGAGAAAATATTTCACTAAAATTTTCTCAATCAATATTTTGGGAATATTTTCCCTATTACAATATTTATGGACCTCTATCTAAAGGAGACACCAATACCCTAATCAATTTCATGGATCTCTATCCACAAGATAACTCCTTTCTCCTTAGCTCTAGCTGGTGATATTCTAGAAGAACAGCCTCCACTACACTAGCTAATGGATATTTATCCATCAAATACTCATGTCCTCACTCAAAAGACCTATCCTCACTACCCTAGCTAATGGATCTCTATTTATTTTAGATTATCATCCTCTATACTCTATCATCTCCAAAGCTTTCTTTTAGCTCTGTCTCAAATCTGCACTAAACATAGTCCTTCGATCTAGCACAAATTTGCTCAATCTCTATATCTATTCTGACACAAATTTGTCCTCAAATATACACCAAAATATATCCTCAAATTTGCACTAAAAATAGTCCTTCAGTTTAGCACAATTCTACCTCAATATCTCTCCTCTAATATACACTAAACACAGTCCTTCCATCTAGCACAAATTTATCCTCAATATCTATCCTTAAGCCTTAACATAAAGCTTGAATTTAATCACAAATAAAATTTGATTGATTTGCCCCAAACCTTAACTCAAGGTTTGAACAAATAAATCAATCAACTCTACTCACAAGTCTTCTCAAAGACTTGTCTCAAATATTCCTTGTAAGCTTCCACAAAAGCTCACACTAATTTGTCCACAAGTCCTCTCTAGAACTTGTCCAATCTAATCAAAAATCTCTATCCTCAAATCTATATTATAAGCTTCCACAAAATCTCACACAAATCTGTCCACAAGTCTTCTCAAAGACTTAACTCAAACCTGCTCAACAAGTCCTCACTAGAACTTGTCCAATTTGTGCAATAATCTTAATCCTCAAATCTGTATTGTAAGATTCCACAAAATCTAACACAAATTTGTCCATAACTCCCCTCTAGGACTTAATCAAATATGCTACTATTTTTCATAAAATATTTTCAACACAATTACAAACTTGCTTATTCAACTCAACTCAATCTATCACAAAAAAACCTCTTTCACTTGCATAAACAAGTTTCACTCAAAATTCATAGTAACACATAGATAATGGTTAGATACTCAATATGTTACTCACTCACAATAATACTCAATCACTTTCAAACCCTTTTGTTCAACTTTAGAAACATATAGAGAATGGTTAGAGACTCAATATGTTTCACACACTCAAATACTCAATCACTTTCAATTTCACTTTGCAAATATCAGAAACATATAGAGAATGGTTAGAGACTCAATATGTTTCACACACTCAAACACTTTCAATCTCTCTTTCAAATTAATTTAGAATATGAAACAATTTATTTCACAAAACTTAAATTATCACTTCAACACATCCACTTGACTAGGCTCAACCAACTCTACTAACCCAATCACTCAATGAAATAGTCCTTGCTTACAAACTCTAGTCCAAGCATATGAACACTCACTCACTTATTTCCAATAATGCTTTTCAAACAATCTCACATAAGAATGATACTCATGATCTTTGCAAACCCTAGTTCAAGTTCTTCACTCAATCAATCACTTCAACAACAATTCTTATCAAGAAATCTCACATAACAATGATACTAATGATATTTCACAACCCTAGTTCAAGTTACTCACTCAACTAATCACTTCAATAATAATGCTTATTAAACAAGGTTTTATCAACAAGTCAAACTCATAAAAACCTTCAACAATCCAACTCAATAATGCTAATCAAATAATCCTTTTCACTCCAACTTAACATTCACAACATCCAACAATCACTAAATAGTAATATGTGCCCATACCTTTTTGTTTGAAGTAGAAGTGCCCTTCAAAACCTATCTCAATCACAATTTTTCTTCCTTGCCAATTTCAATGGTTATATGACAAAATATCACACTAACACTCTTTCAAAATATTTCTCAATCACAAAAATAATCAATCTCAAATACACCTTATTACTCCTTGAAATTAGCAATCATAAAATCACACATAAAAATAATCACTCAAATTGTTCCTTATAATATCCAATTTTAATAAATCAATTTCCAAAAATTAACCTTTCAAAAATAATATTTGCCTACCCTTTTATCTCCCTCAAAACACTTAATAACCAAATTAATTCAGGAAAAATTAAACCTCATAAACCATCAAAACATTTTTATTTCTCAACCTTAGGCACATAAAAATATTTTTATTTTCTTTCAACCTTATCACATCCTAAATTAAGCGATCAACACAAATGTCATCAGCGCATACCTTTGAAACTACAAAAAGGCTTCAATGGATTTTGAATGCAAAACCTGCTCTCCATCGAGTGCCTTATCAAGCCCACCACATGGACTAGGTGCTCTCATGGGGAAGGGAAGGTGCAAGCCTCAATTTATCCCTATGTTAGTCGTCGCACAAAAGTGAATGCCCTCTCTTCTTAGCCAATAATGAACTCAAAGGGATTCGAACCTACACACCTTGCTTGCCACACACCCTAGCACTTTTTTTATTACAAACTACACTACTAATGCCTTTGGTGCTAAGTGTTTGTGCTCCCCTCAACTTATTCCTTCATCATCAGAGATCTTTTCAAAAAGGTGAGAACCTTTCCCTTTTTACACATGAAACAATGGAGCATAGGATATTTGATCGATAGCTTAGGATATGTAAGGCAAAGAAGTTTTCCACCATTTGTACACAATATTCCATGCCATATGACATCGGCACACCAAATCAAATTTCCAATTTTATTTTTTACTTAGCCTTATAACTCTCTTTATGGTTTATTAAATCAATAAAAATTAATTTATAATTAATTTAAATTTCCCTCTTTAATATTATAATAAAATATTATAATAATATTTGCTTGGGCCTCTTATTTTCATTTTGGACCATATCTGATTTCTTGGAACCGGTTTTGTCCAACTAAAGGCGAATTCTTTTTTTTTTGAATTGACTGTGGAACTACTTCCCTTGGAACTACTTACTGAAATTGAATTTCGACATCAATGACAACTCATCTACTCAAAATGTCCAACAATATCCCCCTTTGTCATTGATGGCAACCCAATTATCTTTTCAATTTTCTTAACCTATTTCTATCCTGCTCCCCTTGGGAAACTGCTCCCCCTGACTCGATGCTCTCTTCTTAAATCAAATATCTCCCCCTTAATCAAATATCTCCCCCTTTGAAATCAATGGCAAAGGGTACACCTTTGTGACTCAGGTCTAAGAATGATTCTCTTAGCTTATCCCCTTTCCCACCTCCTCTTGAGGTGGTTAATTCTAGGGTGGAATCATTTCTACTCCTAGAAAGCATTGATCTTTACCTTTGTCCACTTTCCTTCTCATAGGATTCTTCTAATTTCTCTAAATATTCTTGTTCATGTCCATGTTCTTGTTCCTATTCATATCCATATTCATGTGCATGCTTGGTTCTAAAATGTCTGTTCTGCACCACTTTTCTGTATGTCCATCATTATTGCACTTATAACACTTAATGTTATTATTCCTTGGAGGTGCAAATGTCTTGGTATTTATCCTGGTGAAGCCATATTTGTTCCTATCATGAACCTTGTAACTCATTACCTTGTGACCAAATTGATTATATGAGTAGAAATTCCCATGAAAAATTTTCCTATTTTTGAAGTTCCCATTTTCCTATCTTTCATGTGTCCTACATTGTGAAGCCTTGTCCCCAAATCTGTGACATAAGAAACATCATCCATTAAAATTTTCTTGCCTTGACCTCATTGGTCTCTTAGTCTCTTTTACCTTGTGTTGGTTCATGTTCCATATATTTGTTCTTTGTGCATTGTTCCTTTCCTTGTTGAACTTTTTGTTGTCCAACTCATCCTCAGAAGTCTCAGTTTCTCTTACACTGTCTTCTTCTAAAGTTTTTTCTTCTTCAAAACTTGAGGTTGACTCTTCTTCTTATTTCTTTTGAGCCTTTTCAAAACCAAGACCTATTTTGTTTGTTGATCATATTTGTACCTTGATCATTTTATCTACAATATTTGAGCTCTTTCCAAACTTGTGTTACTTATCCTTATATTTTTCTACTTCTTCCCTTAGTAGAGCTACTTCTTGTTCTAATCTCTCACATTCTAAGACCTTTGCTAGTAACTTATCCTTGAACTTCTTTATCTTAGGTATTGACTTATTTAGATCATCTATAAGCTTTCCTCTCTCTTTATCATAATATTGAAACTGAAACTCACGTTGGGAGTTTTGCTTTCTTACCTTATTTAAAGTTTTAAGAGCATAAAGAAGTTATGCCTCAATATCAACTTCTCCTTTATCTGATTCTTCATCCATTTTTTTACCTTTGAAAATATCTTCATTATTTTATGACTTGTCTTCTATATGATCACCTCCTTCTTCTTCTAGTGTCATTAGAATATTCTCTTCTGGTCCTTCAAGTGTATCCTCATATTCATCATCACTGAAACTATTTTCTTCTATAAGAAATAGGACTTCATATTTATCATTATCTAAGAAACTATTATCACTATCGCTTGAGTACTTCCTTGCCTTTTCTGCATAGTAGATCCTTTTTTTCTTTGAAATAACTTATTTCCTTGTCTGCCTTGTCCATCCTTGCCTTTCTTTTGGTACCTATATTTTTATGATTCCCTATTATTATGTTCCTATTTTTCTTCATCATTGTCATTTCTAGCTTCTTGAAAATCAATTGCATAGTGACCATACTTTCCACAATTGAAACATATAATAGATTACATCTTTAAATCTTCTTGAATCCTTATTCTTTCTACCATAATTCACTTCTTCATAACTCGATGACTCATTGCTTGAATCTGACTTCTTGCCCTTTGTCTTCTTAGTAGCTTTGAAGGCTTCTTCCTTCCAGAGATTAGGTTCCTCTTTTGTTCTTATCTCAAAAGCTTTAAGAATACCAAGTAACATATCTCTTGTCAAAGAATCACCATTTTTTTATTCCTCTATAGCAGAAATATTTTTACTAAATATTTTTGGAAGAGATATTAAGATATTATCACAAACATCAGATTATTCAATTTCAAGTCCAAGTCCTTATATGGAATTAACAACCTTTTCTACATGAAGTAGATAAGAACTAATATTTTCCTCATCCTTCATTCTTAATTATTCAAATTGTCCTTTGAGATTTCATATTTTTACCTTTTTTACACTTTTATCTCCTTCATATATGCTTTGCAACTGATCCTATGAAATCTATTCTATGCAAAACTATCAAAATTGCATTCATTTATTTTGAATTATAATTAAGTAGAAGCTTACCATATTTATTTGTAGGTGGAGTAGCTGGTGGTATGTATCCATTTTCAACTGCTTCCCATATCTCATTGCCAAGTGCCATCAGGTGAATCTTTATTCTCATAATCCAAAATACATAATCACTTGCATCAAATACTAGTGTTTAATTATTTGAGAACCTATTCTTATAATCCATCGTGTTCTTATAATCTTTTACTTCAAGTTGTTAAACTCTTTCGAAGGATACAAATTGAAGAACACAAGCTTATACTAAGAGGGGGGGTGAAAAGTGTAAGACCACTTTTTAATTTTCTTTCTAATCAATATTATGTAATGTATCGATAGCAATATCAACAACAATAATCAAATCAATGCACAAATCACCACACACAATAGAGACACCAATTTAACATGGTTCACCCAATGTGGGCTACTCCATGGAGAAAATATTTCACTAAAATTTTCTCAATCAATATTTTGGGAATCCTTTCCTTATTAAAATATTTATGAACCTCTATCCAAATGAGACACTAATCCCCTAATCAATTTCATGTATCTCTATCCATAGGATAACTCCTTTCTCCTTAGCTTTGGCTGGTGATATTCTAGAAGAATTGTTGCCTCCACTACACTGGCTAATGGATCTCTATCCACTAAATAATCCTATCCTCACTTAGAAGACCTATCCTCACTACCTTGGATAATGGATCTCTATCCACTAGAGACTATTGTCCTCTATACTTTGTCACCTCCAAAGCTTACTCTTAGCTCTATCTCAAATCTACACTAAATACAATCCTTTGATCTAGCACAAATATGTTCAATATTTGTCTTTGGTCTGGCACAAATATGTCCTCAAGTTTGCACCAAACATTGTCCTCAAATATGCACTAAACACATTCCTTTGATCTAGCACAAATATATCCTTAATACCTATCCTCTGATCTGCACTAAACACAGTCCTTCGATATAGCATAAATTTATCCTCAATATCTATCCTTAAGCCTAAATACAAATCTTAAATTTAATTAAAAATCAAATATTCTTGACCTATCCCAAACCTTAGCTCAAGGTTTGAGCAAAACAATCAATCAACTATGCTCACAAGCCTTCTCAAAGACTTGTCTCAAATCTGCCTTGTAAGCTTCCACAAAATCTCGCACTAATTTGTCCACAAATACTCTCTATAACTTGTCCAATTTACTCAAAAATATCTGTCCTCAAATCTATATTGTAAGCTTCCACAAAATCTCACACAAACTTGTCCACAAGTCTTCTCAAAGACTTGTCTTAAATCTTCTCAACAAGCCCTCACTAAAACTTGTCCAATTTGCTCAATAATCTCAATCCTCAAATTTGTATTGTAAGATTCCAAAAAAGCTCACACAAATATTTCCTTAAGTCCCCTCTAGGACTTACTCAAATCTGCCACTAGCTTTCACAAAAGCTTTTCAACACAATTGCAAACTTGCTTACTCAACTCAACTCAATCTATCACAAAAAACCTCTTTCACTTGTATAAACAAGTTTCACTCAAAATTCATAGTAACACATAGAGAATGGTTAGAGACTCAATATGTTACTCACTCACAACAATACTCAATCACTTTCAAACCCTTTTGTTCAACTTCAAAAACATATAGATAATGGTTAGAGACTCAATATTTTTCACACACTCAAATACTCAATCACTTTCAAAATTACTTGCAATTCTCAAAAACATATAGAGAATGGTTAGAGACTCAATATGTTTCACACACTCAATCACTTTCAATATCTCTTTCAAATAAATTTAGAATATAGAATAATTTGTTTCACAGAACTTGAACTATCACTTCAACACATCCACTTGACTAGGCTCAACCAAATCTACTAACCCAATCACTCAATAAAATAATACTTGCTTGCAAACCCTAGTCCAAGAATATGAACACTCACTCACTTATTTCCAACAATGCTTTTCCAACAATCTCACATAAAAATGATACTCATGATATTTGCAAACCCTAGTTCAAGTTTGTCACTCAGTCAATCACTTCAACAACAATGCTTATCAAGCAATCTCACATAAAAATGATACTCATAATCTTTCACAACCCTAGTTCAAGTTCCTCACTCAAGTAATCACTTCAACAAAAAGGCTTATCAAACAAGGTTTTATCAACAACTCAAACTCAAAAAAACCTTCAACAATCCAACTCAACAATGCTCATCAAACAATCCTTTTCACTCCAACTTAGCATTCACAACATTCAACAATCACTCACTAGGAAGATGTGCCCATACCTTTTTTTTTAAGTAGAATTGCCCTTCAAAACTTGTCTCAATAACTATTTTTCTTCCTTGCTAATTTCAATGGTTAGATGATAAAATATCACACTAACACTCTTTCAAAATATTTCTCAATCACAAAAATAATCAATCTCAAATACATATTATTACTCCTTAAAATTAGCAATCATAAAATCACACCTAAAAATTATCACTCAAATTGCTCCTTATAATATCCAATTTTAATAAATCAATTTCCAAAAAATTAACCTTTCAAAAATAATATTTGCCTACTCTTTTATCTCCCTCAAAACACTTAATAACCAAATTAATTCAGGCAAAAATTAAACCTCATAAACCATCAAAACATTTTTATTTTCAACCTTAGGCACATAAAAATATTTTTATTTTCTTTCAACTATAGCACATCTGAAATTAATCTATCAATACAAATATCATCAATGCATACCTTTAAAACTATCAAAAGGCCTCGATGGATTTCGAACGTAAAGCCTGCTCTTCGTCGAGTGCCTTATCAAGGCATTAGCCCACCATGTGGGCTAGACACTCCCATTGGGAAGAGAAGGTGCAAGCTTCCCTTTATCCCTATGTTAGGCACTGTACAAAAATAAATTCCCTCTCTTCTTAGCCAAAAATGAACCCGAAGGGATTTGAACCTGCATACCTTGCTTGCCACACACCCTAATGCCTCTGTTGTTACCAACTGCGCTACCAACACCTTTGGTGCTAAGTATTTTTGCTCCCTTCAACTTATTCCTTTGCCTTCGGGGATCTTTTTGAAAAACATGAGAACCTTTCCCTTTTTGCGCACAAAACAATGGAGCATAGGAGATTCAATCAATAGCTTAGGAGATGTAAGGCAAAGAACTTTACCACCATTTATACACAATATTCCATGTCATATGATGTCGGTGCACCAAATCAAATTTCCAATTTTAATTTTTACTTAGCCTTATAACCCTCTTTAGGGTTTATTAAATTAATAAAAATTAATTTATAATTAAATTAAAATTAAAATATAATTAACTTAAATAACTTTGAAGTTAATTAAATTAATTAATAAATTAACTTTATAATTAAATTATATTAATTAATTTATAATTAATTTAAATTTCCCTATTTAATATTATAATAAAATATAATAATATTATTTTCTTGGGCCTCTTCTTTTCATTTTGGACCATATCTGACTACCTGGAACCGGTTTTGACCAACTGAAGGTGGATTATTTTTTTTTTACACTAACTAAAGAACTATTTCCCTTTACATTGCTTACTGAAACTGACTTTTGACATCAATAGTCATTCATTCTTGACATCAATGACAACTCATCTACTAAACATGTCCAATAGGAAAAGATAGCATGTTTTTACAGCAGAAATTAAAGAGTCATAGGACAACAAATTGAAGGTGAAATATATTTGTGATTTAGAGAAGATTTGTGTATATTTTGGAGTTCCCTTTAATATCTAGTTGAAGGAAGGCTTGACAATAAAAGAAGGTAGAAATATGGAGTAATTGATTGCTATTTTTGGACAGTAATATAAAGGTGAAAAATTCAGAATTTTGGAGTAAAAAATTAAGAGAGTTGGACTGTAAAAATTGGGCAAAAATTAAAGGATAAAGGAGAGTTACAATTTAGAAAATTGTAAGGTATATTTGAGAGCATTCTTGGACAACAAAGAAGTGGATTTTAAGCAACATTGATAGCTGCAAGTTAAAAGAGTTTTGGACAACAAACTAAAGTTTTTTGGAAAGCAATATTAGGAAGCAAATTGGAGGGTTCATAGAGATACAAATTGAAGGAGGTTTTGAGCATATTTGAGAAATTTTTGGGCAAAAAGAGGGCAGCATTTGGGCAGCACTAATAGCTGAAAATTTTAGAGATTCAATAAAATAAGGAGAATTGAAGCCACAGTAATCATATTTTCAAGCATAAAATTAAAGGCTAAAAGGAATAAAATTTGGACAGCAATTAGAGCTAAAAAATTGTAAATTTAATGCAGCATTTGAGTAGAAAGGAGAGCTGCAAGATTGAAAATTTTAGGGCAGTAAAGAAAGAGGAATTGGAGTTGAAAATGTTACCAACTCAGGCAGAAAATAGGTGAACCAAATCACCAAGATTACTAGCTACAAAAAGAGTCCAAAATCTATGTCACATCGGTGCTATACAAGTTCATAATTTAAGTATTAAAAAAAAATTACTTTAAGGTCATACGAACACCATATTAAAGCTATTAAATTTAGTCTTCAAGCCAATGAAGGAGTTAAAATTATTGTCTATGGAAAGGTCCAAATAAGTTCTCAAAGACAAAATGCTCAAGGTTTCTAAAGATACCAAGTAAGACACTAAAACTTGAAGAGGGTATTACCTACATTGGATTAAAACATGTAACTAAAAGAATAAAGGTAGATATAGTATAAGTGCAGAGCCAAAGCGAATATAAAGATGAAATATTTATGAAAGATAAATAAATCAAGAATCAAATATTTTACCCAAGTTAAGAAGCCTAAATATTTGGATGAACATCATTGAGAAGCTATTGAGCAAAGGAGTAAAACAACCACCAAGAAAGAGGTATTGAATATGCCTGTGTTGAAAAAAGCCACCATATAGCCATTGTGAAAGAGAAGGCACCTAAATTCAAAGAAGTGACCATATAGCCATTGTGGAAGAGAAGAAACCTACATTAAAAGAAGCCACCATATAGCCATCATGGAAGATAAGATACCTATGTTGAAAGGAGCCATCATAGCCACCATGGAAGAGAAGGCATCTATGTTGGAAGAAGAAACCACATTAACATCATGGAAGAGAAGATACATACATTGGTAAAGAGCCATTAAGGTGGATCTACCAAGTATAGGAGGAGAATCAATACCTCAACATCATCATTAGCACCATTCAATAATAATAAGAAGATCATACAAACAAGAATAAAATAATATATTTGATGAAGATAAATTTTAGAGAGTGTAACTTTGAAGTAAAGTTAGATTGAGTACCAAGAAATCAATCATCACACAAGTATACATTGGATTTGTAAATGATAAGCTATCACATGTTGATTGTAATGTTAAATAAAGTGCAACACTTCGAAAATGCCTTAGACCAAGTATTGATGCATGTTATACAGTGAGGAAGGGTGTTAGAGAATCAAGGCACCCTACGTAACATCTTGAATATGAAGAAATAGAGTCCCATGTGCTGAAGAAGAAAAAATAAATGCTTAAATAATATGTTGAGTTCCATGTGGCATATGATAAGAACAGGGTTATGCACAGGGGCGAATTTCCTAGTTTAGAGTGAATTTTAGGATTTTTACAATTTTTATTTTGCTAATTTTAGGACCCTATAGTTCGGCCCATTCACCCGAACATTATAGGATCAATTTTTTTAGGGTAAATTCACCCTGGTACGATAAGGTTTCCTGCCTAATTTTTGCCTTAAAATTATTTTAAAAAATTATCCTATCCAATTCACCTCTTGTACCCCACTATATATAGGTAACCCTGACAGTGACACTCATACAATTAAAACATTAATTTTCTCTAATAGCGAATGATACAAAATAGGTGATTGAAATAATGTGACAGATAGAAGGTGATTGACACAATATGCCTAGTAGAATGTAACACACTAGGTGACTGACACAAGATGATTATCACAAGGCAATCGACAAAAGTGTCTAACATAAGGCAACTGACATAAGGTGATAGGTAGAAGGTGACTGACATAAGGCAACTGACACAAAGTGAATGGAACAATGTTACTGGCATAAGGTGATTAGCACAAGGTGATTGACATAAGATCACTAATGCAAGGTAACTATTACAAGGCAACTGACATAATGCAACTGATGCAAGGTGAATGACAGAAGGTGATTAACACAAGGTGACTAACACAAGTTGAATGCCACAAGGTGACTGCCACAAGGTGACTGCCACAAAGTGATTGGCACTAGGTTACTAGCATAAGACAACTGGCATAAGGTGACTGAAACAAGGTGACTGATGCAAGGTACATAAAACAAGGTAAATTATGCAAGGCAACTGACACAAGATGACTAACACAAGGCAACTAACGCAATATGACTAGCATAAGGTGACTAACACAATACGACTAACACAAGGTAACTAACACAAGGTGATTGATATACAACGACAACCATTTACCGATAAGTTTATTTTACCATTTATGTTCCTTTTTTATATATTTTTTCCCATTGACACTTAATAATGAGGTTTTCCTATTATTTGAGCACCAATATCAAGCCTACTTGGGTCAGATATTCTATTGTCTTGAATAGTAGTTTTCTCTTTTACTAGTTATTTTTATTTTTCAAAATGATGTTCATGTTACTCTTGTGTTTATATAGGTAAAATATCACCTTTTGGCAGTGGAAAGAAGGTATGCTAGTATTTCAATAAAAGGAGTATCCTAAATTAATTTCATAATATTTTGAAATACAATCAGCCATCAACATCTACATAAATTGAAGATATGACCCTGGTATTTACCCTAGTATTATCTCTACAGGAAACACTATTGACCCTGGTATACCTCCAGTTTCGCATATCCACAATAATGAAAATTCGATAGAAGAAAATTTTCTTAATGAAATGGAACAACAACATGAAGATATTACTTAAACTATCATGCCAAATGGAAAACAAAATAATAGTTCTTATGCAATCCCTACTTACAAAGAATTTTCTTCTAAAAAATACAAACGTGCAAGGTCATCTAGGTGGATAAATAACAGTAATTTCAACCTGATTGGGTTTCCAATTTTCCATTTGTTGAGCCAGTGCTACTAGAGAATAGTAATGAGGTAATAAAAAAATTGAGATGCATAATTTGTAGTTGGAAACATGAAAAGGATCATAGATTGCAAGTTAATAAAAATACAATAGAAAAAAATATTGGAAAAGTTTATATAAAAACAAAATAAAGTGATGGTGATGGAAAAAAACCAAAAAATTATAGGTGTAAGGATGCATCAGAGTGTGCACATATTAGATATGCACATGAATATGATAATTCAATGAAATAAAAGTAAACTTTTATTGATAAAGGTGCAATGATTCAAGCCCAATTTTTAAAAATGAATAAGTTTACTTTAGGTTCAAAAAGTTTACAGTTTGCTATTGTACTCACTATTCTTAAAAAGGGTAGACCTATATCTAATTTCATTTATTATAATTTATATTTTGACTATCTGATGTGCAGAACTTACCCAGCATCCATTGGTCAGATTGAAGTGGTTGGAAAATAGCAGAATTTCTGTCATTGGTTGAGTAGGATCACCTCAAAGAGAAAATAAAAGAGGCCAAATTTATTTCACTTTCAATTTATGAGATGACTATTTTTGACAACACATAATGGATTTGCATGCATGTTTACACATTGGAAAATCATTTAAAGCAACCTCCTTTACTTGCATTATGCAATATGGTGGAAAATTGCATGCATAAAACATTTACAATGTTGTTTCTAGTTTAAAGGAAATCATAAGAATGAATGAAATGGAAATAACCACTAATTTAATATGTGTTAGATTTTATGGTTCTTCTACAATGCAAGGACATATGAATGGTCTTTGTGTTAGACTACAAATACTTTTTACCTCATATTTGATCCCTATTCATTGCATAGCTCATATAATGAATCTTGCATACAAAATTGTGGATATATTTACAAATGTAGCGAGAGTATAAGAGCTTATCTGTGAAATTTTGGATTATTTTTTACATAGACCAAAAATATTTTTATAGTTTCAGGAGTTTGCACTAGGAGTTATTGAAGGTAAAAAACTCTTAAAATATGTAGATACTAGGTGGATTTCAATGTATCAACCAGTTTATAGATTTTTCAAAGAATATCAATCCTTGGTAGGGTTTATGTATGCAAATAGTAGGGTAGTTAATAAGGCTGAAGAGTTTCTATTTCGAGTGAGTGACTTTGAAACACTTATCACATTGTGTGGCATTCTTCCAATGTTGGAAGATATGAATACTTTGATCAATATTGCATAAGAAAGATCAATTTATATTATGGATTTCATCAAGGTGAGAAAACAAATATGCATACATACTGATACAATGTACGCATCTGGTCAAAATTTTATGGATTCCATATTTGAGAGTTGGAGATTATTGACAAACATAAATGATCCTTAAAACTTTTTAAAGTTCAATATAAATGATCATATATGTATTAATGTCCATGGAAAGGAAATTCTTTATATTGTTTTGGTTAGTGAATGGATATAGCTAAAAATGATGTTGAAAAATGCCCATAACATATAATAGATTTCATATAGTTGTAACAGATACAAAAATTAAACTAAAATAAATAGCATAATCATTGACAAAAGAAATCAGAGATTATTTTCAAAGAGATGAATTGCTTGAGGCTATGGGTGTGGTTAACCTGATGTTTTGGAATTCTTGTAATGAATACCATATTTTAAATGGTTTGTTTCTCAAATACATGGGTACTCTTGCTAGCCATTTCACTAAACGTGTGGTAGTCAATGGTATTGAAATCAATGGTATTCTCAACAAAGATATTTTGACAAAACAATCAAGTTGTTTTAAAATAACAATGTCTGCTCAAGTTTCACAACTCACTAACCATCATGAAATATGTTCTATTTCAGGTTTGTGGAAATAATTACATCCTAGTAGTATCTTACAACATATTATGAGTGAATATTTTCATTTATATTAATTACGTCAAATGATGATTTTAGGATCAGTGGAAGATGAAAGGATATTTAGTGTATTATCTTATGTAAAATCGAAATTTCAAAATAGGTTGGATAAAAATTTGGAAAATTATTTAAGAGTATATGTGTTAATCTATGAGGTAGATAAGTTTCTTTATGAAATATTTGTGTCATATTGGAAATCTCTGGCAGATAGAAGAGGTGTCACGAATACTCAAAATGATGAGGATAATGGTAACACTAATCAAGATTTGATGATAGAAATTTTTGGTATAAGAGTAGAATATTTTGTACAATCTGAAAAGAGTTTGTTCTATATTCCAATATTATGATGCAAAGATGCTTTCATTTGAATTGATTTCACATCTTATATTATCAGTTTTCAATAGAATATTGATTACATATCTACTATCAGTTTTTTTCTTTTAAGTGAAAAACCCCTTATGGGGCCGCATTGGTCTGAGAGACCACAAACAAGGGGTTCTACACCGTCAAATTCACCCGAGAGTCGCACCCGACCCTGCCCGCACCAACATTATCAATTGGATTTTGGATACCCAATTCATATTTTTGGTAGGGTGGATACTTGAACCTGGGACCTCCCTTGGAAGATTGCCCTCTCCTATCCAACTGACCCACAACACCTGGATATCTGCTATCAATTTTAAATAGAATATTGATTACATATATTATTGATTTTCACATGTATTTTGATTTCACATATTATGCTATCAGTTTTCAATAGAATATTGATTATAGATCTGCTATCAGTTTTAAACAAAATATTGATTACATATATTATTTATTTTCACATGTATTTTTATTTCACATATTATGCTATCAGTTTTCAACAGAATAATGATTATAGATTTGCTACTAGTTTTAAAAAGAATATTGATTACATATATTATTGATTTTCACATGTATTTTGATTTCACATATTATGCTATTAGTTTTCAATAGAATATTGATTATAAACCATGTATGGTAAACTAAATATTTGTGCTGCTATCAGTTTTAAACAAAATATTAATGATAAATACTACTGATTTTCACATGTATTTTGATTTCACATTTTATGGAAAACTAAATATTTGTGCTGCATTTTAGTCATTTCAAATTATTTTATAAAACATAAAAGAATATTTTATTGTATCCACATAATTCAAAATTACATCTACTAAAATGGAAGTGTTATACCAATGATTTTATTGCTTTCATTCACCATATATCATACAACAACATAGCAATAATTCACACAATGAAACTTCAACAAATATGGTAATACTATACCAACAATTTCATTATTTATTGTATCCACACAACTATTAAAAACATCACAATGTTGAAAATAAAATATCAAAAACCTAATACAAAATTACATCTACTAACATGGTAGTGTTACACCAATGATTTTATTACTTTCATTCACCATCTATTCACACAATAACATATCAATAATTCACACAACAAAAATTCAACAAATATGGAAATATTATACTAATAATTTTATTATTTATTGCATCCACACAACTAATCAAAATATCACAATATTGCAAGCAAAATATCAAAAAGCTAATAGAAAATTTATGGAAATTGTCTCTTTCATTGATTTCAAAAATATACCATTCTTTGACAATTTAAAAAAAATATGCAACATGTATGGTTTGGTTTCTCCTCAAATAAAAAACAACAATTCTATTTTTCTTGTTGCAGGGTGCCTAAAGTTTCAGCTGCATCTACCTCAAAATCCTTTGCTTCCAATGCACTAGCCCTTACCAAAGTTTTAGCTATAGTGTTTATCCCTGATAGCAATAAACATTATTCCTTCGTTGTATCTTCTATAAATGATGCATTTAGTTATTTCACATGTTCGTTTAATACAATCTCCACATCCAAGGCCTTATCTTTGATAAAATTCCTAAGCCAATTGTTTTCTCTAATAGTGTATTGTATTATTTTCTTCACTTAAATAACATTCATCACACTAATTTTCATAGTCTTAATCAATATTCTCATGGCACTAACTTGCTGCTTTAAGTGTTGATAATTAGACAAAAAAATAGAAGAGAAAAATGTTAATATTTATAAACAAAATAAATTTAAGAAAATTTTGATTTCTAATTAGGTAAAACTTACATCAGCGGTAAGTCTTACAGTTTTTGTAGCTGCTACATTTTTCATATCTAGTGCCCATTCATTGAAATATGCCTAGGCCTCGTCATTGAGGTTTTTTAATTGATCCATCATGATGGCTAGAACTTAATCATTGTATTTAGACTCAATATTACAGTACTAGATTCAACTTTACGTAACAGAGCATCAAGCTTTTATGGCTCATTCTCTACCTTTGAAAATAGCTCATTTATATGTGCAAAATTATTGTATCGGTTGTTTATTGCTTTAATAAAAACCTTGGTCCAATATTCCCATTCTCTTAATGTATCAATATCTACAAGAATATTATTCTTAACTTTAGCCTAATAAAATATTTTTTGAAAAATTAACTTTATCATCATCATTCGGATGATGATGGGTGTCGACTTGCTGGTGGGGGAAGAGGAAACTACGATGACATCTGCTTCAATATTCTACTTTGCTTCATTATCGATCTTAATTAACTTTTGCCTTACATCTATTGCCTAATAAAATATTTTTTGAAAAATTAACTTTATCATCATCATTCGGATGATGATGGGTGTCGACTTGCTGGTGGGGGAAGAGGAAACTACGATGACATCTGCTTCAATATTCTACTTTGCTTCATTATCGATCTCTACACCCTGAAGCACATCACTTGCCTTTAGTGGGAAATTATTCTTATCCTAATAAATAAAATAATCAGTGGTAGAGGGCATATGAGATGCGCTATTTACATTTGATAAATTATCAAGGGTTTAAAATGGGAGCATCATCATTGAAACAAGAGACTGATACATAGTCTGAGTGTGTGTCTTAGCCTGACTATTGGTTCTTAGAGGTGGTGGTGTGAGGAAATATTTCCTATGCATGTGATATTGGTTCCTCATCGGTGGTGCCTGTTGTAAAGTTTAACAAACTTAGTATGGATGGATTTGTTTTTGTGTTTGTTATGGATGGAATTTATGTGGATGAACTTATTATGGACAGAATTGCTATATATGGAGTTGCTACATTTTCCATTGTACACCCAGTGGAGGCATTTGTTTTCTCAGTATTTTAAATATAGTTGGTCCCTTTGCAAAATTTCACATGAAAGTATAAATTAAAACTAGTGTTAAAAACAATGCCATTAAAAGAGATTAATTTTAACTAAACATACCAGACTCAGACTCTACAATCATTATCATTGATGATGCAAGCATTTACCTTTACTATGAAAATAGTTAAAATATTTTCTCAAACTAAATATAATTTTATATCATTAAAATACATTATTTAAAATAGTACTTCTGAATAATAAGGTTACCTTGTGAGTTGAGGGTTATTTCTTCAATATCAATTGTCATAGATGCATGTCTAGAAGTAACAAGAGTTGTACATATATGTTGTTGGATAGGAGACATTTTACATTTAGTGGTGGGATTTACTAGTGATTATTGCAACTCCATGTTAGAATACGCAAATGCTTCTTGAATCCTAAAGGTGGCATCTCTTTTATTGGACAAATGAGCTTCTCTTCTCTATTTTTAAAATAAAATTAGAAAATAACAAGATTGATTGAAAATAAAGAAAAGAGAGATTATTCCAATAAGTAATTTTACCTATATTTCATTCTTAGTCATGCCAATAGCTAATAAATCTAGGTGCAATGTATTTGAAGGATTATTTTTTGAATATTGTAGTATGCTTCATTAAAAATACAAAGAATAAAGTTGCTAGATGTTACTATATACGCAGATTGAATTTTTTGGTAACTAAGAAGGTACCGTTTCATGTGGTCGAAAATGTGCATGGACTAACCATATTGGACTTCATAAATACATTGAATCAATAATGACAATGCCTAAAATAAAAATTTGGTAGGTCAACCCTGCAGAATAAGCCTTCCTAAGAAAAATTCAATGCAGGCACAAAAAAAATTGTTTGCAACATTGGAAATGTTTAAACCCTTTTTGACTTAGAAGAATTAACTAAAAAATAGAGAGATCATTATTAGAAAAAAAAAATTACAATAGGGGGAACATTATTAGATAATGGGAACTACAATACATAAAAATTAAGCATAAATAAAAACAAAATATTAAAAATATACCTTTCAAATGGTCTGGATTCACAATATATTTGGATCCTAGCATTGATTTATCATCCGAAGACAAGGTGTGTTGGTTTTTCATAAGGAGACCATCCAAAAATGATAGCCCTATTAGTCGTTGCACATCCAAGGGGTTCACAGTAAAAACAATATCCTTTTTATCAACTCTAATATTTACAATGGACACATCATGGTTGTAGCAACTAACTATCCATTGCATAAGGGAGACGTTGACGTCCAACTATGGCATCTTCATGACTCCAACAACTTCGGAGGTGTAAAGCCAATTAGAATATCTCACAAAATTTCTAAAAATATTCTTGATTTTGGGGCAATAGTAGTTCTTGAATGTTAATTTGGAAGGCAGAGGAGAGGAAGAGCTAGCAATTTCTAAAAACCCTTTGAAAAGGCTCTAAAAACCCTCTAAAAACACTCTAAAAACGTTGAGAAAATGCTCCAAAAACCCTCTAAAAAATCCCTTTAAATGCTCTGAAAATGCTTTGAAAAAACTCTAAAAACCATCTTAAAAAGCTCTGAAACCGTTGCGAAAAACACTTTAGAAATTGATGTGAAAAAGGTGAAAATGACCCTATTGTTCTATTTAAAGAAGTATACATGGCTGAAGTTGAAGGATGCATAACATGTGGTAGAGGATAGGACACGGGGTAACATCTTATTGATGATATTTTATGGTCACCATCTTCTAGTCACCTTGTGACAGTCACCATATGCCAGTCACCTTGTGATAGTGAAAGAACGAGATTTCGAAAGCTAAAAAGGAAAACACTAATATGTAATGTATTCAAAACAAAATCTAACGCTTAAATCCTCAAAATTGAAATGCATAGAATAAGAGAAAAGAGACGAATTGAAATGAAATAAAACAAGTATAGAGAGCACAACCCTTTTTTTATACTCTTTTAACATCGGTTACAAAGACGTCTCCTCCCTTTTCAGGGGCTAGGAGTGTTAACATGGTTTCGGTTACAATCATGACTAGTGATCCTCCTTCCACATGCCCACATGCAAAATGGGTGGGCCAAAGTGTCTCTGTCACTAGTGTTAATGAATCTTCACTTCTTGCTGCTCCTCCTACATTCAAAGAAACAACAAACCGTTAGTAGCACCTGTGACAAAGATAAAGCATTTGATCTCTAAAAGCAATGGAGGATGCATGCAAAATATTAAATAGAGCGATAAGTAAACTGACTCCAAACAACCTACAAATTTCACAGAGACAAGGGAACGTTACCAGAAGGTCACTGCAAATGAAACAGTCGATAAACTTGTCGTGAATTGCTACTCGTTTCGAGGCAGGACGAGTAAACCTATAGCAAATTGGTTAAAAGTGATGCCCAAAATGTCCCATCCCAGGGGTTCTAGGTGACCTACAAGGTTAGGGCTTAGATAAATAGGGGTGTTTTGGGAAGACCCAGAAGGTCGGATTTCCCCAATTCGGCTTCGATCACTGGGAATTAGACAAGTTCGCCTGCATGTTAGTGAAGACAAGATATAAAATAAACATGATAGAAAATGCTTGAAATCAACTGAAACTTGGAATCTGATCTATTTAAGCAGCATAGAAAAAGATGCAAAAGGAACAGTGGGCAAATATTCCATAGATCCATAATCGTTTTGGGGTGGGACGATTACGCCGGTAGAAATGTGGGGTGCACCCGCGGGCAAGGCGCCTGCCATGTGGGTCTCTGTTTTGGCCCAAATCCACTTGGAATTGGTCCAAAACTAGTTATTGAGGTGTTGTCAAAAAATTGGTGGGACAATGTGGTCAAATTTCAAGTTTTGTAATCCGGATTCACGCTTCCAATCACCACCCAATGACCTCCCTTGAAAAAGAGATCAAGGATGTAAAAGACGTGAATTGAAGGTGATGTGTGGTAGTAAATTGGTAGCACTTTGTTGCTCAAAATGCTCAAAACCTCTTCCCCCATTTGGGCAAGGAAACTCACCATTTTATAGACCCAAGGGGTCCCTTTGGATGGGCATGCAGGGGCACCATGTGGTAGTCATGCCTTCCCATGAGGGAGGAGATTCCTCCCTGATTTGGGCTTCCATGATTGCCCCTTGTAAGGGCCTCTAATGTTCAATCTGCCCACCTACATGCGCATGCAAGGCAGGAGGCATTAATTGACTGCCCTTAGCTGCCATTTGTTGCAATTTATCTTTTTTTTCTATTGAACCTAGAATTTGTCCCACCCAGGGACGAATTTTGGTACTCATCCCGAGGTGGGACGAATTCTGAGTAGAGTGCCTAAAGGTGCCAAATTGCTTTCTAACCTTGTAAAACTACTGTGTGAGTGGTTAGGACCACTATTAAACCTCTAAGGGCTACCTTGGAGGCTGTGTGTGTCAATGCGATCAGTTATTGTAGCTGCATAATCGGATTGGTGTTGTTTTGGTGTCTACAGATGCCCCTTTTTGGAAAGCGCTACGGGTGACACAGTGCTAAGCAAAAATAGATAACCAAAGCACTAATGATTAGAATTTCTCGATAACCTAACCAACTTATGATGCCACAAGTATGAGAAGGGCATGCATTCTTGAATATGAAGAACACAAGCTTATACTGAGAGGGGGGTGAACAATATAAGACCTCTTTTTACTTTTTCCTTTATACTTCAAAACAGTAAAGTAATATACCCAAAGCAATATCAAAGAAATGCACAAAATCATCCACAAAGTGACACCAATTTTAATGTGGTTCACCCAGAATGGTTGGGCTATGTCCACAAAGTTCTTTGGTAATCCTTCCCAATTACAATGTTTATGAGCCTCGGCCCAAAGGATATACCTTCCCCCAATTATAATTTATGAGCCTTTGCTCAAAGGAGATACCTTCCCCCAATAATAATTTATGAGCCTCTAGTCAAAGGAGATACCTTCCCCTCTATCTAAATTTGTGATCCTCTGCTCAAAGGAGATACCTTCCCCTCAATCTAAATTTATGAGCCTCTGCTCAAAGGAGATACCTTCCCCTCTGCTCTAGAAATGATACCTCAGAAGATCAACTGCCTCTACCTCTTGCTAGCATGTGGAACTCCTTTCCATCGAAGACCTCTTGTTCTTAATGCTTAGCCTAAGATACCTCTGCCTTCTATGATCACGACCACAGTAGTTGAATAATCTGTACCAAACACAGTCAGTTGGTCTAGTACAAGTCTTCCTTTGTCTATCAGATCTGTCCAACACTTGAAAAAATCAATCCTCTACACACAAGCCTTCTCAAAGACTTGCCAAATCTATCCTTAGGTTCTTCTCAAAGAACTAGTGCTCCTCTGTCCTCAAGTTATCTGATAGAACTATCAAAACTCAGCTCACAAGTCCTATGCTAGGACCTGTCCAAATTTGCTCACAAGTCCCTATCGAAACCTGTCCAAAATTGCTCACAAGTCCCCACCAAAACCTGTCCAAAACCTACTCACAAGTCCCCACCAGAACCTGTCCAAAACCTGCTCACAAGTCCCCACCGAAACTTGTTCAAAACCTCAGCAAGCTCACCAAGAAAAACTTTCTTAGTAGGAAATCACAAGGTGAATTGTTAGAGACTCAATGTGATTTGTCAAACTCATAGAAGCATAAAGAGAATTTTTAGAGACTCAATATGTTCTATAATCAACTCCCAATCTCAAAACTCAACTCAAACTCAATATCAAATCTGAAAACTCAACTCAAACTCAATCTCAAATCTGAAAACTCAACTCAATATCTGAAATGGATAGGATAGAATGCTTTCTTTCAATAACATGAAACTCCAACAATTGCCAACTATGCAAAGAATCACATAACAATGATACTCATGTTCTTTTCACCATCAATTAGGGCTTCAAAAACAATGCTCATCAAACAAGGTTCAATCAACACCATTCATCTCAAAACACAACATTGAAGCATTTCACAATCAACATCAGAAAAGGAAACAAGTAGAACTCCTTTTCTCTCCAATATTGTTTGAACAAAATCATCCACCAACTCAACTCACAATAGCACACACAACCTTTCAAATCATCAATAAAGGAGTAAGCCCAACACTTTAACCAAGTAAATAATAGCTTGATTATTACCAATTTAATGAAAGCAAATATCAATCTCAAAGCTGCCAACTTAAGGTTTCACAACTTCACACAAGAAGCAATTGACCTTAAAACATCATGCTTTCATTTCCATAAACAACCAAAAGCACTCTCAACATTACAAGAAAGATTTAACCCTTATACACCTTATTTTTCCCTTATAGTCTTATCACAAATAAAATTTATCTCTCATAAGAATGCAATAAGAAATTTCAACATCTTCAAAAAGAATCTTTTATCAAAATACAAACAAGATTTAAACTCCTTATAACTCCTAAGTTGTTTTTCCCTCTAACAAACTTCCTCCATCCGCAAAAACACTTAGCAAAAATTAATTTTGAAAATACCTTAGCCACATAAAAAATCGCTATGGGGAAATTTTCACATGAATTCTAACACCACCCGTTGCATCCACTTCATGACGAAAAACCCTTTCATGATATTCGAACACAGAACCTCCCGTTTGGGTAGCGTGCCAACAGCCTAGCCGCTATCGATGCACCAAAGGCACCCGGTGAGATCTAAACCTCATGCCATTAACCTTGATCCTTCTGCATAGGGATAAAATGAAACCATAGTCCCTTCCTTTCCTCTGTCGTGACACGATGACAATAAAATTTACAGTGGATTCAAAAAATGGTGAGTGCAGACAGACGAATAGTGGATCCACAAAAAATGGCAAATACACAGACAAATTTATAGCGAGCAACTCCTTTCAAAATTCGGATGGGATGATTCTTTGTTTTCGTCGAGGGATATTTATATGCAATTTACCATAAGCTCTTTGACATCGATGAGGAGTTTAACACGTCGATGGAGGTCTTTGCTAGCACCCACAACTTAAAACATTTGCACCATGGATTAGGAGAACCCATTGCAAATAATAATTTATTTATTTAAAAATAATTAAATGGAACCTTAACAAGGTTTTTAATTATTTAAATAAATACTTCCTCCTGGACCCAAATGCATTAAACCAATGCATCCACTTGTAATATCTAAACCTACCAACTTGGGGTTTGCAAAAGACCTTTGAAACTGTCATGCCATAACCTTCATCAAAACAAATTATTTGACATCAAATCAAATTCCTTCAAGAGCTTCTTGACATCAATGACAACTTATACACTTGAGCAAAGGCAATGTACCCAAAGTACTCAAAATTGCCAACAATCTCCCCCTTTGTCATTGATGGCAAACTTTTACTAAAAACACTTCTCAAGAGCCAAAACTTAAACCAACTATGCTAACAACTGAGAAACTGTGCCCACAACTGAGAATATTCCTTTGAAGTTTTACTCCCCCTAACGTGAAGCTTTCCTCTTCACTTTGAAGCTCTCCCCCTTTTAAATCAATGGCAAAGGGTCACCTTTGGGGCTCGAGACTAAGAATGAGACTCTTAGCTTAGTCCCTCCCCCACCTCCTGATGAGGTGATTAATTTTGGGGTGGGATTAATGTAGATTAAAAATACAACGCCAAACAAAAGATAAAGAAATCATGATAAAAAGTAATGCAGAACACAGTTGTACAAAACAAACAATTTTTATTAATCAATGGAGTTTAGAAACTCCTTTTGAGTACAATAGGGCCTGTAACCCTTTCCGTGATACAAGATTACAATTTGTGCTAGGGTTCTCCAAAACCCTAGCTGGCACAATATGGTGGCGTCTCCGAGGAATGTATCCTTAACCTCAAAAAAATGAGTGGGCTTCATTGTATCCTTTGGCTCGGACCACTCCAGCTTAAGCAGTTGCTATCATCCAATCAAATCTGCCATTAAAATCTTGCACACATTAAAACTACAAAAATGTTAGAAACTAGTAAGAGGGATCCACTGTGTGAGCCCTCAAAAATAGTCTAAAACCCTAGAAATGAAATAAATAGAATGCAGAATATAACGGTGGATTAATACATAAAAAGATTACTTGCTTTAGAATCTATACCTCTTTTTCTGTTAACACGGTGAGACCAGGCGGCACCTGGAAGTGATGTAACTGTCAAATCGGCTGCGGAAGGCGCCCTGGTGCGATCGCTGAACGCCCGTGTGCTTCTGGAACGAGGTTGCAGACGTCGGTCTGTTTTTGTGGCTGTGGGTAAATGCCCATGAGCACTTTTGACAAGAATGGGGAATTCTGCAGAGTACTACAGAAGAGATGGCGACGAAGTTGGCGACGGATGCGGCGATGGATGCGGCGAAAAGGGGCGGCGATGGATGGCTGAAGAGATAGATGAAATAGAAGAGATAGGTCCAAAAGATAGAAAAGATAGCAAATATAGCCAATATAGAAGTAGTGTTTGAGCCATCAAGGTGGCTCTATTTATAATCTACTCTTAGGGCACACTTTAGGGTTTTAACGACACTTTGAACGTGTGGCTAAGATTAAAGTGGATCCAAGGATAGAGAATAAATCTAGGTTGTGAAACGGATTAAGAAGGATGGATGGATGAGATTAAATGAAAGATGGACGGCTTATATTAAATCACTTAAACTATATATATAAAAATATATAAAAATATTAATATATATATATATATATATTAATTTAAATAAATTTGGGGATGAAAAATTGCGGGAAAGGTGAAATTGGGCCAAATAATGGCGGGAAAGTGTGGATTTGGGCCAAATAATGGCGGGAATGATGAATGATTGACATGTTGCTGATAGGAAGGTATAGATGACTTGCAAGTGGCTAGATTTTGGTGTCTACAGATGCCCATTTTTGAGCTGCTTTGTGTGAAGACACAATGCAGCACAAAAACTTAAGACCTAAAAAGCTGGATCAGACGCAACTCTCTCTCAAGATTAAAGCACAACTTTGAAGACCAAATAATAAAAGAATATTTAAAAAAATTTAGCTTACCCCCTCAATTGGCGAGCGAGAATGGTTCTCACAAGCCAATTGGAAGAAATTCAGAAGAAAATGAACCGTTTTTGCCCCAACGGTGAAAAAAAGGGGTTGGTGTATGAACCATCTGTTTATGTCCCAATAGAAAAGGGGTTGGTGTACAAACCAGAAAAGAATATGATTGAAGATGATATGAGTGATGTGAAATATGGACCGTTTTCTGCCCCAACGGTTATAAAGGGATTTTTGCCAAACTATAAATTCCATGATCATGTAAGTTGAATTCCACTATAAGAAAATTAAAAATTGATAACGGATGCCCCAACTCCTGTGTGTGCATCCATACTGTTGATGAAATTGCCTTGTTGGCGCCATTGATATGCAAAGATGAAAGATGCATGAAAGAGTCCAAAACTCAGAGATGCTCCTAGTGACTGTATGGATAATTCCTCGGGTCGGAACCAATCAACCTAGGTAGCCTCAATCTCTAGCAAGACTCAAAATAATGATGATATTAAAGATTGTCCATATTTAAGGCCCCATGAACTAGGCCATCAATGACAACTGTTGAGCAAATTAATCTTGGTATGAGGTCACTTGAAAAGTAGAATACCCAAAATTGATTTTCAATTTTCAAACAGTGAAATAATTGATGATGATAAATGGTAAGTGTCCTTATGGTGGTTTAATCCTCTTACCGAATTGCATGGATGCAAATCGCTGCAATCGCCAAGGTGATAGAATATACCACTAGATACGAGGTTTACTTTAATTTGATTTGGCAAAAATATGCATGATGAAAGAAGAATGAATGAAGTTGACGATAGATCAGAAGAATTGATGAATGTTGTTAATTTTGTGAAGGTTTTGAACATTTTTAACCCAATTTGTAAAACAATGATGAATGATGCGCTTTTTGAGCGAAATGACAAAATTTGTGTCCAAAACTATTGTAACCTTCACAAAATGTTTTATTATGATAAGAAGAATGGATGAGTGCAATTTGATGAAATTTGGAGGAGGTAAGCTTCAATTTTTCCAGTTTTGTTCCTTTATTCAATACTGCCACCAAACGTCGGTCTGCATTTGGGGGTGGTAGAGACACCTGTCGGTGTTTAGGCACTCTGCAGACACAGCACTGCATCTGAATGCGCCATGAAATGCCCCACTGTGTTTCAGGGCACCACAACCAGCTATTTAAATAGTTTCAATGAGAATTTCGCTCATTTGTGCGTTCGAGCTTGAGAGAAGTGCGTCTGAGGGAGTGGAGTGAAGTGAAAGGTTGTGTGGGAGAGTGAAGCACGCGGGAGCTATGGCAGAGATGGGAGCGGATGTGCTAGTGCAGCCAGCTGAGGTATTTGTTCATTTAAGCAAGTACTTATTATGTGTTTTTTTTTTTTTTTTTTTTTTTTGCAATTTTTTTTTTTTTTTTTTTGGGAAAAATTTGTAACAAATTTTTGTTTTGTTGTTTTGCAGCTTAGGGTGTTAGAGGCACGACACCGGTTCTCCCCTATAATTCTGGGGATGAGGAGGTCATTGTCCCAGGAAGACTGGGAGATATTGGAGGCGATAGGGCTAGCGGAGGCAGCCCGATTGGAGGTAGTTCGGGCGGATGAGGGGTACCTCTCGGCTTTGGCCGAGAGGTGGGATCCAGATCGGGGGACGTTCCAGCTCCCTACTGGAGAGATGACGGTGACGCTTGAGGATGTATACCGCATCCTCAAGGTGCCCGTGGAGGTGGCACGGGTGGAGGTTGGACGAGATAGGGCCATGGAGATGTCCAAGTTGTTTGGGGATGACTGGAGAGAGATCTGGACGGAGAGCAGGGGGATCCCATACTTGGCTATGTATACGGCCAAGGAGTTGGTAGCGGTGGAGGCTCTGATGATGTTCATGTTGACCAACATTATGGCCCCGAACAGCATCGGGTGCAGGTTCCCATGGAACCTTATGGGTGTAGTGAGTGAGATGCTCACTAATAGGGTAGTGTATGCCTGGGCACCTGCTTTATTGGCACAGGTGTACCAGGAGTTGTATGAGGTTCGGAGACGGGGCCAAAAGGGTCTAGGTTGCAGTGTGGTTCTCCAATGCTGGGACTGGGAGCACTTCAGAGTGGCTCGACCGGAGGGGTCGCCATGGGCTCACTGTGACATGAGCCAAGCTTATGGTAGGAGATAGCCAGTGGCAAAGGAGAGACAGCCTAGCCACCCCGTGAGATCTGGGCAATGATATAGGAGATTATGGGCAGACTTGATAGATGCCCAAGTCATTTGGAGGCCCTGGCGGGAGGCGAGGTGGATCGGGGATGGAGAGCACCTGAGACAAGTGCGACAGGCCATATGGGTAGTGGGGCGGGGCCATAGCGAGGCGGAGTACATACAAATGTCTCGAGTACTCCGCTAGGTCGAATTGAGGCAGGATGTCCCCGGTGAGCCAGTGCGCTACCGGAGGCATAGATCAGAGGGTGATTTGCCATGTGTCGAGCCGTGGAGGGAGGCGGTAGAGGACAATGAGGACATGGAGATCCCTGACATGGATGACTTTGGGGTGACAGCTGAGTATGCAGCATGGATGGCCGCAAAGCCGAGGTGGGAGCCACCATTTGGTGGCTGGTGGAGCCGGAGAGCCCGAGGCTGGGGTTGGAGAGTGCGAGGGAACCGTGGAGGTTCCCAAGTGCATTGAGGGTCCCCGCCTTCGATCTGACAGTCGAAGGTGAAAGGGGAAGATGGAACGGTAGGCTCCAGAGAGCAGAGATGATGGGGAGGATGACAGAGAGGGCCTAGGAGAAGCCATAGGAGAGGCTAGGGAAGTACCCCCTAGCGGGCATGAGGACGAGGTGGCACAGCTGCAGCAACAGATAGTAGAGCGTGATGCTATGCTAGCTGTCCAGGACGAGAGGATAGCTCGGCTAGAGTAGCAGGCAGCAAAGCGGGATGCCCTGTTAGCTGCTCAGGAGGAGAGGATGGCCTAGCTACAGGCGGACTTGGATGGAGTGACCAGGGTGCCCCAGGATGACAGGGTGACGAAGACTCTAGGCAGAGCTAGCAGAGCGGGAGCGACGACATGGGATAGACATAGCTAGACTTAGGTCTAGGACTCGTTATATTGAGGCTCTAGAGGACACATTGTTTAGGCATCACATTGTGTTGCCTGATCCTCCATCCTCTTCTGTCTCTAGGCGTAGTGAGTCTAGGCACACCACTAGGTCTAGGGCTCCTACTAGGTCACAGGGGTCCTCTTTTGATGGTTAGCTTAGTGCTTAGATGCACTCTTTATGATCCTTGGTGCCCTATTGTATATTGTAGCCTTTTTGCATTCCTCGTACAGTTTGTCCTTTATACATATATATATATATATACATGGCTTTTATTTATTTGGTGTTTTACTCTCTTTTGTGTGAATGCCTATGTTTTTGTGATGCATGTTTTTATATGTTTTAATGTTTTTGATGCATATGTGATGAAATGGTATGCAAACTTATAGATGATTAATGCGAGACTAAGTATATAACATACAAATATATGGATGATTAATGCAAGACTAAGTAAATGAAATATGCACTAAGAAGCACTCATACTTTTAGATAGTTAGATTTAGCCAACTGTTATCATAATTGTTTAATCAGGGGCACCGAACTTGGTGGCTTGTGAATGGATGACGTATGGAATGACATGAATATGGAAGAAGATATGGAGGGTGATATGGAAGAAGATATGGAGGAAGACTGTTTTACAAAGACTCAAACATGCTAGTGGTATCAAACAAACTTACTAATACTGCCTAATTCAACTAGGACCAAATGTGTGTGCATGCGAGTTCATTAACCAAATCAGAAGCATGGTAGTGACTCTAGGCAATCAAAAACTTGTGTGTGTGCAAGTGTGTTCATTAACCTCATCTTGCATAAATTAGGTAACCCTATTATGGAGAAGACCCCAAAGCTAGTTTGTCCGTATGAGCATTCAGAGGTCTCTTTTTGAGGAGAGACATGTCGCCACGCAATGAGTATACTCCACTGCCAATCAAGCGTCTATAGCCACGGTGAAGGTTAACTCCATAGTCCATGTTGTTTTTGACCTTTGTAAGCCTTGGGGATGACTACCTATCCATCTGACTGGACAAGTAGTACGATCCTTACAACTTATTTGGGATCAGTGGTGTGTGAAAAATGTTCATTTCCTTAGAGCCTTGGGGAATCGGATTCTCAACCGAATTTTGATGAGAATTTTACTCTATCCTTACTACTCTGTTTATATTTATATTTTGTGATTGCTTGTGATAGTGGTAAGAACCACTGTTTTATGGACTATGTTTGCATGATAGGACAAACGAGTATTACCCTTTTCACTTCAAGGCACAACCCAAGGATGGTGTTATCTCTCTTTGACACAAGATTTTAAGATGTGAAAATGTGATAGGTTCAAGACCGCTTTTGAAATCATTTCCCAATACTCAAGATTTTATTTAGTGTAATTTGTGATATGGCCCTAGAGAACTTTGACATGCATTTCAAAGTTTGCTTAAAACACTAGGAATGGCTGAGTGACTGAAAACATTTTGGCAATGTAAATATGTGCAAATGGAAAATGGGTGTACGAATGACAATTTGGTTTGATGGATTTTATGAAGGTGCCCCTAATTAAGGCAACATGACTTTTGCTTGACAAAATTTTATATCCAAAATATAGAATGGTCTCTAACATGATATGCAACTATGGCTGAAAATGAAATTTTATGGTTTTCAATGAGATGTATGCACATGAAATGCAATGTTTTTGAATGAGATGTATGCAACTAACAATGAAATGCAAATTCTTTTTATTTTATTTGTTTTTTTTTTTTTTTCTTTTTTGTACAAGCCATGTATATATGTCCATATAAAATTCAAACTATGCGTAGAATGCCCTCAAGTGTATAACATTAAGTGGTTCGGGTTCTTCCTCTCCCTCTAAACTGGCAAGTCTATAAGTTCCATTACCCACTCTTTAGTGACCATATATGGACCTAACCAATTAGCTACGAATTTATCTCGAAGATGCAGCAATGCATTGGTGTTTTTTTGATTCTCTTTAAGGACAAGATCTCCTACTTGAAATTCTCTTAGATGAACTTTGGCATTGTAAGCACGTTTCAATCGGTCTTGATAAACTCGCAAATTCTCTAAAGCATTGATTCGTTTTTCATCTATGAGTGTGAGTTGATCAAGACATGCTTGTCTAGCAGTATCATCATCGATAAATTCCTGCAAAGAAATTCGCAAGGAAGGGATCTCGAGCTCAAGAGGCATGATTGCTTCAGCTCCATAGACCAAAGAAAATGGCATTGCCCCAATGGGAGTTCTGATGCTTGTTACAGTAAGCCCATAATGCCAAGGGGATTTGTGTATGCCAATCTTTATGATTTTCTTTAACAAGTTTCTTAAGAATAGCAATTATGGTCTTATTGGAAGCTTCAACTTGTCCATTGGCTTGTGGGTAGTAAGGAGTTGAGAAACTATGTTGGATATTATACTTTTCGCAAAGAGCTCGAACATCCTTATTCTTAAAAGACTTGTCGTTATCAGAAATGATTTTAGAGGGAATACCAAAACGACAAATGATATGGTGAAGTATAAACTCCACAATTCTAGGACCTGTCATATACTGGTTAGAGGAATAGCTTCAACCCACTTTGTGAAGTATTCAGTGGCTGTAATGATGAAAGTATGCTATCCTAAAGAGGTAGGTGAAATCTTGCCAATTAAATCAAGACCCCATTGTGAGAAGGGCCAAAGGCTTTGGATGGGCTGTAAAGCTTGTGATGGTATATGGATTAAATTAGCGTGTTCTTGACACTTTTTACATTGTTTAACATATTTGCAACAATATTGTTCCATAGTGGGCCAATAATACCCCATACATAAAATACGCTTCGTAATTTCCATTCCACTAAAATTACCACCACAAGTACCATCATGGGATTCAGCAATAGCTCTATGTGTTTCACCTGCTTCTAGACAACGGAGGAGTACTCCATCATATCCACGTTTATACAACACATCCCCCAAAAGAACAAAATGAGCTGCCTTTTGCTTAAAGCAATGACGGGCAGTTCGAGACAAATCAGATGGGAGTGTTCCAAACTTGAGGAAGGCTACTATCTCACTAGACCAAGGCTCATATGGATCCGAATGGATAAAGCAAACATATTTTTCATCCTTAGAATCAGCATGAACAATTGCAGACTTAGAGATTGTGGAAATGATTAGGGGATGTACCTCTCCAAGGGAGTCCTTTGGAATCAATGATCCAAGAGAGGCCATGGCATCTGCGAATCTATTAGTCGAACGAGGCAATCTAGTGATCTCATACCAATAAAACTTAGAGAGCAACTTCATTACTACATCATGATAAAGCTTAATGGTAGGTTCTTTGGCTTGGTATTCTCCTGTAATTTGTTTAACCACGAGTTGAGAATCCCAAAATATCCGAATACACTTAATGCTCATAGCTATGGCTGATTGAAGACCTAAAATTAAGGCTTCATACTCTGTTGTATTATTGGTGCATTGGAAGTCTAATTTGAATGATAAAGGGATGGGAATCCCTTGAGGTGTATGAAACACAACTCCAGCACCTTGACCTTTCACGCACTTAGAGCCATCAAAGAATAGCGTGATGTCAACATCTTCCTTCGAAATGATGTCCTCTTCTTGTTCAGTGATAGCAAATACCGAATCATCTGGGAGCTCAATAATCAAAGGATGATCACTAGGTAGTGGAGCTTCCGCAAGTTGATCGGCTATAACTTGACCTTTAACGGATTTTTGGCTAATGAATTCAAGATCGAATTCGGTAAGCAACATTATCCATTTAGCGATACGAGTGTTATTATAAGTGCGAGACATCATATAACGCAGAGGGTTTTCTCTAGCTATGACATATGTTGTTTGGCTAAGCATATAATGACGAAGTTTCTTAGTGGCAAAAACCACTGCTAAGCACAACTTTTCCACATAAGCATATCGGGTTTCATAGCTTACCAATTTTCGACTAATATAATAGACAGCTTGCTCATGATTTTGTTCATTATTTTGTGCAAGCATTGTCCCTAAGGCAAAGACCGTTGCTGAGATATAAATATTGAAAGGGACCCCTGGACGAGGCGAAGCTAAGACTGGCAGAGATGCTAAGTACTGCTTGATGTCATAAAAGGCTCTCTGACACTCATTTGTCCATGAAAATTGTACCCGCTTTTGTAGTAGGTGACAAAATGGCCTACATTTATCAGAGAGTTGTGCAATAAAGCGACGGATTGAATTAATCTTTCCTTGCAGACTACGCAACTCCTTCAAATTAGTTAGGGGACACATTTCCATAATGGCTTTGACCTTGTTTGGGTCCACCTCAATACCTCATTTAGAGATAATAAAACCTAGGAGTTTGCCTGAGGTAACACCAAAGACACATTTATTAGGGTTCAACCTTACTTTATGCTCTAGAAGCCTATCAAAAACTTTTTCCAATATATCAAAATGCTCTTGTCGAGTTTTAGATTTTGCCAATAAATCATCCACATAATATTCGATGATATTATGCATATAATCGTGGAAAATATAAGTCATGGCTCGTTGATAGGTTGCACCTACGTTATTAAGGCCAAAGGGCATCACCCTGTAACAAAAAGTTCCCCAAGGTGTGGTAAATGTTGTTTTGTGTTGATCTTCAGGGTTTATTCGAATCTGGTTGTATCCTGAAAATCCATCCATGAAAAAAAGCATTTCATGACCAGCAGCAGGTATCGACAAGAGTATCAATGTTTGGAAGAGGAAAGTCATCCTTAGGACACGCTTTATTTAGATCTCGAAAATCGGTGCAAACATGTATTCCCCCGTTAGGCTTGCGAACGGGTACCATGTTAGAAAGACACTCAGGATAATCAATCGGGACGACAAATTTAACATCCAGAAGTTTATGAATCTTCGATTTAACTATGAAGGCCATGGTAGGATGCATTTTCCTAAGTTTTTGTTTGACAGGTTTAGCATCTTTTTGTAATGTGAGGTTATGGACAACCAAATTAGGGTCTAGGCCTGGCATGTCTTTGTAAGACCATGCAAATATCTCCTTCTTCCGCTTGAGTAGAGCAATCATTTTCTCTTGTTCCTCTGATGATAGAATTTTAGCCAGTTTCACAATTTGGGTGCCATATTGGTCTGGACTAAGGTCTACATCGATAGTTTCTTCAATAGACATGTGGGAACCTTCCTCAAGCTGATGGGGAGTAGGGATCAGATTTATGTCATCTAAATGTCATCTATGTCTGCCTGGAAGACCTCTGGCTTAGAAGATGAAGGTGAATGTGGAGGTGAAGGAGGAATGTAGTTGATGGAAGCCCTTAACAATTCCTCAAAAAGGATGAACTCTGAAATAGATGGAGGGGATGAAATCCGATCCATGTCAATCAGGCTTGGGTTGATCGGGATTGGCTTATCCGGATCATATGGATTATGGAGTGGGGTGAATAAGTCTTCGAAATTCATTGTCGAATTATGGAAGGAAGTATGGGCGGAATGGAAGGGAAAACCGGTGAAGACCTCGGAAGACCTGAGATGCAAAACAACATAGTTTTTCAGTTTTTTTTTTTTTTTAGTTTGAGTTTTTTTTTTTTTTTTGAATTTTCTGATTTTTTTTTTTTTTTGTAGTGGTGAAAACCACTATTTTAGTATATACATATAATACATGTTTGGATTATGGCTTATGGATGTGGTGGAGGGGGTGGTTCACCTCGTTCTTGTGGAAGAAGCAAGCGAAATATGGCCTCTTGGAGAGGGAACAATTGGAGATAAAACTCGTCTTGTTTAGTGAGGGGAACAATGGGCGCCGACTCTTCTTCAGATTCATCACCATTTGACATGATGTCAAATTATTCATAGACTTCATCTTCGGATTCGTCGAGGTGGAGGATTTCTTCTTCTGAATTAAGATTAATACTTTGAAAAGCTCGTTCAAAAGAAGAAAGGGATGGAAGTGGTTGGTAGCCCAGACCAAAACGCTCAGTGGGTCTCTGATATGGCATATCGATGCGTTTAGTTACCCCTTGCTTGTATCGACCTAGGCCAAATTGTTGCCAATTATGTATGTGGAAATAGCGAGAGGGAAAACCCTCCATCCTTTCGATATTGGCAGGGACTGGATGCTTAGGTTCTAGTATGGTGGTAGGACTAGAAGATGACTCTATTCCCCCATATACAAAATTAATGGAATTTAGCATAGAACCCATGTTATAAACCGATCCAATGTATAAATGTTGGTCATGTGGACAACCAAAATCTTTAACTGTTTGCACATTGAACGGTGTGATGTGGACATCTTGGATGGCATACTCACCAATACCTGCATCAGTGAGATGGACCTTGACTTGGGAGGGAGAAAGACTAGATGATGGAATAGAAGAATGTGGAATAGAAGAATTGGAAGGATTTGGTTGGGTTGATGCTTCACTAAGTTGTGAAACATCAGCTGGTGATGGAATAATAGGTGATGTTGAAGAAGGTGTAGAAGAAGGGGGTAATGACGTGGAAAGAGATGATTGGTCATGGCCACATGTGCATGTGGTCACTGATGAAGAAGGAAGATTAGGAGATGAAGAAAATGGTGAATGAGATGGAATAACGAAAGAGGAAGATGGTTGCGATATGATGGGTAGCTCCTCAAGAATGGGAGCTTTAGAAGAATATGGTATAGAAGAAGTAGATGGGGTTAAGAAAATATGAGTGGATGGCAACACAATCTCATAAGGATTTGAGACATAGTTGCAATGTTTGAAGGGTTCAATGTCAGCAGGTACACAATGAACCTGTCCTTCATATACATACTTCAGACATTGATGCAGTATAGAAGGGACACATCTCATCTCCCTAATCCAAGGCCGTCCAAGCAATAAATTGTATGCCATGGTCCCTTCCAAGATGTGAAACAAGGTATGCAAAGTTCAGGCCCCTACCTCAATGGGCAAGATAACTGTGCCAACCGTGGAAGATAAAGCATCATTGAATGCTTTAAGAGTAAAAGTTGACTTTGTGATAAGGGATGGCGACAACTTTAGATGACTCAATGCCAATGTTGTAATGATATTGATTGAGGAACCGGTGTCAATTAAGACTCTCTTGAATGGCTTGTGATCGATCTTGGCCATGATATGTAGTGGAGGATCTATACTTTTTGTTGACATAGGTTTGATTTCAAAATCATAGAAAGTGATGAAGGGCTCCATGCATGTTTGAATACTCCCCACAAAGTTGTTGAAGGCATTAGTATCTTGAGTTTGAATCTCGATTGACTTTAATATTTCCATTAATGCCTCTCTATGCGGGGGAGATTGTTGAATGAGGTCATAGATCAATAATTTGGCAGAAGCCATTTTTAAACTGGTAGTTAACCGGCTACTCAATGACATGATGGGTTGTTGGCGTTGAGTAGCATGATTTAGCAGTTGTTGAGAAGTACTAGCACGTCGTTGGGTCACTGTTACCTGAGGTGGATTGGGGGTTTATACAGGTGGCTGTGGTTCAGCATGATTTGGTTGGTTCGCCCTTTGACCCTGGGTTACTATGTCAATAGTACCCACAAAACCTTGGTGTTGTTGTACATGGTTGACTTGATTAGGAGGAGTTACCTGAGTTACTCCCCCTGAAGTTGTTGGAGCTTCCTCCCGATGTGGAAGGGGTGTTTGAAATATACCAAGATTTTGATTTTGTTTGGCTAAGGGGCTATCCAATTTAATGGCTCCAATCTCAATAAGATCTTGGATCACATGTTTCAAAGCTGTACAATTATTGATATCGTGCCCATTTTGCCTATGATAAGGACAAAATAAGTACTCCTTGTAATACTTTCCCCTTCTAGATGGTTCTAAAGGTTTGAACTCAGGTAAAGTTAACTGATTTGTGCTATACAACTTATTGAATATGACCGCATATGGTTCATCTAAAGGTGTGAATTGTCGCTTGGGATGATTATTTTTCCAAGGTTGAGTTTCCATGGTTGGCCCAGTATTGGGAGCTGGTTGAGTAGGGGCGGGTACCGCATGATAAGAAATTGGTTGTGGTTGACTTTGCATTACTTGTTGTTGTTGAGCCATTACGGGCTGACTCGCCACCACTTGATTAACTTGGTTAACATTTGAGGCTATACTAGCCTGTGTTTGTTTGTTTTGGCCATAATTATTATTTCGTTGTTGGCCCTTTTATTGCCATCCTTTTCTATGGGGTTTTAAAACACCCTCTTGGACTTTAATGTCTTCTATGATACTTGCTTGGGCCAAAGCCTCTTCAAAAGTCCTGTATTGTTGTAATTGGAGTAACCAAGAGATAGGTTTTAGACAACTTTGGGTGAACATTTTGGTTAACTCCTCCATTGGTAGGGAGAATGGCAGTTTATTAATGATAGCCCTCCAACGGTTTCCAAAGTCATAAACAGTCTCATCGTCATGTTGCTTGAGCTTGTATAAGTCGGACAATGAAACTTTCCTTTGTACATTTAGGGAGAATCATTCTAAAAACAGATTAATCAATTGTTCATAAGCATAAATGCTATGGTGAGCTAAATGATTGTACCATTGTACAACATCTCCCCCTAATGTCTGAGGAAAATTTCTGAGCATAAGAGCGTCATTATTTTTTATTCTAAAGTAGGCATGCATGAATGATCTCACATGTTCATGAGGATCCTCAGTTCCTCGAAATTTGTCAAACTTTGGTAATGTGAAATCAGTCGGATATGGCGGTGAAGGTACCGAAGGATGAATTGGTTGATTGATCAACGACCTTAGCGTAGGTTTCTGACTAGATGAGCCAAGCATGTTGAGCATAAGGTTGTCAATCTGTTGTTGCATAGCATGGAGTCGAGAATCTTCATGAAAATTTTGATTCGTTTGATGATTATGATGATGCAATGGAGGAGTGGAAAAATGATGAGATGGGATGAAATTGCCTAGATTAGGTAGTGTGGAATGGACAGGTTGTTGGTATGGATGATACCAGAAAGAAGGTGATTGGGGTGAATGATGAACTGGAATGGGTTGGGAGAAAGGTGGTGTAGGAATGGACACCACCAAAGATTGGGGTACCCAGGTGGGGCCTGAGCTAAGAAAAGTTGGCTGGGTAGAAATTGGTTGGGGTGTAGGTTTTACTACGACAGGTGGTTGAGCATTTTGTCGTTGTTGTTGCTGAAGCAACTTGTCGAGGTACTCCCTAACCTTATCAATCTCTAACCCAAGGGAGGTGGGATGATTGGATGAAGGTGGAGGGCAAGCTGCCATGGTAGTCACAGGAGACTGCATAGCAGGGGCAATGAAGGTGGCTAAAGTAGGCGGTACCTGGGAAGAAATAGTAGACTATGCCCCAGGTAGGGTGAAACCATAAATGGTTTGGGAAGAAGAGGATTGAAATTGGTCATGGCTAGAGGAGGTTCCACCAGCCTCATAGAGATAATTGGTGTACACCCGGGTAAATGGAGGAGAAAGTGGTCGGGAAGACACTACATTTGTCTCCAAAGGAGGACAATTGAGCATCTGGGAAGATGTTGGAGATGAAGCCGGCTGAAAAGATACCACATTAGCCTCAAAAAAAGGGTTAGTGTAGACCTGAGTAAAACCAACGGGATGGTTGATGCAATATCCTGTTGAAAAATAGAATCTTGCATAGGGGAATCTTGGATTGGCTCAAGGACATAACCAGTGCCATCTCTTAAGTGATTTTGCACTTGGGCCATATCAATGTGGGTAATATGACAGGAATTGTATTCCTCCATGGGCATGGTCATGTGATAGACGGTAGAAGGACGTGAAAGACCTGCAGGCGAACCTGCCTGAAATTCACTAGGATAAGTGGCTATGTTGGTGGTGGGGATGTTCTGTGAATTACCCATTTGATTATTTAGATTTAACATTTTATATTGATTCCTTGTTAAGACCATGAAGCAATAAATCTAAAAAAATTTAGAAAAGAAGAATGCAAAACTTAAATGATAAAATTACACTAAAGAAATTATCAGAAAACAGTCACAACCTAGGTTTCAACCAATATGTCTTACCCTGAGTTAATTAATTATTTTCTGATATTAATCTGTAGTAAATTTTAAGTGTCCGGTTTATGAGTTTTGCATGTGATCTAATCTTGAATTATTCACAAAAAAGGTAAAAACTATGGCTAGGAAAGGACAACGAGATTTTTACTAGTGATGAAATCCAGACAAGTTTGCTCGGGGGTGACCTATGGTGTCTGAGGCGGAAGTTTAATGGATGGAGATGAATTCCACCGTCACTAAACTTCAAGCAATACACGGTGATGAAATCCAGATATTCTTGTTTTAAATGCAATATGAAATGCAGTGAATTTTATTTTAAGTGTTTTAGTTGTCTAATGTATACATACAAAGCTATAAATCAAAAGTTCTATTGATCTAAGCAAGAGGCTACTGAAAACATGCCAGTTCCTCTGAAGAAGTGAAGTACATCATTTAAAACCCCCTGCCTACCAATGATATCAGATATCAAAGGAGAAACCGGAAGGTTCGTCCACTTCTCTGCTTGGAATCACCCAATGGCAGGAGTACTATTGACATCCAATCAATAATCCTACTTAGATAATTAAAATAAATAATTCGTAGCTATTCTAATATGCAGCTAGGTATGCAATTTTTTTTTTTTAATGCAAGCAACAATCAATAATGCAATGCAAAAAAAAATGTAATTAAAAATAACTGTTCTTTTCCAGATTACTTAGTTTTTATTCATTTTAAAGCAATGATCTGAAAAAGAAACAGAATACAGCAGAAAAACCAAAAACGTAAAAAGTACAGTAAAATAAAAACGCACTTACTCGAAAGCCTACGCTTTTCTGTAAAACTGTCTTCAAATGCCCAAGGGAGTCTGCATAGGCTGAAATGCACCTCTGTGTTTCGTATTGGACTTCCAGATGCCGCTCTGCATCTACTGCATTTTCTACAAACTCAGAAACCCTAGTTCGTTGTAACAGCGAATTTCACGATTTCTGGAACCTGCAAAATAAAACAGAAAATAGGAATAGATTAATAAAGCAAGTATTTAAAACATGAAACCCTAGGGGGTCCCATCGTGATCGCCATTTGTAGATTAAAAATACAACACCAAACAAAAGATAAAGAAATCACGATAAAAAGTAATGCAGAACACAGTTGTACAAAATAGACTATTTTTATTAATCAATGGAGTTTAGAAACTCCTTTTGAGTACAACAGGGCCTGTAACCCTTTCCGTGATACAAGATTACAATTTGTGCTAGGGTTCTCCGAAACCCTAGCTGGCACAATATGGTGGCATCTCCGAGGAATGTATCCTTAACCTCAACGAGAATGAGTGGGCTTCGTTGTATCCTTTGGCTCGGACCACTCCGACTAAGCATTGCTATCATCCAATCAAATCTACCATTAAAATCCTGCACACATTAAAACTACAAAAAGGTTAGAAACTAGTAAGAGGGATCCACTGTGTGAGCCCTCAAAAATAGTCTAAAACCCTAGAAATGAAATAAATAGAATGCAAAATCTAACGATGGATTAATACATAAAAATATTACTTGATTTAGAATCTATACCTCTTTTTTATGTTAACGCGACGAGACCAGGCTGCACCTGGAAGTGATGTAACTGTCAAATCGGCTGCGGAAGGCGCCCTGGTGCGATCACTGAATGCCCGCGTGCTTCTAGATCGGGGTTGCAGACGCTGGTCTACGTCTGTGGCTACAGGTAAATGCCCGTGAGCACTTGTGACAAGAATGGGGAATTCTACAGAGTACTGCAAAAGAGATGGCGACGAAGTTGGCAACGGATGTGGCGATGGATGCGGTGAAAAGGGGCGGTGATGGATGGCTGAAGAGATAGATGAAATAGAAGAGATAGGTCCAAAATATAGCAAAGATAGCAAATATAGCCAAGATAGAAGTAGTGTTTGAGCCATCAAGGTGTCTCTATTTATAATCTACTCTTAGGGCACACTTTAGGGTTTTAACGACACTTTGAACGTGTGGCTAAGATTAAAGTGGATCCAAGGGTAGAGAATAAATCTAGATTGTGAGACGGATTAAGAAGGATGGACGGATGAGATTAAATGAAAAATGGACAGCTTAGATTAAATCACTTAAACTATATTTATATATATATATATATTAAAATATATTAAAATATTAAAAAATATATATATATATATTAATTTAAATAAATTTGGGGATGAAAAATGGTGGGAAAGGTGAAATTGGGCCAAATAATGGCGGGAAAGTGTGGATTTGGGCCAAATAATGGCGGGAAGGATGAATGATTGACATGTGGCTGATAGGAAGGTATAGATGACTTGCAAGTGGCTGGATTTTGGTGTCTACAATTAAAACTCCCATTAGGCACTGATCATCATCAGCGTCTATAACTTACTTACCAGGCCTTCTATTGAACTCTTTGTCCATATTCTTGTTCTTGTAACTATTCTTGTTCTTGTTCTCATCCTTGTTCTTGTCCATGCCTTGATCCTTGGACCTGATCATGCCACTGTTCCTATTCCTGTATTCTAGAATTTTAGCTCTACACTTTCTGATTATGTGACCTTCATTTTTGCACTTGAAACACTTGATGATGTTGTTTCTCTGAGGTAAACCTAATATTTGAATCCACCTATTCTAACCAAACGTATTCTAGCCAAACCTGTTTTGGCTAAACCTGTTCTGACCAAACCTGTTTTGACCAAACCTATTCTGACCAAACCTGTTTTGACCAAACCTGTTTTGATCAAACTTGTTCCTGTTATTTACCTTGCAATAGACTGCCTTGTGCCCAAAATGTTTACAAGAGTACCAATACCCTTGAAAGAAACTAGCACTTCTAAAATTTTCATTTACCTTCTTCACTTTAGCCATGCAATGTGAAGCCATGTGACCAAACCTGTGACAAGAAAAACATCTGCCTTGGAACTTTCCTTTATTTGACCTCTTGGGTCCTGAAAACTTCTTCTCATTCTGAATTTTGTTTTCTGTTTCTGTGCATCTATCATTCAAGGAATCCTTTTCTGAAGTACTTTTCTCATCAGAACTCTCTTCATTTTAGAGTCTCTTACTAGACTCTCCAACTTGTTCCTTGTGTGGCTTAACAAAACCAAGGCTTGTTTTATCTATTGTCTTTCTTTGACCTTTGATGAGTGACTTAACCTTTTTGGAGCTATCTTGAAACCTGTAAAGCTTATCCTTGTACTCTTTAGTTTCCTCTTTCAAAGAAGCCATTTTCTGTTCTAACTCACTATACTCAAGAACCTTAGACTCTAACTCATCCTTGAGTTCTTATGTCTTAGCTATAGAGAAGTCAAGACTTTCTATAAGATCATCTCTCTCCATACAACATTCATCTAACTTATCCTTGATTCTATCATTCTTCTTTCTTTCCTTTTTCAAAGCACTAAGAGCACTAATAAGTTCACTTTCAAGATCCTTTATTTGATTTCCTTTTGAATCATCAAAGAATTTTTAATATTTCTTATCACTAGACATGCTACCCTTTTCGAAAACCATACATGCATATTCCTTATAGTTTTCTGAAGCATCCTCATACATACTAGAAATCAAATCATTATTTGTGCAATCATCCTCAAGGTGACCAAAATTTCCACATCTAAGACATTTCATGATAATGAGTCTATGTTTCGGTTCTTCCTCTTTTTTTGATATGAACAACATCTCATTTTCATTATCACTTGAAGAACTTTCACTATCACTACTAGAACACTTACTTGCTTTGTCTAGGTAGAAACTCTTCTTGTTCTTGTGAGAATACCTATTTTCTTGATTGTTGTGCTCATATTTGTTCTTCCTGTGATGCTTGTGCTTTTCAAAATCCTTGCTCCTAGAATTCTATTTATCTTCATCACTTTCATTCTTGGGAACAGTACAGTTAGTAGCATAATGACCAAACTTTCCACAATTGAAACATCTTATATTTTTCATACTTTTGTGTTTTCTAGAGAACTTGCCTTTCCTGTTGTAATAAGCCTCTTCATCACTAGAAGACTCATCACTATCTTGAAGTTGTTTACTCTTGGATTCCTTAGTAGCCTTGAAAGCTGCCTCTTTCTTGACATCAACCTTTACTTGAGTTCTCAACTCAAATGTTGCAAGTATACTATGGAGATCATCCTTTTTCAACTTATCCAAATCTTTAGCTTTCTCAATAGCAAAAATATTTTCACTAAATCTATTAGGAAGAGATCTTTAAATCTTATCACAAACATCATTTTCAGCAAGCTCAAGACCTAAGTCTTTCATGGAGTTAACAACCTCATCCATATGAAGTATGTAGTCACTAATATTTTCATCATCATTCATATTGAGTTGTTCAAACATACCTTTGAAGTGTCTCAACTTAGCCTTTCTGACATTTGTATCACCTGTATGAACCACATTCAACTGTTTTCACATTTCACTAGCTATCTTGCAGTGAATCACTTTGGTGAGATCTACTTTCTGTCAGGCTTTCAGGATTGCATTCATTTCTTTTGAATTGCTATGATGTAGGAGCCTTTCTTCTTTAGTATTAGGACCATGTACAAGAATAGTGTACTCATCTTCAATCACTTCCCATACCTCATTACCAAGTGCCATTAGATGAACCTTCATCCTTGCACTCCAAAGACCAAAATCTAACCCATCAAGAATAGGTGTTGCATTACTACTTGAATGATCCATTGTGTTCTTTACTAGCTTTTCCTTCAAGCTATTAAACTTTTTGAAGGCACCTACTCTGATACCAATTGAAGAACACAAGCTTATACTAAGAGGGGGGTGAACAGTATAAGACCTCTTTTTACTTTTTCCTTTATACTTCAAAATAGTAAAGTAATATACCCAAAGCAATATCAAAGCAATGCACAAAATCATCCACAAAGTGACACCAATTTTAACGTGTTTCACCCAGAATTGTTGGGCTACGTCCACGAAAATTTTCTCTAAAATTTATCTCAAAGTTATTCGGGAATCCTTCCCAATTACAATGTTTATGAGCCTCAGCCCAAAGGAGATACCTTCCCCCAATCAGAATTTAAGAGCCTCTGATCAAATGAGATACCTTCCCCCAATCATAATTTATGAGCCTTTGCTCAAAGGAGATACCTTCCCCTCTATCTAAATTTATGAGCCTCTTCTCAAAGGAGATACCTTCCCCTCAATCTAAATTTATGAGCCTCTACTCAAAGGAGATACCTTCCCCTCTGCTCTGAAAATGATCCCTCAGAATATCAACTGCCTCTACCTCTTTTCGACACGTGGAACTCCTTTCCATAGAAGACCTCCTATCCTCAATTCTTAGCCTAAGAGACCTCTGCCTTCTATGATCACATCCACAGTAGCTCAGCAACCTGTACCAAACATAGTCAGTCGGTCTAGTACAAGTCTTCCTTTGCCTATCAGATTTGTCCAACACTTGAACAAATCAATCCTCTACACACAAGCCTTCTCAAATACTTGCTAAATATGTCCTTAGGTCTTTCTCAAAGAACCAGTGCTCCTCTATCCTCAAGTTCTCTGATAGAACTATCAAAACTTAGCTCACAAGTCCTCTGCTAGGACCTATCCAAATCTGCTCACAAGTCCCCACTGAAACCTATCCAAAACTGCTCATAAGTCCCCATCGAAACCTGTCCAAAACCTACTCACAAGTCCCCATCGGAACCTATCCAAAACCTACTCACAAGTCCCCTCCAGAACCTATCCAAAACCTGCTTACAAGTCCCCATCGAAACCTGTTCAAAACCTCAGCAAGCTCACCAAGAAAAACTTTCTTAGTAGGAAATCACAAGGTGAATTTTTAGATACCCAATGTGATTTGTCAAACTCATAGAAGCATAAAGAGAATTGTTAGAGACTCAATATGTTCTATACTCAACTCCTAATCTCAAAACTCAACTCAAATCAACTCAACTCAAACTCAATCTCAAATCTGAAAACTCAACTCAAACTCAATCTCAAATCTAAAAACTCAACTCAATATCTGAAATGGATAGGATAGAATGCTTTCTTTCAATAACATGAAACTCCAACAATTGCCAACTATGCAAAGAATCACATAACAATGATACTCATGTTCTTTTCATCATCAATTAGGGCTTCAAAAACAATGCTCATCAAACAAGGTTCAATCAACACCATTCAGCTCAAACCACAACCTTGAAGCATTTCACAATCAACATCAGAAAAGGAAACAAGTAGAACTCCTTTTCTCTCCAATATTGTTTGAACAAAAGCATCCACCAACTCAACTCACAATAGCACACACAACCTTTCAAATCATCAATAAAGGAGTAAGCCCAACACTTTAACCAAGTAAAGAATAGCTTGATTATTACCAATTTAATGAAAGCAAATATCAATATCAAAGCTGCCCACTTAAGGTTTCACAACTTCACACAAGAAGCAATTGACCTTAAAACATCATGCTTTCATTTCCATAAACAACCAAAAGCACTCTCAAAATTACAAGAAATATTTAACCCTTATACACCTTATTTCTCCCTTATAGTCTTATCACAAATAAAATTTATCTCTCATAAGAATGCAATAAGAAATTTCAACAACATCTTCAAAAAGAATCTTTTATCAAAATACAAACAAGCTTTAAACTCCTTATAACTCCTAAGTTGTTTTTCCATCTAACAAACTTCTTCCATCCACAAAAACACTTAGCAAAAATTAATTTCAAAAATACCCTAGCCACATCAAAAATCGCTATGGGGAAATTTGCGCATGAATTCTAACACCACCCGCTGCATCCACTTCATGACAAAAAACCCTTTCGCGATATTCGAACGTGGAACCTCCCATTCGAGTAGCGCGCCAATAGCCTAGCCGCTACTGGTGCACCAAAGGCACCCGATGAGATCTAAACCTCACACCGTTAACCTTGATCCTTCTACACAAGGATAAAATGAAACCACAGTCCCTTCCTTTCCTCTGTCACGACACGATGATAATAAACTTTACGGCGGATTCGACAAACGGCGAGTGCAGACAGACGAACAGTGGATCCACAAAAAATGGCGAATACATAGACGAATTTACAACGAGCAACTCCTTTCGAAATTCGGATGGGATGATTCTTTGTTTTCGTCGAGGGAGATTTATATGCAATTTACCATAAGCTCTTTGATGTCGGCAAGGAGTTTAACACGTCGACGGAGGTCTTTGCTAGCGCCCACAACTTAAAACATTTGCGCCATGGATTAGGAGAACCCATTGCAAATAATAATTTATTTATTTAAAAATAATTAAATGGAACCTTAACAAGGTTTTTAATTATTTACCTAGACCCAAATGCATTAAACCAATGCATCCACCTATAATCTCTAAACCTGCCAACTTGGGGTTTGCAAAAAACCTTTGAAATTGTCATGTTGTAACCTTCATCAAAACAAATTATTTGACATCAAATCGAATTCCTTCAAGAGCTTCTTGACATCAATGACAACTTATACACTTGAGCAAAGGCAATGTACCCAAAGTACCCAAAATTGCCAACAGAATCCTTGCTTCTGACGAGCTAAGGAATTTGATTTCAAGTTTTAACCTATTTTTGTGAGGTGTGACTTGAGCTTGGACATTGATCAGTCATGAATAGGCAAAGGGTGCAACCTTTTGTTTGTGGGAACCTTGTGTTCATGATTCACAAGTGCCAAGTTTTTGATCAACTTGTGATTATTGCTTGTTTGCTGCCCCAAGCAGGAGCATGATTGTCTTTGTCAATGATTCTTTGAATGCATGTCATTTCCTTGATTGGGTGTGTATTTGTTGATTGGTGACTAAGTGTGACTACACCCTCAAGCGACGAATCGATGAGGGAATGACTACCATGAGAAAAGCGACGAGTCGCTTGACCCAAGATGACTTAGGTGAGGGTGCCTTTAGGTGCTTTTCGTTGAATGCTTAAGCAGTTCCCCAATTTTGGACCTATTTTTGGTGGGTTGGAACCCATTTGGTGATGCCCTTATGGGGTGAAAGTGTCGAAACCATCTTCCTGTGGAGTGTTATGGCTATGGTAGCCTTCTTAGGGAGTAGGATAGAGACATTGTAACCTCGACATCAGTTTTTCCATGCCAAGAGGTTAAGTGCAAGAGCACTTTTATTTGGCAATTTTTATTGCTCTTTTTTTTTTGTTGTCTTTATTTGTTGTTTAATTTGGAATTCGTTTTGGGTTGGGATGAACTCCATGACGGTACTCGTCTTGGGGTGGGGATAAGGCAGCGGCAGGCAGGGAGGGTGTAGAGGCACCAGGAGAGGGTTGAGGAGCTCTCTGGGTATATGTGGAGATGGTTGAGGTAGCTGATGCAAGAGAGTACTTTGGAGGAGTGGAGCAGCCAGAGATGCAGGATGCTCTAGAGCAGGCTGATGCTTTGGAGAGGGCGACATAGCTGACAGTTCTAGGGGATACAGATGTAGGGTTGGGCATAGAGGTGTCACGATTGACGAAGCTACTACAGAGGTGAGATCAAGATCTTGCAGATGCACTACGGGAGAGGGATCTCCTACGGGCGCATTTGGTGCAACATGATGCTAATCTTGCGACATACCGTTAGCGGGCGAGGGACTTGGTGCAGTAGTGGGATGAGCTAGACGATGAGGTTATCCGTGTCAGTGTGCATGTTCCTACATTTTTTGGATGTGGATCATCACGGTGCTCGAGAGGGAGTGAAACAGAGTAGACAACATCCTCTCGACGTAGGTGATTGGATGAGGGAGGGGCTAGTGGGCGTGATGCGGGGGCTAGCAGTAGCCGCCCTGAGGGGTCCCAGAGGACCCACACCACGGGGGGTAGTTCCCATCGCACCGATCCTGCATGATCATGGTGGCCGACGCCCTAGGCTTGGGGGTTTTTGAGTTTTTGTTTTATGATTGCGGGGTCAGAGGACCAGTTATTGTAGCCTGCGGGCATTTTTTTGATATATATATACAGATGACATTTTTTTTGTTTATACACTTTGTCGTGTTTTGATTTTATGCAAGTGTTTGATGTTGATGAATGCATGTTAATTTACTTTGATGGATGCATATGGTATGATGAATGTAAATGTTTGATTTATATGATATGTAATGGAATGGATGAAATGATTTGTTGATAACTTGGCGTTGGCACCATAGACTGTTCAGGACTTATGGCTTTGTGTATGAGGTGATTGCTGTGGTAAATGACTTTTGTGTATATGTGTTGCTTCTTTTTTTTTTTTTTTTTGCATTTTTTGATGGTAATGGAACGGTTGGCGTAGAATGTAGCTAAGTTTTTCTGAGACTCAGATGTTTTAACTAACTAGCCAAGACTGTACTGTTGTCTTACAAGATGTTTGAACAAGGTATGAATCGTGCTTGTTTTTGACCAAGTTATTTCACATCCCTGTGTGTGCAATTGAGTTTGTTTATGTGGTATTTGTCAGGATACCGCCAGTGCCAGATAGGCTTTCAACCAAACCTGTACTGAGGATCACCTAATTAGCTCCACTAACTCCTTTGTTGTATTTAGTCAGATTAATCTGTTTTGCGATCTAGGATACCATAAGCTAGCTCATCCACATGCAAACATTGATCTGCACACAAGTAAATGTGACAGATATATCGTCATGCGGGAGGTTTGCCGCCAGTGACCGATAGGCTATCCACCAAACCGATACTGAGGTTCACCTCATGACCTTCTGAATGCTGAGAGTTCCAGGGATTCAAGTTCGACTCCCTTCTTTTCTTCATTTGTATTGGGATACTTGCTCTTTTATAGTGATGAAAATCACTGTTTATTTTTGTTTTTCTTTCTTTTGAGCAAGGGATTTTGAATTTTGGAGTGATGAGAATCACTATTGCTTGTGCTTTTTGATGTATGCACTTTGTGGGATTTGATGTCAATTTTTGGAGTATTGACTTTTGCAAATTTTTGATGTTTTGCAACTTTTTGAGAACTTGGGATTCTTGGGGAATTGGGTAGGGAAGATTCTTGTCCTTTTGCCAACTCTCAGCATTCTTGGGGTCATTCGCACAGGGGGATGAGCAAGATAACCTTTTTCACTATATGGTATCCTAAATTGCTTTACAGGTTTCATCTTTCATTGACACAACTTGGGAGTTGTTTTATGTGCTTTAACTTGTGATGGGATGCTACGTAACAAGGTGTATTTCAAGTGAGACTCTACCATTGTAACATCTATTTGACTTTGTACAGTTCTTGGCTAGAAATCTAAAGACAACTGAATGACGAAAACTCTAGATACATTTAGACGACAACTGATTTATGATATGGCGAAACTGTGGATGGCGTTTATTTTTGTTGTATTGTTTTCAAAATGGAAAATGTGAAAAATGGTGTGCTTGCCAAGTAATGACAGTCTATGGTGCCTTTGACCTCTATGATCAACAAATATGCAATGGATGGATGTGATGGTTAATGCAGCTATTTTATGTAGTTTTTTGATTGATGAAGTATGCATGAGAATGAGATGCAGATTTTTGTTTATTTTTGATGATTTTTGTTGTTTTTGAATTTTCTTGATGATGACCAAGTGATTGCGAGAATCCTTGGAGCTTTTTGGTTTGACCAAAGGGATTATGGGCACCTTTGGGGCATTTTTGGGATTGACCAAGCGATTATGGAATCCTTGACTTTTGGAACAAACTGAGTTAATGGGAATCCTTGGAGCTTTTTGGTTTGACCAAAGGGATTATGGGCACCTTTGGAGCATTTGGGATTGACCAAGCGATTGTGGGAATCCTTGGAGCTTTTGGTTTGACCAAAGGGATTGTGGGCACCTTTGGAGCATTTTTGGGATTGACCAAGCGATTGTGAATCCTTGGAGCTTTTGGGTTTGACCAAAGGGTTTATGGGCACCTTTGGAGCATTTTTGGGATTGACCAAGCGATTGTGGGAATCCTTGGAGATTTTTGGTTGGGCTATGGCTCTCTTAGATATGGAATGGCCTCAAATGACTGATGTTCAAGGGTTCTAGTTCCTTGATTCCATCAAGAGAGGCTAGCCGGTATGTTCCAGGTCCTATTTTACTTTCAATCACATAAGGACCTAACCAGTTTGCCATGAACTTGTCCCTTAGATGGGGAGGCAAGTTAGGGTTTTGTTGGTTCTCTTTTAAGACCAGGTCACCAACCTGAAAGTCCCTCAGGTGAACTTTCATGTTGTATGCCCTCTTAAGTCGCTCTTGGTAGATACGCAAATGCTCGAGAGCATTGATGCATCGTTCATCAAGCAACGTAAGCTGGTCTAACCGGGCCTGCCATGCAGTGTCATCATCGATGAACTCTTGCATTGATATGCACAGGGAAGGAATCTCCAACTCAAGAGGCATGACTACCTCAGAGCCATACACCAGCAAAAATGGAGTTGCCCCAGTGGGTGTCCGAATGCTAGTGCGATAAGCCCACAGGGCAAGTGGGATCTGTATGTGCCAATCCTTATGACTATCTATGACTATCTTTTTGAGTATGGCAACTAGCATTTTGTTTGATGCCTCTGCTTGCCCATTTGCCTACGGATAATAGGGTGTTGAAAAACTATGCTGAATCTTGTACTTTGTGGTCAAAGCACGCACGTCTTTGTTCTTGAAGGACGTCCCATTATCCGAGATTATCTTGGATGGAATACCAAAATGACATATGATGTTGTGCAAAATAAACTCCGCGATGCGGGTTCCTATCGTAGAGGTAAGCGAAATTGCTTCCACCCATTTGGTAAAATACTCTGTGGCCATTATGATGAACGTGTGATGGCCTGACGACGTAGGGGAGATCTTTCCGATTAGATCTAAGCCCCACTGCGAAAAGGGCCAAGCCGATTGGATCGGTTGCAAGGCCTGGGAAGGTACGTGTGTCAAATTAGCATGGTGTTGACATTTCATGCACTTCCTAACATAAGCGCAACAATCTCGCTCTAAAGATGGCCAATAGTAGCCCATGCGAAGAATGCGCTTGGCGATGGCCATACCGCTGAAGTGGCCACCGCATGTACCATCGTGCGCTTGGGCGATCGCCCAAGTGGACTCTTGCTGGTCCAAGCAACGAAGGAGGATTCCCTCATAGCTACGATGGTACAGAATGTCTCCTAACAAGACATGTTTTGCCGCTCTCTATTTAAATGATCTCTTTGCGGCTTGCGACAATCCAAGTGGGAGGCTACCTAACTTGAGGTAGTCTCGGATGGGTGAATACCAATCCTGCTGATCTGAAACCTCGATGGCATGAACAGCCAATCCCTCTTGAAGTTCATCCCTAGAAAAAGCTGAGCGGGAAAGAATCTGCAAGAATAGCGTTGTGTTGCTATTAATGGGAGTAGGGGAGAACAAGGACCCCCAGTTGGCATGATTCAAATGATCGAAGATTCGAGTGAACTTATCCGGAGATGGTTCAATCTGGATCAAATGGACTCCTGGCGTTGAGTCAGAGCTTGCACGCTCCATCGCGGATTGCGATAGTGTTTTGACTTGAATAGTTGTCATATCACCGAAAAGGTCTTGCGGGATTAGTGACCCCAAGGAGGCCATAGTGTCCACAAAATGATTCGATGATCGAGGGAGTGCCTCGATGTCGTACCATTCAAGATTTGCCAGGAGTTTGTCCACAAGGGCTTTGTAGGCCTGTAGGACTGGGCATTTACATTGAAATACCCCTTTCACTTGGTTGACTATTAGCAGTGAATCACCAAAGATGTTCAAGCATTTGATGTTCATGGTGATTGTTGTCTGAAGACCTATGAGCAAGGCTTCATATTCAACGTTATTATTGGTGCATGGGAAGTCAAGTTTAAATGACAAGGGGATTGGAGCCCCTTGCGGTGTGAAGAATACAATTCCCGTGCCACCTCCTTGCTCACATTTAGAACCATCGAAGAATAGGGTTATGTCGGCCTGTGACTCAGGCTCATCAGAATCTGGCGATTCTGAGACATGGAAGACCCCATCATCGGGTAGTTCTATAGTCAGAGGCTGATCATCTTCAAGAGGAGCCTCTGCTAGTTGATCGGCGATGACTTGACCTTTGATGGATTTTTGTCCAATGAATTCTATGTCAAACTCCGTCAACAACATGATCCATTTCGTCGTGCGGCTACTATGATAAGTACGACTCATCATGTATCGCAATGGATTCTCCTTAGACACAACATACGTCGTGTTGCCCAACATGTAATGGCATAGCTTTTTGGTAGCAAACACCACTGCCAAGCAGAGCTTCTCGACGTATGCATAGTTAAGTTCGTAACTGACCAGGGTGCGGCTAAGATAGTAAGTAGCCTATTCTTTGTGAAGTTCATTCTTCTGGGCTAGCATGGCACCCAGTGCCACCTCAATAGCTGAGATGTATAAGTAGAATGACACTCCTGGTCTAGGTGGTGCCAATACTGGTGGCGAAGCCAAGTATTGTTTTATGTCGTCAAAGGCTGACTGGCACTCGTCATCCCAGTGGAATGCTACCCCCTTGTGCAATAATTTGTTCATGGGTCGGCACTTGTCAGATAGCTGTGCTATGAAGCGCTTGATCGACGTGACCTTTCCCTGTAGGCTTCTGAGCTGCTTGATGGTAGTTGGGGGGAGCATTTCAAGGATTGCCTTGACTTTGTTTGGGTCCACCTCGATTCCTCGCTTTGAGACTATGAAACCCAAGAGTTTTCTAGATGTGATGCCAAATACGCACTTCTTGGGGTTTAGTCTGACTTTATGCTCTATGAGGCGATCGAGGATCTTGCTCAAGTCATCGAGATGATTTGGGCGCAAGAGGGACTTGGCCAACAAATCATCCATGTAATCTTCCAAAGTTTTGTGCATGTAATCATGGAAGATGTACGTCATGGCACGTTGGTAGGTGGCGCCAACATTTTTAAGGCCAAAAGGCATGACCTTATAACAAAATGTCCCCCAAGGCATTGTGAATGCCATTTTGAGTTGGTCCTCGGGATTGATACGAATTTGATTGTATCTCGAGAAACCATCCATTAGGGAGAGCATTTCATGACCTGCTATCGCATCTACCAATGCGTCGATGCTTGGCAAGGGAAAATCATCCTTAGGACTCACTTTGTTTAGATCTCAAAAATCAGTGCATATGTGAATCCTCCCGTCAGGCTTCTTGACGGGAACCATGTTGGACAACCATGGTGGATAATCCACGCAGATGACAAACTGTGCATCCAACAACTTTTGCAATTCATCTTTGACCATCAAGGCCACTATTGGGTGCATCTTGCATAGTTTTTGCTTCATAGGCTTGACTGTCGGATCAAGCGTCAGGTTATGCGTGACTAGCTATGGATCTAGCCCCGACATATCTTTGTATGACCATGCAAAAACCTCCTTCTTCTCTTTGAGAAGGGCAATGTAGTCGGCTTGCTCTTCGGGGGATAGGCTTACCCCCAGCTTGAGAATCTATGGATTCATTGGATCTGAGCCGATGTCTACGTCAGTTGTCTCCTCAACTGACATGTGCGACCCATCCTCCAGCTGGTGTGGAGTCGGGATCAAGTGGATATCATTTGCTGAATTGAGATCTACGTTGGGAACCTCGGGTTCCTCTTCAGCATGAAAGATATCCTGAGTTGGCCTAGGGGTGAAATGAAGCATCTCACCGAAAGGCCAATACTCTGATGGTGATGGGGGTGAATTAGCATGATCCTAGCCTATGGCATCTAGGTCTAGATGCAATGGTCATGCGAGATCGGTTGGATTGTGGATGGGGGCGGTTAAGTCAATGGAGATCATGTTGATGAAATGAGTTTTATCTCCATTACCATGGGTGTGATACTTCTGACTTCTATGATGATCTTCATGCTTCGGATCTGGCTCTATAGGGATTGGCACGAATGGATCGGCCCTATGCATGGATAGGAGGACAGGGTCTACCCTCGGCACTGATGTTGCTATGGGGTCTCTGGGAGGGAGTTGCTCTCTATATGCCCAAAGTGGTGGATTCAACATTTGGTTCCACTAGGTTGGGTTTATGTGCCACTCATGCCCTAGCCTTATGCCTAGTTGTCCAAATAGTTCTTCAATGTTTATGGGGTGATTGTGCTATCGTGCATGATTGAGATACTCCATCTCAGTTTCATCTTCATAATCACTGTCAGAGATCCAAAAGCCCTCGTTGGCCTCGATAGCTGCCTATGACATATGCTAGGCTCTTCTTGTTCGAGCAAATTGATGTGGTCCCAATGGGGTTGTTCCGCTCTTTGCGAGGGGACCTGATTTCCTTGATGTGGCGCTTGCTCGACTGGCGCTTCTAGAGGGAATAGTTGCAAGAGACTTTCTTGAAAATCATCCATGGGAACCACCTGTGAATGATTACTATCTGATTCGAAAGGGTCCCATGGAGCTACCTCATATGCGGACTCATCCTCGAAAGATTCTTCTTGACCTTGTCGATACCCCTCTTGTGGGTGAGTCCTTGAGCTTTCTCCTCTCTCGAGCGAAGGGAGAGGGTTGTGGAGGCTAACAAGGTTAGTTGTCCATGATGGGAGATAGTCCCCAAATGTGTAGGTCATGTTAGGGTTGGCATATGGATCTAATGCCATCCCATCCTTGTTGCCTATCCCTAGGCCTTGCATATCTTCCACCAAGATGTCCAGGGGTAGGGGGTGGTTGAACCCTACGCCCGACTTGTCATACGACATCTGGTACCTTGGTTGGTAGAGGACCCGTATGCCTTGCTCATACCTGCCTAACCCATATCCATGCCAATTGCATTGGCCAAGATACCTTAAAGCGAAATCTGGGTTAGAGAGATAATTGACATCTTCTATGAAAGGCTCTTCATCATCTACCTCTTGTATGCATGGTTCACTGCCATGATCAAGGCCCCCATACACAAAATTTGTCTGGTTTGGTGGGTAGCCTAGAGGGACGATAGTACCAATGGGGAGGCGAGGTCTCCCCATGTCCTGCATGGACTCCAGTGCGGGTGTTGCTATGACATTCCGCACTAGATACTCCCCCAGGCCCGTATTGGCCATTTCAACAGTGATTGTTGGTGATTGGGGGGGAGGGAATGGGAGTTCTTCCTGTATCCACTCCATGTCGGGTGGACTAGGTGTCTCTACTTCCATTCTACTAGGCACCTCCTCGGTGGAGATGGTTGAGACTGAAGGTGTTACTTCTTCCACGGGTCTCTTCCCTTTGTCCTTCGTTGTGGCCACCTCTGGTGGCATCGTTGGTGAAGGATCAGCTGATGAAGATGGACCCGACTGAGGCATTGGTGGACTTGACAGTGGGGATGCCTATGGAATCGGACCCTGTTTGGATGGATTTAACTGGAAATCCATGTGTGTTGAGGGAAGGGTCGACTGCGGCATCAGTTGCACCATGTTGCAGTATTTGAAGGGTTCTTGGTCCGTCGGGACTACATGCACTTGCCCTTCAAATGTATACTTCAAACACTGGTGGGCTATTGAAGGGACACACTTCATGTCCCTAATCCATGGCCGGCCCAACAAGATGTTATAGGCCATTTCTCCCTCCAGTATATGGCACAATGTAGGGATTGTCTTTTGTCCCACTTGGATGGGTAGGACAATTGTGCCCACTGTCGAGCATATTGCATCATTAAATGCTCGCAGTGTATAGGTTGAAGCCATGATATGAGATGCGGGCAACTTTAGGTGCTTCAAGGCTACTATCGTAATGATGTTACTGGATGAGCCAGTGTCCACCAATACTCTCTTGTAAGGGATCCCATTGACCCGCATGATAACGTGCAAGGGTGGATCCGCCATGTCGCCAGTCACTGACTTTAACTCATCCTCCCTGAAGGTGATGACTGGCTCCGTGCATCTTTTAACATGCCCCACGAAGTTATTGAAAGAATTTGCCTCATGGGGCTGCAACTCGATGGCTTTTAGAATCTCCATTAGAGCTTCTCGATGAGGTGGTGATTGTTGTATAAGCTCATATATGGAGAGCCTAGCCGATGTGGTCTTTAAGCTTTGGGTAAGCTTGTTCTGAATTGTGACCACTGGTCTAGGCGGGGGAGGTTGTGCAGGGTGTTGTTGTTGTTGGGACGTTGTTGGCACCTCTACTGCAGTTGTCGTGGGGGCAGCTGTGCTCGGATACCTCCTGTTTTGAGTCACTATGCTGATCATTCCGACATACCCCTGCATTGGGCAGTTCTACGTTACTTCATTTACTTGGAGGGGCTTCGCCGGTGCATCATGGGTGGGCAAGGGGTCCTTGAAGACCTCCATATTTTGGTTGCCTGGTGCTATGGGGTTGTCCACCACTAATGTTTTGTTATCTATGAGATCTTGCACCAAGCCTTTGAACGTCCAACAAACGTTGAGATCATGCCCCCTCCGTCGATGGAACCTACAATACAATTCTTCTCTATAGCCCTTTGGTTTCGGTGCGTTGGGGTCTATAGGTTGGACCTCTGGTAGGTTGATCAAATTCACCATAGACAAGCGGTCAAATAGGGAGTCTCTAGACTCCGTATAAGGTGTGAACTGTCATCGAGGGCGACGCTATTGATTCTGCTTTTGTCGATTGTTCTCTTGTTCATAGTTGTTAGGAGGGACCGCCTGATAGTTAGCCTTTTGAGGCTGTGCTGCTTGTACAGGCTTAGGGACATTGATTGCAACCTGATTAACCACAACGGGTTTCTATTGCGTTGTCCCGGTCTTGTTGTTGTTCTTAGACCATTCTTTTTTTTTTGGCTTAGCAATTTCACCATCTTGGATTTTGATCTCTTCAATAATTCTGGCTTGCACCAGAGCTTCTTCTAAAGTGGCATATTGTTGTAGCTACAATAGCATAGATATCGATCTTAAACAACTTTTAGAAAACATCTGTGTAAGATCAGACATAGGGGGAAGGTAAGGCAGCTTTGAAAGTAGCGTCCTCCATCGATTCCCATATGCTGCCATGGTTTCCTCTTCATATTGCTTGAGGCTAGCAAGATCGCTTAGTGATGCCTTCTTCTTGGTATTGAAGGCAAAGCATTCAAGGAACGCATCCACTAGCTGATCCAAATTGGAGATGCTATGCTTTGGTAATTGGGTGAACCAGTTCGAGGCAGGGCCTACGAATGTGGTTATGAATGTTCTCAATAACAAAGCATCATTATCCTGAATGCCGAAGCATTGGCTCAGGAACCTAGTTACATGCTCTTGAGCATCCTCCTCCCCTTTAAAGGTTGCCAACTAGGGTAGCTTGAAATGTTCTGGGTAAGGAGGTGCTGGCACTGATGGATGCACTGGATGACTATGGAGTAATCGTAGAGTGGGCTTTTGGGGCCCAAAAGTTTTAGTTTCCATAGACTCCAAACGCTCTAACAGCGCTTTGTATGCATCGGAGGACTTGATCTCCTCCTCCGTAACTTGTTCCCATTGCGCATTGCGGGGAACTGGAGGCCTATAGAGGGGTGGCCGGATAGCACCCCCTCTGCCTTGATAGGGCATTTTAGCCCGCTCTTCTTCTTGTTCATACTCCTCATAAGCTTCTTGAGGAGTTACTGGGAGAGACCTATGAACAGGGGTAGGTGCCCGTGGAGGGTACCCATCATTGTTCCTGGGAGTGGCCTCTCGCTCATGCCTAGGGGGTCTTAGAGGCAGCACTTGGTAAGGTCTTGGAGACCTATCTTGCACTATAGGGTTGTGCCTCTCATATACCTCTACTCTCTGATCATGAGGGGTTGGAACCCTCTCAGGCACAGCATCCTGAAGTAGCTCATTTTTTTGCCTTTAAATGTGCTCTTTGCTAAGGTGGTATAAATGTTCTAACTATTGTTGGTCCTGCTCAAGTTGCATAATCTGTGCTTGGCAGGCGGCATGTCTAGCAAATTCTAAGTCAATTTGCTCTACCATTTTGATCCTAGGAGGCCTAGATGCCTCTCCTACATACCTATCACAGCCTTGGGGATCCGAGACTTCCATAGGGTGCTTCCCTCTATCGAGGTTAGCAGCATTCACCTGAGGCTCTGGCCTCAATAGGTGACCATGATATATAGCGGGTGTGGAGGTGCATTGCTCCCACATTGTATATTGCTCTTGAGGAAGGTAAGGGTCTTCCTCATGCTCCCCTTCATATATGTGGAAGGGGCGGGCAGAGTTAGCTCGCCCTGCCAGGAGAGCCTTGTGCTCTCGATTTGGCTTGGTGTTTCTAACAACTATGGGGGGTAGAGGAGGGATATTGTAATCATGTGGTCCCTCTCCTTGCGGACCCTATGTTGTCCTAGGCGCTTCATCATGCGATGGCCAATCATAGTGAACATCTAAGGGAGGTCTCCTATGGATGTATCACTCCTAAAAGGGTGTGTTCTGGGTACTATGCTGGTAGGGGGTGTCCCTCAAAGGGGTGCCCCTATAGCCTCATTCTGTCAAGGCACAAAGTGGACTATTGTGTGTCGGGCCACCAAGGTGGAATGACCAAATCCTTGGAGCTGTAGCGGAGGTGACTTGTGCCTCCTTGGACATTATTCGTAGTGTTTGCCTATGATTGGGCTTGGCTACGGGTGAATACCATGGTGATATCACTCTACAAGCTATGTGGATTTTATCTTGTTTTATGATTTTTCTAATTTTTATGTTACACTAAGCAGAAAAGAACACACACACACAAAGCAATGATTATCTCGTTTAAAGATTAATGGTGTGTCCTAAACCTGGTTTTAGTGTGTTTTGATGATTTTTGTTTTGTTTTTGAAGGTTTTTGTAAAGAACGTTTAAATGCAAAATGAAGGCTCATATGACTCCCATAAATGGTCGCCCCTTCGATATACCATTGCCAGGCCGATATACCAACCTCTCTATATACCCGCCCTTACGAGAGGGAAACTATAGGTACGTGAGAGCAGATGGTACATGGTACGTAGGCGGTACGAAAGGGGGATTGCCCTATTTATGACACCTACCATAGAAGACTTATCCTCGCATGCTGGGAATCACCCCAACGACACTCGGTCAGCTTTCATCAAGATTTACGTCTAGCAACAGTGGCAATCGGGGTAATGGATGCAAAATTCAAGCCAAGGTGGTGATGAAATCCACCGTTGGTCTTGATCAAGGGTTGGGGTTTTACGACCAGCTCCTTGGTTTAAAAATGCCACGTGATGTGTGTGGGGTTCATTTTATTTAATGAAAATGAAACATGCAGCAACAACTTTCCCTAAGCAAGCAAAAATGGACAAAAAATAGAAAACAAAAACAGAAAAAAAAATAGAGACTGTTAAGAACCCCTACCTCTTCTCTGCCCAGACTAGCTGCTTCTGACCTTCTGCTCCAAAAATAAATAGAGATGTATTCATCCCTGGGTGAGACGAATACCAGAACAGAATTCATCCTAGGGTGAGATGAATTCTCATTCGTCCCTGGATCAGACGAATTACAGTCCTGTAATCGCCACAGACTGGAACGAACAACAGTCAATGTTCAAAAAATGGTACCTGCAAGCAAGAAAAACAATTTTTGATCAGATTCTTGATCTCAAAAAAATAGGGGACAGGGTCCCACCATGATCGCCACTGAAAGCATGAGATTTCAGAAGTGAAAAGGAAACACTAATATGCAATGCATTCGAAACAAAAATAACGCTTAAATCCTAGAAATTGAAATGCATGAAAAGAGAAAAGAGACGAATTGAAATGAGATAAAACAAGTATAGAAAGCACAACCCTTTTTATTTATACTCTTTTAACATCGGTTACAAAGATGTCTCCTCCCTTTTTAGGGGCTAGGAGCGTTAACATGGTTTCGTTTACAATCATGACTAGTGATCCTCCTTCCGCATGCCCACATGTAAAATGGGCGGGCCAAAGTGTTGCCACCATTGGTGTTGATGAATCCTCACTTCTTGCTACTCCTCCTGCATTCAAAGAAACAACAAACCATTAGTAGCACCTATGACAAAGATGAAATATATGATCTCTAAAAGCAATGAAAGATGCATGCATAAGATTAAATAAAACGATAAGTAAACTGACTCCAAATGACTTAAAAATTTCACAGAAACATGGGAACATTACCAGAAGGCCACTACCATTAAAACAGTCAAGAAATCCACCATGAATTTCTAATCATTTCGGGCGGGATGAGTAAACCTGCAATCAAAATTGTAATCATTTCAGGGCGGGACGAATAAACCTGCAACAAAAGGGTTTAAAGCATTGCCCAAAATGTCCCATCCCTAGGAGCTCCAGGTGACCTACAAGGTTAGGGCTTAGGTAAATAGGGGTATTTTGGGAAGACCCAGAAGGTCGGATTTCCCCAATTTGGCCTCGATCACCAAGAATTTGACAATGTCACCTGCATGTTAGTGAAGACAAAATATAAAATAAACATGGTCAAAAATGCTTGAAACAAGATGAAACTTGAAATATAACCTATTTAAACAGCATAAAAAAAAATGCAAAAATAACAGTGAGCAAATCTGCCATAGATCCGTAATCATTTCGGGGTGGGACGATTAGACCTACAGCAATGCGAGGCGCACCATGGGCAAGGCGCCCATCGTTTGGGTCTCTGTTTTGGCACCAATCCACTTGGAATTGGTCCAAAACTATTTATTGAGTGTTGTCGGCAAATTGGTGGGGCAATGTGGTCAAATGTCGGGTTTTGGAATCCGGATTCACGCTTCCAATAGCCACCCAATGACCTCCCTTGCAAAAGAGATCAAGGATGTGGAAGACGTGAATCGAAGGTGATGTATGGTAGTAAATTGGTAGCACTTCATTGCTCAAAATGCTTTCAACTTCTCCTTTTTTGGGTGAGGAAACTCACCATTTTATAGACCCAAGGGGTCTCTTTGGATGGGCATGCAGGGGCGCCACGTGGCAATCATGCCTTCCCATGAGGGAGGAGATTCCTCCCTGATTTGGGCCTTCATGACTGCCCCTTGTAAGAGCCTCTAACGCTCAAATCCACTCACCTACGCGCGCATGCAAGGAAGGAGGCATTAATTGACTACCCTTAGCTGCCATTTGTCAAGATTTGTCTTTTTTCCCATTGAACCTGGAATTCGTCCCACCCAGGGACGAATTCTGGTACTCGTCCCGGGGTGGGACGGATTCGGAGCAGAGTGCCTGAAGGTGCCAAATTGCTTTTTGACCTTCCAAAACTATTGTGTGAGTGGTTAGGACCACTGTTTAACCTCTGAGGGCTGCCCTAGGGGCTGTGTGTGTCAATGCGATCAGTGTTTGTAGTCACATAATCGGATTGGTGTTGTTTTGGTGTCTACAGATAGTCACCTTCTAATAGTTGCATTGTGATAGTTATCATATGCCAGTCACCTTGTGATAATCACCTTGTGATAGTCACCTTATGATAGTTACCTTCTGATAGTCGCATTGTGATAGTCACCTTGTGATAGTTGCCATATGCTAGTTGCCTTGTGACAATTGTCTTGTGACAGTCACCTTGTGATAGTCGCCATATACTAGTCACTTTGTGACATTCACCTTGTGGTAGTCATATTGGGATAGTTACTTATTCTAGTTACCTTATGCCACTCACTTATGCCAGTTGCCTTGTGATAGTCACTTTTTTCAATCATATTTTGATAGTCGCATGTGCCAGTCACCTTGTGATAGTCACTTTTGTCAGCCACCTTGTGATAGTCGCTTCTATCAGTCGCCTTATGACAGTCACTTTTGTCAGTCACCTTTTAATAGTCACTTTTTTTAGTCACCTTGTGACAGTCACTTCTATCAATTACCTTGTGAAAACTACTTCTAATAGTCACCATTTTAAAAAAATTGAATAAATTGGTACAAAATTTTCAAAAAATCACCATTATTTGATAATTTTTTTGTAAAATTTTGAAAAATTCATCCCAAAGTTTATACACCGTATGACTAGATTCACCTCAAATTTATAATTACTTTTTTGGCACTACCCCTTATGCATAACCCTGATGAAAAGTATTGAAACTATGAAAAATATTGTAACTATCTTGAAAGGGCAAATAACAATTTGTAAAATAATAGATATATCTACTTGTTCAATCATGAGATCTTTTTTTTTTTATATGGTGGAAGAAGGGGTTTTGAAAGGTACCCCAAAGATTGAACAAAAATAGCTACCAAACCTTAGTGGAAGCTAAAGGAGATAGTAAACTTAACTGCAACCAACATCCAACACCCATGTAGGGGTAGAACCACAAGATCTAACAAAGTAGTAGTATCCAAAAATAGAAAGGTTCTTAACAGATTTTAAAAACTAGAAATTTTCAAAATCCAACACCCACACAAAGAAAAAAAGTTCAATCATGAGATTGATAGACTCCTTTTTAAATAATTTAGTATATTTTATTTTACTTATTTTTATTTATTCTTAAAATGTGCATGATCATAAGTATAAAATATTGTTTGTTGAGCATATCATAAATAAATATCACTATCATTATTTAATTTTGTCAAAATTATAACTCTCATGATTTAACCTAGAGTAATTCCAAGTGAGATCGAGTGAGGACCTGGTAGTAGTAGTAGGATTGATAACGGATCAGTATCTAGCAATGGTAGTCAAAACAAAATTGATAGTGGTTGCAAAAATTATGGTATTGGGATTGAAAAGGTAACATTAGAGAGTGTAGTTCTTCTTTCGGATGCTGATATTTTGGGCCTAGTCCTCAAGATTTATTTGAAGGAGGCTCTCCTTAATTCAAATAAATATTTAGATTCAATAGAGCTCACAATAGATAGGTGAAAACAACCATTGTCTCAAGTGGTGTTGGGAAAGCCTAAGCTCCTTGAGTCCAAGTTTTTTCTACTTCTATAAATGGGCCAAATTTTTATTTTGGATGACTTGGTAATTATAGCCATTTAACAAGGCTACCATCACTTGGTTGTCAAATTTATAGGGGTGGGGCTTAACTTAGATGTAGTCAAGAAATGGGATTTTTCTAAATGGGGGTTGAATGGTAATATGAAAATTGTTGCCCTCCCTAAGGGCTTTTTTATGGTGAAGTTGAATTGTTTTACTAATTAAGAAATAATTTATGGGGGGGCCTTGTTCTTTGGTAGATTTAGCCTCTTCTTAAGGAGATGGGGACCTTATTTCAACCTAGAGATCCAAAAAAAATTGCAAGTCCCAAATGGATGAGGTTATCAAATATTCCTTTTCACTATTGGAATGATAAGATTTTTGTTGGTATTACTAAGGAAATGGACCAACTAATTATTGTGGATTTGGCCACCAAGTCTAAATATTACCTCATCTATTCTAGAATATGTTTTAAAGTGGAGCTTGAAGCCTTCCTCACAAGGTTAGAATATCTAGAAACTGAAGCATATGGACAAAAAAAAATTTAGGGAGAAAGCTAAAAACCATAAGAGCAAGGTTGGTAATTTATAAATGCAAAAGGATTCATCAATGGAGGACCCTAGTTTTGAAGATAGCTTTGAAGATGAAATATTTAAAAATGAATTAAATTTGAGGTGCAAAATGAGTTTTCCATTGTGAGTTAATTTTTGGAAATTAAGATGAATTTAGAAAATGAGGATGATGAAGATGAACAAAATCAAATAATCCTAAAAAAATGGTAAATCAATTAAAATATAACCTAGGAAAATTGGTTGATTTAGGAAAAGCTACACAAATTCCAAAGACTATAAATAAAAATAATATAGGGGTTGATGTGGGCATGATTAAATCTTAAGAGAGACCCTCCAACCATAAAATTAGAGTAAAAGAGTTAGAGATAGACATAGACAATGGAATCCAAACAATTATTACCTTAGGCAAGGGCAGTAAAAAACTATCAAGAAATACAAAAATTGAAGCTTCTCTCATGGAACATTAGGAGACTCTCCGACCAAGTATAGAATGGTCCAGATGTTGAGAAACTATAATGGTCCTTAAATCATTCTTCTTCAGAAAACAAAATTGGATCCTTAGAGTATAGAACCAATCAAATAGAGAATTTGGAGGGAGGTTAATTTTGAAGGGCTTTTTATCCTATGTGATAAAAATAAATTAGAAGGAAGACTTATCATTCAATCTTATAAACTTATCTCTATTATTTTACATTACAAGAAGAAAAAAACCTAGTGCATCTTAACCAATGTCTATGCTCTAAATTTTGTTGTTGGAAAAAAGCATCTACGGGAGATTCTGAGTTATCAAAGATAATATTTTAATGGAATTCCATGGATTATGGTTGGGGATTTCAAATTTTCATTGAATCCATCAGATAAGAAAGGGTAAAACCTTATAATCTCTGATAGGATGCTTGATTTCACTTGGTTTATTAGCTCTAATGAGCTTTTGGATCTAGATTTGAGAGGAACCAAATAAACTTGGAGCATTAAGTGTCTTGTAGATCAACTCATTCAAATTAGAATAGATAGAGTCTTATTCTCCAAAGAAATATTGCTACTTTTAGGGGATACCCTTCTCTCAGTTCTACGAAAAATTAACTCAGACCATAATCCTTTACTGTGTGAAATAGGGAGAGTAAACAGAATGTTAAGAAATCCTTTTAGATTTTAAATGATGTGGTTTTGACATGAAAACTTGGAAGCCTAGATTTTTGAATGGTGGAAGGTAGACTTATTAGGATCTAAGCTTTCCCAAGTTGCTATAAAGTTCTATTTTATTAAGAGAAACTTGAAATTTTGGAATAAACATATTTTTTCACCTCTTTTAGAAAATGTATGACTTAAAAATTCATATTCAAAATACTGATCAACTAGTGGTGAGGGAAAAGCATGTCCTTGTGGATTTATATAAAATTATAGCCTTTGAAGAAATATTTTGGCATCAAAATTCAATAATAACATAGCTCGAAGAGGGAGATCATAATAAAAAAAATCATGTTTCTACTCTTACACACCAAAGTAGCAACATAATTATAAAAATCCTAAAAGCTAACAAATAGCTCTCTAAATGCCCTAAGGAGATCAAAGGAGAAGTGATCAAGTTTTTTATATATGATACGTACTGTACAATATTCCAACCCTGGTGATTGAACATATGAATAATTTATTAGTGAGCCCTTTTAAGGATGAGGGGAATAAAAACACTCTCTTCAGTATGAATGGGGACAAAGGTCTAGGTCCTGATGATTTCCTAATAAGTTTTTTTTAATATTTTTAGGATACAGTGGTCGAGGATATCATTGAAGCTACTAAGGAGGTTCAAATGAGTCACTTTATTCCAAAGGATGCTAATTCTACATTCTTATCTCTCATTTCAAAAGTGTTAGGAGCTACAAAGACATAACCTACATTAGAAAATAAACAAAAACAAAAACATAGAAAACACTCACACACCAAAACACAAAAACACCAATTAACACAAACATACAAAAACACAAGAACAAGAACAACAAAAACACAAGAACAAGAACAAAAAAAACACAAGAACAAGAACAAAGAAAACACAAGAACAACAATAAAAAACACAAGAACAACAAAAAACAACATGAAAACACAAACTAAAAAAAAAATAAAAAAACACACACACACACCTCAAAAAACTAAACAAAAAAATGAAAAAAGAAAAAAGAGAAAAATAGAACACAACAATGACCTTTCTAGACCAAAAGACTTTTAAGGCAAGAATCAACAAAGGAAACAAAAGAAATATTAGTTTTATCTAGGGAACTAAAATACCTTGACCAAACCAAAGAGAAGCAAAAATAAAGCAATAAGAAACTAGGTACCTCCAGAACTAGAGTCATCCAAATAAATGATAGAAATAAGAGCTTCCCTTATTTGCAAAGCCCACCATCTAGGAGGATGGCTATAGTAAGTAAGATCGCCTTTGTCCAAATCCTAATTAGATAAAGCATCAACACTCTTGTTCTAATTTCTCACCACATGATTGTAATCAACTTTCAAAAATCACATCTGGATTAACTAAATATTCTCAATAATTATTTTTATTCTCCAATCAACCTTATGATTATTAGAAGAAGTCTTTAAAATATTAATCATGAGTTGAGATTCAGACTCAACTAGCACCTTTTCCCATACAAGCTTAGTAGCCTCTTGAATATCTCTAAGAATACCATACCCATAAACAAGGTTATTAAATAGAATACCCAAATTATCAACAAAATTAAAAACAAAAAAGCCATCTAAAATTCTACCAATTCCTCCTGCACTAGCTTTTCCAGGGTTCCTTCTAGAGGCTCCATCAGTATTGACTTTTCCAAAATCCTTAGGAGGAGGTTGCCAATTTCTTTTTCTATCCATATTGCAATTACTTACATTCTCTTTAAGTTGATTTCCCTTAGAAGAGTTAATATTAAATCTTTGCATTACTTGATCCCATATTTGGTAGGATTTTTGGGGGTAATTAATGAGTTGTTGGACTGATTCAACTAATTTGGAAATGGTATTTAGCTAGATATAGTGAATATCCTCCATTTATTTATTATAAATTTGGCTATTCATATCATTCCATATATTCTAAATAAGAATGGTAAAACCTATCCAAACTAACTACCTAATAAAATGATCAACACCCTCTTGTTTATGCCAATCCCTCCAAAGTTGGTAAAAAGTAAAAAATTGGACCATTGTAAGCCAAGTAAAGTTGCCATTCTCCTCCATAGCTTAGAGGATAAAGTACACTTAATAAAAATATGGCTGAGATTTTCCACATTCTCTCCACATATTTCACTTCTAAAAGGGCCATAAAAACCACACTTCATAAGATGCTCCCTAGTAAGCACCTTGCAATGCAATAAAATCCATGTAGAGAATATCAGCTTAGGCCAAAGCTTTTGAGCCCATAATTGAGAAAATATATCAAATGATTTGTTGGGATTATTATGGCATAAGGCCAAATAACCTTGAGCAACTGAATACTCACCCTTAATAGTGTTTTTCCATCCAAATTAGTATTTATCATAGGACCAAGATAGATATCTCATATGAAGGATGCATTGCATATCTTGTCTTTAACCTTCTAGGATTTGAATGGACTAGTCCTCAATAGGGATCCAATATCTAACAAAATATGAATTACCAATATGCTACCAATAGTAATTAGCCACATTTATCTAGTTAGCTCGGTTAAGCTCCTCCATCCAAGGCCTCCAATCAGGAAATTGAGTTATCAAAGGCTTGTGACCATCCCAAGATTCCATCCAAAAATGTACCTGCTGACCATTATGAATGATCCAAAATAATTTATTCTTTATCAAATCCTCACTAGTCTTAATAACTGCTAAAATGGAAGAACCTTTGGAAGACAATTGATAGCGAACAAGGTCTTTAGGAATTTTGTTCTCAACATATTTAGCATGAATATTTTTGGTCCAAATAGCATTGGGGTTATGCAAAATCCTCCAAAATAAATTAGCAGCTAAATATTTGTTGTTATTAATAGCATATCAGAATTCTAACCCCCCTTCATTATTAGGAAGACATAAAGTGTCCCATTTCACCAAGGACCATTTTCTTTTCTCCTTAGTACCATTCTAGAGGAACCAATGACTTATTTGATCTAGTTCTCAAAGAACAACCTTTGGGATATTCAACATGGTAGAAAAATAAATAGGAATAACTTCAAGGACTGATTTTACCAAGGTGATTCTACCCCCAGAAGAAAGCCACCTATTGGTCCACTTTCCATTTTTCTTCTTGAATTTGTCCAACAACCAATTCCAATACCTTCAAATATTGATGGGAATACCTAAATAAGTGATCATAAGTGAGGTCTTATTATATATTAATTTATCCAAGACCATGGTTTCCTTTATAGCAAAGCAGTAAAATGACTTTATATTTGTCTTCATTGATCAATTGCATGGTATCCTTAGAAAAATAACTAATGATTTTCTTAATATTAGAAGCTTCCTTAATTGTAGCTTTACCTAAAAGAGTAGAGTCATCAAAAAAATGAATATGAGAGATAGGCCTAGATCCATGAGCAATGGTAACTCCCTCAAGGTTTTTGTTTCTCTTTATATTTATAGTCCTACCTAAGCATTCAACAAGAATGATGAATAAATAAGGGGATAGGGGGACACCTTGACTAATACCTTTGGAAGCTAGGAAAAACTGAGAATGCCTACCATTGATAAGAACTAAGTAGGAAACTAAAGAGATACATCCCATAATCTAATCCATCTCAATTGGTATCAGAGTAGGTTCCTTCAAAAAGGCTAACATCTTGAGGGAAGATTCTACAAAGAACACAGATGGCTTCATAGAAAGGATTATCTTCAAATAAGGCTCCATTGTTTTATGGTAACAATTATGCTTTCTGGAGCATGATAATGAAAAACTACTTGATATCACAAGGATATGAGGTATGGCAGATGGTTGAAAAAGAGTATAATGTTGAAGGTGATCCCATGGAATATAAGACTACCAGGAAATTGGTTGAGATTAATGCAAGAGCAATGAATTGTATTTTGAGTGGGCTACGTGAGATAGATTTTGCAAAGGTCATGGTATGTACTTCAGATAATGAGATGTGGACCAAGTTGAGGAATACTTATGAAGGATATTCCAAGGTAAATTTGGCAAAACTACAAACTCATAGAAAAATATTTGAGGAATTGAAAATGGAAGATTCTAAAGATATTGCAAAGTTCTTACTTTTTTTTGATGAGATTACTAACACTATAAGAGGCCTAGGTTTTGAGATGAAAGAACCAAAAGTTACTCAAAAGGTTTTGAGATCACTTCCCATGAAATAGATGCAAAGGTTTTAGCAATATAAGAAATAATAGATATCAACAAGTTAACAATAGAATAATTACAGGGTACTCTCATAGCTTATGATATGAGGGTAAGTAAGCATCAAGCTCCAATAAAAGAAATTTTATTCAACGCTTCAGAAAAAGAGAAAGGGAAAGTTTTAGAAATAGATAGAGTTTTACAAAATTATGAGGAAGCTAACTTCATCAAAAATAATAAGGACTCAAGGAATTTTAGAGATATAAGGAAATTCAGGTGCTACAAGTGTGGTGATCTTGGTCACTATGCATACAAGTGTCCACATGAATAAATCAGTGATGATGAAAAATAGGGTCATAGAAGAAAAGAAGATGGAAAACATAAGCATGACAAAGATGATAGATTCAAGAAAAACATGTATGAGAAGAATAAAATTTTTTGTAAGGTAAATAAATCTTACTATATTTTAGAAGCAAGTGATAGTTCATATTACAGTGATGAAGATCAATCAAATGAAGAAGAATGTACATTCTTTGGAATAAGTGAAGAAAAGCAAGAACACATATTCATAGGTATTGAAGTTAAAGAAGATGGTGTTCCTATTGAATAAAGACATGAAGAGCTTGCCATAGCCATTGAGCAAGTAGATAGGTACAAGAAAGGTCTAAGGATACTAAAATTCTTCATATATGGAGATTTTGGGCATATAGATGATGATTGCACATACTACATCAATTACAACAAGGAAAGTGTATTTGAAAAAGAAAGCAATGAAAACATAGAAGTCTCATTTTCGGTAATATACAAGGAAGAGGATGAGCCAAGTAAACAAAAATTAGAAATCAAAAGGTTAAAATAAGAATACATGAATATTGAAAACAAGATTCGAAAAAATGTCACAATCAGAGAAGAACTACTTCAAACAATTAGTAATCTCAGAGAAGAGCTTCAAAATGTAAAAATGATAGAAGAGAGTATGAATGAAGAACTAAGGGTAACAATGGCAAGACATGATATATTAGATGAAACGAATCAAAAAGGAGTGGAAACTTATTTTAAGGTTGTATCTTACTTCCAAAAAAAGTCACACTCAAAAGGAAAGAAAGTTCTAAAATATGAAAGCAAGGAAGCACCTAATATTTGTGAGGAAAGTTCCAAAGTTTCTATGGCTCCAAATATTTAGTTTGGTTCTTGTTTTGAGATAGGTGAATCAAATTCAAAAGAAAAATAAATTCTTGAAGAGAAAGGCAAGGAAGAGGTTTTAGATGCTACAAAGAAGGTTCAAGAATGCAATGCACAAGTTGAAGATGATCATAAGGATAATGGTCAGGAAAGGTATGAGGAACCAAGGCATGAACAAACGGTTTTTCAAGGATATTTTTTTTATTGTAATGGATTTGGACATAGGCCTATACATTACAGGATACATGGATCAAAGAAGTTTGATTTTGCTAGAAGAAACTTCAAGGGAAGAAGGTATGGTTTTTAGGGACATTGCTTCTCATGCAACAAGATTGGTCATAGAGATTTTTAGTGCAAAGTAAATGAGCAACATGGTTTTGGTTTTAGAGCTACACAATTTAGAAGTCATGGTTATAATGGTCATGAAAACAGATCTTCACAATATAGGGTTCAGGAAAAGAATGGATATGGGAATTACTTCAAGAAAGAATTCAGGACATGGGCACCATACAAAGGCTAAAATATCAAGTGTTTTAATTGTAATAACTTTGTGCATATTGCAATATGGTGTAGGACTCAATTCCAAACAGGTTCAAGGCAAGAAGGTCAAATAGGTTCAATACAAGAAGATCAAGTAATTCATCAAGAGAAGGATATCAAAAAAACATGAAAGGAAGTTAAAAGAGGAAAGAATCAATATAATATGGGAGTAAAGGTACTCCCACCATAAAATTAATCACCTCAAGAGAGAATATGGTGAGGGGGCTATGCTTAAGAGTCATATATTTTATCCCCATAGGTGTCCCTTTTGCCATTGATTGCAAAGGGGGAGAGATTTGAGTAAGGGTGAAAGCATTGAGTTAAGGGGAGCAACATCCAAAGAGAGCATTGAGTTAGGGGGAGCAACCTCCAAAGAGAGTATTGAGGTAGGGGGAGAAGCCTCCATAGAGAGTATTGATTCAAGGGGAGCAACTTTGATTCTCAGAGATGTTTTTTGCAGTGATTGTAGTGTTTACATTAGAGGTGTTGCCATCAATGACAAATGGGGAGATTTTTGGACATTTGAGGTAATTTGAGGCATTTTATGTTGTCATTGATGTCACATGGATCATTGATGTCACATGGATCATTGATGTCACATTGAGTTTTGGTGGCAAAATCACTTCATAGATAATCATCTATGATATTTTGGAGAGCATGGATATATACAAGGTTTTTATGAAAACCAAGGCAGGAAAATAAAAGGTTTTATTTAAAGCCATGGTAGGCTTATGTGGAAAGGAATTTTCTTAAAAGCCAAGATGGAATTTTGTTTCATCGAAAAAGGACCTTCTATGATGAAGATATTAAAGTTTAAAGTTTATGTTTAAATTAATGGAGGTTGGCATATATATATATATATATATATATGTGTGTGTGTGTGTGTGTGTGTGTAAAGGTTTCAATTTATTTCGAAAAGTGGGCATATTATATATCGTCGGAAAGCTTATTTCGAGGGCTATTTGACTAACTTATTTAGAAGGAGAAATAAGGTGCATGTAAAGATATATTTCTAATTTTACAAAGGGGTTCCAAAAGTGAAGTTTTCCTTCTTCTTTTTCAAGAGGATTAATTTTTTCATGAGGTGACAAGGTATGCAATATTGTGATTTATTTCATTTTATGGTATAAGTGGTTTTGGGAGTGAAAAGGTTATGCAATGTTTTGATTTATTTTATTTTATGGTACAAGTGGTTTTAGGAGAGATAAGGAAGTTGTGCAATTAAAGGCCTTGGTGATGATTATTGAAAAGTGGACTAATGCAGATTATTTTGTGATCTACTAACCCTTGTGAAGATTGGAAAAAGAATTTTGTGATTGTGGCAGATTTACAAAGAGGTTTTTTCATATTCATAAAAGGTATGGGCATATTCTCCTATTGACTATTTATGGTGGTTGATTTCTAAAATATCATTGGAGGGAAAAGGATTGTTTGTGGTTTCTTTTTTGAAAGTGGTTGGTTGAATACTTCAAGGTTTTATGAACTGAGAGTTGTGTTTAAACCTTGTTTTATAAGCATAGTTGTTGAAGCCCATTAGTTGTGTGAAAAACCTGAGTTAGGGTTTGAGAATAACATGAGTATCATTGTTATGTGAAGAATGTTATTAGCATTGTTGTTGAAGCCCATTGGTTATACAAAGAACTTGAACTTGAAAAGAACATGAGTATCATTGTTATGTGATATTTATGGTTGAGCTTTGATGGAAGCATTTGAGTTGGTTGATACATGCTTGGACTAGGGTTTGTAAGAAAGAGTTGTTCCTTGTGGTAGTTGATTGAGCCTAGTCAAGTGATTGTGTGAAGTGGTTGTTCAAGTTCCATGAAAAAAACTATTCTATATTATTGATTTGAGTTGAGATTGGGATTTGAGTATAGAACATATTGAGTCTCTAAAAATTCTCTCTATGCTTCTATGATATTGATTTGAATTGATATTGAGATTTAAGTATAGAACATATTGAGTCTCTAACAATTCTCTGTATGCTTCTATGAGATTGATTTGACATATTGATTGAACAGTTGAGTATAGAACATATTGAGTCTCTAACAATTTTCTTTATGATTCTATGAGATTTGGGCAAGTTCTTGGTGAGCTTGCTAGAGAAGATTTGGACAAATTATTGGTGAGCTTGCTAGAGAATCTTTTGGGCAAGTTCTTGGTGAACTTGCTAGAGCATATTTGAAAAAGTTTTGTGTGAGATTGTTAAGCATATTTGTACAAGTTGTGTGTGAGCTTGTTAAGCAGGTTCTATGTTTTCCTATTCAGTAGGTTCTTAGTGAGCCTATTGAAAAAGCTTTGGAGGTGACATAGTACAGAGGATAGAGTCTCAGAGGATAGAGATCCAACAACCAAGACAGTTGAAGACAGATCTGAGTGAGGAGTCTTCAAGTGGAGAGAGTTCCACCAGTCAGTTTAGTAGAGAGACAGAGTCTTCTAGAAGATCACATAGCTATAGTAGAAGGGAAAAGAGTTCTCCTGTGGAAGAGATCCATAAAATTGATATTAGGGGATCAGAATGTCCTTTGGATAAAGATCCATAAATATTATAATTGGGAGCGATTCTTAAAGATATTGACTGAGAAAGTTTTAGTAAAAGATTTTCTCCGTGGAGTAGCCCATATTGGGTGAACCATGCAAATTGTGATGTCTCTATTGTGTATGGTTTTTGTGCATTGCTTTGATTACTACTATTTATACTACTATATTTACACAACATAATATTGAATTGGAAGAAAAATTAAAAAGTGATATTATACTATCCACTCCTCCTCTCAGTATAAGCTTGTTTTCTTCACTATTAGTCTTTAAAACACCCTTTATAAAATCCTATGGAAGAATCTTGTGAATAGAATCAAGGTAGTGCTCCCTTTTATCATTGACCCCCATCAGTGGGGGTTTGTCAAAAGAAGGCAGATCCTGGATGGAATCAACACCATCCATAAAAATATTCATTTAATTTATAAAAGTGGGGAAGAAGGGATGCTTCTAAAATTGGATATGAACAAGACCTATGAAAGGGTATCGTAGGAGTTCCTTATTATAGTGTTGAGAAGTTTTCATTTTCATCAAAATTTGGTTGTTCTTCTAAAGACCTATTTTACTTTATCCATGTTCTCAATTTTGGTGAATGGTTCAAAAACAGGTTACTTTCCAAGAAAAATATGTTCTTATCTCTTTATAAATTTAATTAAGGTCCTTGGGACATCTACAGGTTAGAAAATAAATTTTGGTAAAATTAACATCCACTTTATTAATACTCTAGCTATTAGAAAATAAAATATTCCAAAACAAATTGGTTGTAGGATAGGTGTCCTTATAGCTACTCACCTAGGAATATTGTTTTTCAAAGGGAGAGTTAAGGAGAATATGTGGAACCCTATGGTTGAAAGGGTCTCTAGAAAAATTGTTGGATGGAAATCAGATTTGCTAAGTTAGGCTAGGAAAACACAGTTGATGAAAGCTTCACTCCAAAATATTTTGGTTTATTCTTATTCCTTTTTTAAGATGTCAACTAAGATTTATGATAAGAATGAACAAATATAAATAAAACATTTATGGTATGGTTTGGAGGAAAATAAAATAATTTCTTTAATGACATAGGATCATGTTTACCAAAAAAATAAGATTGAAGGGTGTGGTTAAGAAAAATTAGGAAACTAAATAGTAGCCTCTTAGCAAAAATATTCAAGCTAAATTCCTTAAGGATACCTAATTTTTGGATGAGAGGGACCTTTCCATTGTATCCAACCATTGGAATAATTAGCAAATGATAATACCTTTGCTAAGAAAGTGAAGTAGATGGAGTATTGATAATGGTAGACATGTTCACATTTGAGCTAACACTTGGTTAAGAAGTTTTTCCTTTAATGAGGATCTGGATTTGGGATACCTTGAGTAGGAGTTATCCCATAATTTTAGGATTTGGGTTCATGATCACAATTACTAGGAGAATGGTAGGCTACTATGAAAAATTATCCAAGGTGATGGGCAAGATCAAAGGAAATTTCAAGATACTAAAAAATTAAATATATTATTATAGGTTTATACCCTAGAGATCCAAGATGTTGAGGATATTAAGTGTTGGAATCCTTCTAAGCAGGGTCTTTATATGGTTAAGTTAGGTTATCATCTACTCCAAAAGAAAGAAGTAGGATGATTTCTAGTCTCTAAGGTTTTGGTAAAAAACCTTATTTCTAAAATATCATTCTTCTATTGGCTTGTTGTCCAAAATAGAATTTTGACTTTGCACAACACGAAAAAAGGGAGATTTCAAATTTCTATCTAATGCAGCCTTTGTAAACCACCTTTTTCTTCATTTTTGATTTACCTAGGAAGTCCTCTCGGTTATTCTAAGCAAGTTTCAAATAACTTAGGTCTTTCAATATTTCTTAGATAATCCCTACTTGTAATGGTGTTGTCCATTTAAAAGCAAAAGGCTGCAAATGCATTGGAACCTCAATCTCCCTCATGCCTTATGTAGAATTTGGAAGGAATAAAATGGTCATATTTTCAAAGAGAATAAAAAGGATAGTAAGCTAGTAGTGGACAAAGTCATTTTGTTCATTAAAGAGAATGTTGATATTTGTAATCGAGAAGGAATTGAATAATTAAAGCAAGAAAGTAGAATTGTAGAGGATTGGAATATGAATCCTATAAATGTCAAGGTTGCTCCTATTCCAAAAAATGCTAGAGAAAATTCTAAATGGAATCCCCCTCCTGAAGGTTGTCTTAAGTTAAATTTTTATGGAGCTACAAAAGGTAACCCTAGCCTAGCTAGAACTAGAGAGATAATCAGGTATGAGAATGGTATGATTGTGAGAATTTTTGTTGAATCCCTAAGAACCTAATCCAACCATTTTTCTGAATTTTAGGCCATGTACCAAGTAATTAAGCAATTGAATGAGATTTAGGCTAAGAAATTTATCATTTAAGGGGACTCCATCAATGTGATAAAGATATTGAAAAGAAATTTGGAGGTCAATTGGAAAAATACCAATATGTTTGAGGAAGCTTGGAAGTGGATTGATCTCATGGATATGGCAGTGCTTATTCACATTTATAGTGAGTTAATAGTAGGGCTGATTTTATGGTGAATTTCGATGTTTATCAGAAATAGCTTCATGTCTAGTATCAATATTTACTACACCAAATTATTTTGATATGCAAGAACAAATAAAATTTAGTGTGTTTGTTTTTGGGATTATTATTTGTGTGTTTTTGAATAGGGTTTTTTATTTTTTAAAGGAGTATCTAAGAGTGATTCCAAATGGGTTAGGGTTAATAATGGTTAGTGTGGAATATAAATTATGAGAAGCTCCAAGGAAGTGGTAACATTCGATCAAATAATATTTGAAAGAATTTTGTTATGGATTTTAAAAATATTTGCAATCATTTATCCATTGGCTAATGGGCTCAGGGGATTATTGTTTATAGGAGGGTAGTTTTTGCTTGTCTAGTCAGGGACTAGGAGTATTCTAAAAAGGATCTCATAGGGAGCCCAATTTGGCATAGGATTATAATTTCATTTCAAAGTTCAATGTCAAGTGTGACCGGGATCCTTATGAAGAAGTTTGGAATTTTTAACAGTATGAATTAAAAAAATTTACTTTTTTCAAGTACTTTTTGTGGTGGAAAATAGATGCTTCTAAGAATTTATTTTTATGTTTTTTGGATCAAGATCTTGGTCATTTTCATATTTTTGTTTAAATATAGCCCAACTAAATAGAGGATTGAGAGAGTATTTTTTTCTTGAATGAAATTGAAGAGGTCCAAAGGGATAAGTACATCTAGAAGGAGAGCTTTTTGAAGAAGCTTGGAAATTATAATGTTTGGATTATTACATGTTTTTTTAGTTGTGTCTAATGTAAAAAATATTTTCTTGGGTATATTTTGATGGAGCATTCACTAGAAGCTCTACATTAGAGTTACTTTATCCTTAAAGACAAGCTTGATTCTAGGATGAGGTTGATCCTGATGCTAGCCCGTAACTTTGAGGAGTATGTCTCCCAACTAGAGGGCATTAAAATAAAAACCAACTATATGGCTATTGTGTGAGTTTACTATAGAGTGTTTTGAGAATTTATCCCAGGTGCTTATAGGTGTTTTGTTTTTTGGGTTCATAATCTGTTTGGTCCTGGTAGACCATTACACTTTGTAGACTACTACATTTTGGTTTGTTTTAGTTTTATAATATGTCCAGATTGTGTTGTCTCTAATGTGTGATTATAAATAGCTCAGTTGGTTCTTTATTTTATAATAATATAAATGTTATATTATTATATAAATTATATTTATTTTATTTATTATTAAATATAAAAATAACATATTATTCGTTTATAAAAATTATTATATAATAATAAAGATTAAATTCTTACTTGTAAGGTTGAAATGGATATATAAAATTTAATATATTATAAATATTTTAGGAAATATTATTATTTTATTAAGTGATATGAGTTCATGTACTTAAAATACTTAAGTAGATCAAAATATTCCTTTGAAATTCAAATCAGAGCAAACTGGATTTATTCAAGGAAGGTACATCCTTGATAATGTTCCGGTGAAGTAGAACTAAGATAACACACAGAAAAATTCATGCAAATTTCATTAACAGAGGTTTCGAATTTGAAAATACAGTCATTCTATTCAAATGGCCAAAAAGTCCCTTTTTCAATGTATGCATTCCTCTTATCATAGACCCGACCCCCTTCGGACATCATTACACAGAATGCGGGATTCCCTGTAACCGCCCGCACGAGTGTTCTGTCACCGCATGCATGTTGTGGCCAGGTATCTTCCATCATCATGGCATGGGATGGCGGAGTGCCCTGCAGCCACCTGTCCATCCACCCGTCGAGTCATCATTCATAGGAATGCGCCATAGCCATCTGTAATCTGCTACCACGTGCCCTTCTGCAATGGCCTCTGTAACCGCCTAGTGCTCTATGGCCACCTGTAATTTGATGCCATGTGCCCTTCTGCAATGGCCTCTGCAATCGTCGGCTGGTCTGGAGTCGTGAGCGTTTTGTCGTGATATCGCGACGTGTTTGCTTCCTTACGCCCTCTCTCCTCTTCGATCGTGATATCGCGACGTTTTGGCGTTCGGCCTCTATTTTCTCCTTCGGGCCGCGAAACCGTGACATGTCACGATTTCACGACCATTTTACCCCTTGGTGCCTTTGCCCCAAAAGTGTCACGATTTCGCGACCACTTTGCACCCTGTCACCTTGCTTCCGAAAGTGTCACGATTTCGTGACCACTTTGCGCCTTCGAGTCCAGCTTCCGAAAGTGTCACGATTTCGTGACCACTTTGCGCCTTCGAGCCCAGCTTTCGAAAGTGTCACGATTTCGCGACCACTTTGCGCCTTCGAGTCTTGCCTTCGGAAGTGTCACGATTTTGCGACCACTTTGTGCCTTCGAGTCTTGCCTCCGAAAGTGTCACGATTTCGTGACCACTTTGCGCCTTCGAGCCTAGCTTCCGAAAGTGTCACGATTTCGTGACCACTTTGTGCCTTCGAGTCTTGCCTCCGAAAGTGTCGCGATTTCGCGACCACTTTGTGCCTTAGAGCTTTGCCTCCGAAAGTGTCGCGATTTCGTGACCATTTTGTGCCTTGGCTTCTTTGCTTTGAAAATGTCACGATTTCACGACCATTTTGCGTCCAGGCTGCTTTGCTTCGAAAATGTCATGATTTCGCGACCATTTTGCGTCCAGGCTGCTTTGCTTCGAAAATGTCACGATTTCGCGACCATTTTGCGTCCAGGCTGCTTTGCTTCGAAAATGTCATGATTTCGTGACCATTTTGCGTCCAGGCTACTTTGCTTCAAAAATGTCATGATTTCGTGACCATTTTGTGCCTTGGCCCCTTTTCTCAAAAAGCGTCGCGATATCGTGACAGTTTGACCCTTTGGCGCCCTTTCTCAAAAAAGTGTCATGATATCGCGACAACTTTGGCACTTAAAGAAAAAAAATATTTTTGGGTGATGCAAGATTTCTTTTCCACCTCCGGATGCTCCTGCATCAGACACCCAGGGTGAATTGAGAAGTGACCTTCACTTCTGATCTGTTTGAGGTAGACCCAGGTGGTCAACCTCTGCCTTCGACAACCAAGTCGCATCTTCGATGGGCCTGCCCTTCCACTTGATCAAATACTCAGAATAACATCTATTCCGAGTACTTCATCCCTCACGCATATCAAGGACTTCTTCTATCTCATCTACGACTGGAGTAACCGTGGGAATGCTCCACAAATCCGGGCTTGGTGTTGCACTGCTATCTCCTTCATGAAACTCGACCAAATCTGAAATGTTAAAAATCGGTGAGATGTTAAGTTCACTCGGCAACTCCACCTCATATGCATTACCCGAATCCCGTTTCCCAATGATCCTGCATGGCCCAAATTTCTTCATCTTCAACTTGTTATAGGTCTTGGCAGGAAACCTCTCTTTTCTTAGATGGACCATGACGGAATCTCCTACTTCAAACTCCTTAGCCCGGCGCTTCTGGTCTGCCCTGGCTTTATACTGAGTATTCATCTTAGCAATGTGCCTTGTCACCTCCTCATGCACTCCCTTCAGGTGTTCAGCAAAGTCTTCTACCTTAGCACTACATTTTTCTCTTGTATCTATCCTTCTCAACTCTGAAGCATTTCTTGGGCTGCTCCCATAGATTATCTGGAATGGCGATTTATTGGTACTCCTATTGATTGAGCTGTTATAAGCGAATTCTGCCTACGACAAAACTAGATCCCATCCCTTGGGCTTGTCTTCGACCAAGCATCTCAGTAGATTGCCTAAACTCCTATTCACCACCTCTGTTTGGCCATCTGTTTGGGGGTGGTATGCAGAACTAAATTTTAAATCCGTCTTTAGTTTCTTCCATAGGGTTCTCCAGAAATACCCTACAAACTTGGTATCCCTATCCGACACAATGCTCCTTGGCAGCCCATGAAGGCGTACCACTTCCTTGAAGAATAAACCAGCCACATGGACCGCATCGCTAGTCTTTTGGCAGGGAATAAAATGAGCCATTTTTGAAAACCTGTCCACTACCACAAATATGGAGTCGTGTCCCCTCTGTGTCCTGGGTAAACCAAGAATAAAATCCATGCTAATATCCTCCCATGGCATTTCAGGTATAGGTAGTGGTTGATATAAACCAGTAGGCTGCCTCACACCTTTTGCCATCTGGCATATCCTACAACTTTGCACAAATTTTGCCACATCTTGTTGCAATTGCGGCCAATAGTAGTTTTCACTAACAAGTGAGATGGTCTTGTCTCGACCAAAGTGTCCAGCTAAACCTCCACTGTGCTTTTCCTTGATGAGATTCTCCCTCATTGAGCTCCTCGAAATGCATAATTGGTTCCCCCTGAACAGCATTCCATCTTGAATCAAAAAATTTAACCACTTAGTCCTGTCCAATGTAACAGGCATAGTGCAGGCTTTCCAAGCTTCTACGAAGTCGGGGTCTGCAGGGTATAAACCCTTGAGCTCAGCAAACCCTACAACCTCCACCTTCATCTCCATAAATAAACATTGCCTCCTACTCAAGGCATCCACAACTCTGTTGGACCTTCCACTCCGATGCTTCAGCACAAAGGTATAGCTCTGCAGGAACTCAACCCATTTCAGGTGCCTCTGATTCAATTTCCCTTGACTGTTAATATACTACAGTGCCTGATGATCAGTATAAAGGACAAACTCCTTTGGCAACAAATAATGCCTCCATTTCTTCAGAGCCTGAACTATGGCATAGAACTCCTGATCATATACCGAATACTTCCTTCTAGCATCATTGAGCTTCTCGCTAAAATAAGCAATAGGCTTACCCTCTTGGCTCAATACGGCCCCTATGGCACTACCACTCGCATCACAGTCTACCGAAACACCTTGTTAAAATTTGGAAGTGCTAAGACAGGTTGCTCCGTGACCTTCTTCTTTAGCATAGCAAAGCTTTTGTCTGCTCCATATGTCCACTTGAATTCCTTCTTGTTCCCCCTCATTGTCTCCGTAAGGGATGCGCAAATACTTCTGAAGTTTCTAATGAAATTTCTGTAGAAGCTGGCCAGACAGTGAAACGATCTCACCTCAGTCACGCTTCTTGGAGCAGGCCATTCTATGATAGCCCTCACCTTTTTGGGGTCCATTTTGAGACCATCTACTGAGATAACAAATCCCAGGTATACTAGCTCCCTCTTCACGAAGTTACACTTTTTTAGATTTATTAGCAGCTGCTCCTCCCGTAGTTTCTCAAAAACCCTCCTGATGTGCATCAGGTGTTCCTCCAGGGTTCTGCTAAAAATCAATATATCATCCAAGTAGACGATAACAAATTTGCCTAGAAATTCCTTCAGGACTTCATTCATTAACCGCATGAAGGTACTCGGTGCATTGGTTAGCCCAAATGGCATGACCAACCACTCATACAGCCCCTCTCTGGTTTTAAAGGTTGTCTTCCACTCATCCCCTTCTCTAATGCGGATCTGATGGTAACCACTTTTCAGGTCAATCTTCGTGAAGTACTCAACTCCACTTAAGCAGTCCATGATATCATCCATCCTGGGCAATGGGAATCTGTATTTAATAGTGATCTTGTTAATTGCTCGAGAGTCTGTGCACATTCTCCATTCCCCATCCTTCTTGGGTGCTAGTACTATGGGTACTGCACATGGACTAAGACTCTCCCTAATCAACCCCTTCTTTAGCAGATCTTGAACCTGTCGGTTTAACTCCTCAATTTCTACAGGCGTCATCCTGTGTGCAGCCTTATTTGGCAAGCTCGATCCAGGCACCAAATCTATGTGGTGACTGATCTTCCTAACAGGTGGTAAACCTTCAGGAACATTATCAGAAATGATATCTGGAAACTCCTCTAACAGCCCAATGACTTCCATTGGAGTTTCCTTGCATTCTTCTTCCCTAACCCTAGGGATTATTGCATAGCACATATGATCTTGCTTCAGGCCATCCAAAAATCTTCTTCCATCAACTAGACAGACTCGTGCACTACTGCATACCTTCTCATCCGCCTCCTTCAGGGGTTTCAACTTATGTCGAACTCCATTTTTTGACAAGGAATATGTATTAGCTCGACCATCATGTACAACACTTCGATCAAACTGCCATGGTCTCCCCAGCAGCAAGTGACATGCATCCATAGGCAAGATGTCACATAAGACCTCATCTCGGTAAGTTCCAATGTTGAACTTCACCAAGCATTGCTCACTGACCAGCACCCGATGGTCCTTTTGCAACCATGCAATCCGATAAGGGTGTGGGTGTTTTCTCCTCTCCAGTTGTAGCTTGGCAACCATTTCCTCAGAAACCAAGTTGTCAGTGCTTCCATTATCGATGATGATGTTACAGACCTTGCCTACGCACTTGCATCTTGTTCAAAACAGGCTATTCCTCTGGTCTGCCTTCTTTTCTTCATTCAACAAGACTCTTCTGATGATCATCGCTTCTCCTCTTTCTACCTCCTCAGAGTGCTTAGATTCTACACCTTCGTCTGCTACAGTAGCTCGGGCCTGACCCTCAGGTCTTCGATTTGGCCTTTCTTGATGCTACGGGCAGTTGTATGCCCGATGCCCTTCTTCTCTACAGTTGAAGCAGGTTCCTCGAAAGACACCTCTTCCAAACCCTCGCCCAGGCCTACCTCTTCCCCTCGGGTAGTTGTTGTTCTGATTGCATGGGCATTGGGTATTCTCCTCTTTCTCCTCTTTCTATTTTTGGCTACTGCTTGCTTCACCAGTCTTCCCCAAATCTCTGTATCTTCCTCCATTGGTTCTTCCACCAGCTCTTCCACCCCTGTCCTTTCCTCTCTGCTTACCATCAAATCTCCTATTCAGTTTCTCTTCCACTTTTAATGCAAACTGGTATGCATCCTCCACCGTGCTCATCCTAACCATCCCTAGTTCTTCTTGAATTCTGGTTTGCAATCCATTGATGTATCGTGCGACTTTCTCCTTATTCACCTCAGAATGGCCGGTTCTAATCGAGATCTGATAGAACTCCTCCGTGTACTCCTTGATAGATTTACTTGCCTGTCTAAGACTCTGCATCTTTCTCAACAAATCCAACTCATAATCTGTAGGGATGAATTGCCTTTTCAACTTCTCTACCATCCTATCCCACCTGGTGATCTTTTCCTTTCCCCTCCTGTTCCTTTCTAGCTGTACTCCTTTCCACCAGATGCTAGCATGTCCTTTCAGCTTTGTTTTTGCGAACCTGATCCGATTTGGGTCTGAGATCTCTTCATACTCGAAATACTCCTCCATGTCGTTGATCCAATCTATCAACTCCTCGGGGTTGAGATTCCCAGAATAAGTAGAGACATCAAACTTTGGCTTCTTCCCGATCTGGGATATGGCCCTATATAGCCTAGCCTCTGCTGGATCCAATGCTTCTTCCTCATCAGATGGACCCTCTTCTTCCCAAACTTCATCTTCACTGGGTTCCTCCCTTCTTGGCTCAACTCCTCTTCTGATTTCCTCCTGTAGGGCTTCAACTTGCCTCTGCAAGGCTCTAAGATCGACCTCTGCTTGCCTGTTCCTCACACCACCATGGTTCCTACGTGGGGGCATCCTGTTCGCTTCCTCACACCCACAACCACAATCCTGGTGCAAACTGCCTCACTGTCGACGATCGGTTTGCGCACTCAGAACCTTCTGGCTCTGATACCACTTGAAGCAGAACTAAGATAACACACAAAAAAATTCATGCAAATTTCATTAACAGAGGTTTCGAATTCAAAAATATAGTCGTTCTATTCAAATGGCCAAAAAGTCCCTTTTACAATGTATGCATTCCTCTTATCACAGACCCGACCCCCTTCGGACATCATTACACAGAATGCGGGATTCCCTGTAACCGCCCGCACGAGTGTTCTGTCGCCGCATGCATGTTGTGGCTAGGTATCTTCCATCATCATGGCATGGGATGGCGGAGTGCCCTGTAGCCGCCTGTCCATCCACCCACCGAGTCATCATTCATAGGAATGCGCCATAGCCATCTGTAATCTGCTACCACGTGCCCTTCTGCAATGGCCTCTGTAACCGCCTAGTGCTCTATGGCCACCTGTAATTTGATGCCACGTGCCCTTCTGCAATGGCCTCTGCAATCGTCGACTGGTCTGGAGTCGTGAGCATTTTGTCGCGATATCACGACGTGTTTGCTTCCTTACGCCCTCTCTCCTCTTCGGTCACGATATCATGATGTTTTGGCGTTCGACCTCTATTTTCTCCTTCGGGCCGCGAAACCGTGACATGTCACGATTTCGTGACCATTTTACCCCTTGGTGCCTTTGCCCCAAAAGTGTCACGATTTCACGACCACTTTGCACCCTGTCACCTTGCTTCCGAAAGTGTCACGATTTCGCGACCACTTTGCGCCTTCGAGTCCAGCTTTTGAAAGTGTCACGATTTTGTGACCACTTTGCGCCTTCGAGCCCAGCTTTCGAAAGTGTCATGATTTTGTGACCACTTTGCGCCTTCGAGTCTTGCCTCCGAAAGTGTCACGATTTCGTGACCACTTTGTGCCTTAGAGCTTTGCCTCCGAAGGTGTCACGATTTCGTGACCATTTTGTGCCTTGGCCTCTTTGCTTTGAAAATGTCATGATTTCGTGACCATTTTGCATCCAGGCTGCTTTGCTTTGGAAATGTCGTGATTTCGTGACCATTTTGCGTCCAGGCTGCTTTGCTTCGGAAATGTCATGATTTCATGACCATTTTGCGTCTAGGCTGCTTTGCTTCGAAAATGTCACGATTTCGCGACCATTTTGCGCCTTGGCTTCTTTGCTTCAAAAATGTCGTGATTTCATGACCATTTTGCACCTTGGCCCCTTTTCTCAAAAAAGCGTCGCGATATCGCGACAGTTTGACCCTTTGGCACCCTTTCTCAAAAAAGTGTCGCGATATCGCGACAGCTTTGGCACTTAAAGAAAAAAAATATTTTTGGGTGATGCAAGATTTCTTTTCCACCTCCGGATGCTCCTGCATCATCTGGTTATCTAGGAGCGCATGGAATGGGCTCGGATGTCAAACCAAAACATGATTTTTATTAATATTGATTTTTAGAAATATTATGACCACATTGAATGGATATAGATTTTTGTTATGCTCAAAGCTTTAGGATTTAGGTGAGTTTTCATTTAGACTATTACTATGCTATTTAGAGATACTTCAGCTTTTCTCAGTAAAAAAAATACATAGTCTAAAGTAGTGGGTCTTTTTAGGTCTTTTTGGCAAGGTTTTTCTATTGCTAACTCTTTATATGTGCTTATTGTTGAAGCCTTCGGATATCTTTTAGCTGCTCAAGCTTCTGCAGGTCTTATTAAAGGAATTGCTCTTTTGAATGGTCAAGGAAAATATATTAATGGTCACTTTGTTGATGACTCTTTTCTTACTATAAGAGAAGAGGAGCAATTTGTTTCTAATTCTCTATTTTATTTGAAAACATTTTGCATAGCCTTTAGTTCTGGCATACAATGCAGGAAGACATCGTGCTTCAGATAGTCTCCCTTGTCTATGACACCTTGGCTTCAAGGGTATCATTGGAATTGGATCCATCCTAGAGAATTTTTTAAGTTTCTTGGTATTCCTTTTACCTTTCAAGGATTCTCTACTCAACTTTGGAATTATGTGCTTCAAAGAGTTGAAAATAAACTTGATTTATGGCTTACTAAGAAGCTGTCATTAGCAAGAAAATTTCAGATTTGCTCTAAAGTTTTAGCTGCCACTCATGTATACTATTCCTCTTGTTGGGTTCCTTCACAAGCTTGCTATAAAAATCTTGAGAAAATCCTTCAAGATTTTCTTTGGAATAATTCTTCTGAAAAAAAGAGATTTCATAGAGTTTCCTTGGATATTTGTTGTCTTCCCATAGAATCGTGTGGAATGGGTCTATTGGACTATAGATAGTAAGGTATTGCTCTATGTGTTAAGTGGGTGGTTAGGGCTCTAAGGGGAGCTGAAGCTTGGAAATTTTTGGTTTCACATTTCATTTTCTTTAGTCTTCCCTTAAATTTTAGAGAATGGAAAGGGTTGTATTTTCCCTCTCTCATTGTTGCTCCAATTTTTATTAAGATTTATGGCTCCTTTGTTATTAAAATTATATGGAAATCCTAGCAACAACTCACTCCTTGGATTTTTTGGAGAGGATATGGCTTTTGTAAAGGATTATCTATCAATTCTATGAATATTTGGTGGTCCCCCATGTTTCTTCATCAAGGTTCTCCCTTAGCTTAAGTGCAATGGATTCATGCTCAACGGTTTTTCAAAAAGAGTATTGTTATAATAGCTCATTTTTTTCTTACCAGACCAGGAATTTGAACCCATGGAATGAGTTCAAATGCACATTCAAGTTGAATTATGTGGATAAAGATGTGTATGATGTTTATATTTCTCTCGCCCCTTTTTCTATGTTGCACAAGATTGGTGTGCACTCATAGCGTCTTTGGTGGTCAAACTAGATATGGCATGTTAACACTCCTTTGCTTAATTATAAGGTTCATTTGAGGTATAAATGGTTATCTCCCCATATTCCTCTGGTGCCTAAGCTCAATCAGTTTTGGGACTTATTTTCTACAAGGAACATATGGAATTATAGATTTGAGAATGTTTGGGCTACTTATGTTGAGACCAAGCACTCTTTTTTTTTCATGGTGCTTGTTGTGTCAAGGCTTCCCTTAAGGTAAAATTTGGATCACCTTGGAATCCCTAATCCTAAATATCCTTTTTGTGGTGTATCTGAATCTTGTATTCACCTATTTTGGAATTACAGAAGATCTAGGTAAGCTCGTAAATGGGTTCTTTCCTTTTTTACCCCATATAGTTGCAAGAGTTTCTTGACCCCAAGCTCTTCTTGGGTACCCTTTTACTTTGTCTCTCATACTTTTTGAAGTGTGGTAGGTTTTTAGGATTAGCCTGCTCTTTCATATTTGGAAGGCTCATAACAAAATTATTTTTAAATAGTATACACCTTCTATCATATTTACTCATGATGATAAATTAGAATTTTTTGATGATATGTGGCTATAGATATGTACTCAAGCTAACATAGTTGCTATGGATTTGGATCATCTGTGAGTTCTTCTGGTATACTGGATCAATGCTTTGTGTACAGTCAACTGGATCCCCCTAGAGTGATCTTCTCAGGAGTATTTTTGATATCGCTCTCACCGTAGACCTCCATCATATGCAATAAGTGCTCTCATAGATAGGCACTAGTTCTAACCCTCACCATTCAGGAAGCAGCCTAATGTTGATATTGCTTGTTCATCCTACTAGGTTGGGGGTAGGATGATGTTCAACCAGTTTTACCTAGACCAGATGTTAGTTGGAATGATGTGAGTACTGAAGGCCTAATTCATGATGTAGAGGGGTGGATTTCCATCCCATAATCACTAGCAGTTTATGCAGAACAACATGCCAGGACACATTACCTCATATGATATGTTTTCTTTGATGTAATGATCATAAAATATTATGATTGGTAAACTTGTGTTTTGTTCATGGTTTTTTTACTAACCCTTGTCAATGAGAGTTAGTTTGAATCTCCATGGGGTGTGTTAACCCATCCACTTTTTTATTGTAAAGGCTTTTATCTTAATTTAATGTAAATTTGCTTTTTTCATAAAAATATATATATATTCCTAGACAATATATAAATGAATCAACTAATTGATGTAACTTATTGTATTGAGGGAAATAAGAATATGTAAATTTCCTCTACACGTAAATAAAATGGAAAATAGATAACTTGAGCAAGCTTGAGTAGATTAGAAGATGAGAAAAAATTTAATTTGAGTAAACTTGTGGAACAAAAATGAAAATCTTTTTTTTAATTTTGTCTATCTTATAATGATATAATTACATTCAGTTATTATTATTTTTTTTTTTTTGTCTTTTTTAATTTTTATTACATGGGATTGAAAAAATTCTTATTTGTATTACATCGTGAACATATTTCATTAATACAATGACTTACAATAATACACTTATCTCTTGGTAATATTCAAAGTTAATTCTTCTTCATACAAAATAAGGAATTTATTTGATTAAACTAATATCATTAACAAAATATTAAGACTTATCCATACAATTGGAACACTGGCTTATAATATGAAGTTATTAATTTCCATCCAAATACTCCCAAACCTCATACACAATATAATTATATTCATATTGTCAATTATACATTTATATGTTAAAATCTAAATCAATAAAAGATTTAAAATATTATAAATCTCAAAGCTTTGACCTGCATTTTAATAATATTAAATTTTTTGACCCATCCATCTTATTGAATTTAAAATTAATTATATTAGTTGAGAGATGGTATCTGAAAGATGAATTCCTTTTAATTACTATAGAAATACCATAGTGACTCCTTGAGGATATCTTGAGTTTTTATTCTAATTTGGATCTAAGATATTTGTCACACTTAAAATATAATAAGATATTAAAAAAAGTAAGTACTCTCTAATTTTAAAAAGGGTTAAAACTTAGATAAAATTTTAGTAAGATAAAAAATAAATAAACTCATGATATATTTTTAATTTTAGCATTGGATATCCTATATGCCAATTATAGGCTAAATTTTAATTTAAAATGTGAGACTCTTGTTTATAGAATTAGATTTTCCCGATAAAAATAAAAAGAAATAATACATTGAAATTTATTTTCTTTTTGCTTTTATAAGACCTCAGAAGTGAATTACTATGAAAATCTAATACCATACTTTGTATTTTGTTGTTGAATAAAAGTTTTTATTTTGAAAGTTTCATAAATATATATATTCCTTAATTTTCTTGAGTGAATGGCTATCCTTATACTTTATACAAATTTAAATATTTATATGTTTTTTTAAAATAAATTAAGAAGGATAAATCCATATTGGTGGAAAAATAATTTGAGCATTCTAAAATTTTAGTTTATTTATAAATTAGAGTCAATTTCTACAAAATTCTTCCAAAACATAGAAACAATTTCTATGGTATGCTCATGCTTAATATTTTTGTTTAGACACAATTGAAAACATGCCCTTAACAATATTGGGAAATTGATATCATGAAAAAATTATATATATTATTAAAGACATAAGATTAATAAATATAATTGTTATATTTATTATTACATAGAATATCGAAAAATATATTATTTAAATATTTAATAATTGTGACTAATAGAAAATCATAAACATCGAACCATAAATAATTTATCACATTATTTTTTCTCTTTATATTCAATAAGAATTATTGCACCATATTCTTCATTGTCACTACTACTGATTACTTGGACTATTAGCCTCTTTGCCATGCTTATTCTCTTACATGTGCCTACCATTTCCTCCACTTGTTTCACAATTTCTTTTAATATTTTTTTTTCTATTTTCAACTTGGTCTCATAATCCTTCTCGGTATCTACATTTAAGCATACTATAGAACTAGTGTCCACCCCTTTTTATTTATCCTTCAATATACTTAATGCGTACCCTTTTTCATCCTTCTCGATAGCATAGGTGTTCATCCTACCATCATGCACTGCCCTTCTATAAAATTACCATGGTCTATCATACAAGACATGACAAGCATCTATTGACATAACATCACATAGTATCTCATCCTTGTAAGAACCAATTTAAAAATTCTATCAAGTAGTATTTAGTTACTAGAATTTGATGTCCCATTTACAACCATGGGACTCTATATGGATTTGGGTGTTCAATATTCCTCAACCCAAGCTTTTTTACCATTTTTGTGGATACTAAATTGTTCATACTCCCACTATCCATAAAAACCTTGTAACATTTATCTCCTGATTTAAAAATCATTCTAAACAAGATCCTTCTCTACTCAATTTCATACACCTCCTTTTTTAGTTTCAACAATACCCTTTTATCATAAGAAATTATCCTTGTTCTGGTTCTTCTATGTACTTTTGTGAAGCAATACTATCTTCATCTACTTGTACAATTTGACTATAGGCTTCCTTTCCATGCACACTAATCTATTGTTCTTGAGGATACTCAAATACCCTATGTCCTTCATTCAAGCATCTACATCACTTATTAGCAAAACTATATCCTCTATCTTTACCAAATCCATCTTGTCCTCTTGACAATTCACCTTATTCCCAAGTACTTTCACTGAAATTACCTTGAGAAGTACTAACTTCTCCTTCTTGCAGATGCTATCCTCTATCAATATATGGTTTTTCTCTTCCTCAAGAGGATCATATTCTTCTCACATTATGTTAGTGGCTAAACAACAACATTTTATTTACCTTGAGAATATAATGATATGTCTCTTCAATCGTTCTAATTCTAACAAGACCAATGTCATATTTTATGGACAACCTTAGTTCATCTATATATCTTGCTATAGTTTGTTCATTTTTTTCAACGTGACCTACACTTATGGTCAATTTATAGAACTCCTTTGTATACTCTCTTACTTTTATATCTTTTTGCTTGAGGATTTGAATTCTTCTAAACAACACTATTTATTAATTTGATGGGAGGAATATAGCTTTCAATTTGGTGGCTATTTTCTCCTATGTCTTAATCTTTCCCTTTAATTTTTTATCTTTTTATTTGAATGCATACCCCTTCAATTATGTGCAACCAAATTTAGCTTCTTGGGGTCTTCTATCGATTCAAAATCAAAATATGTATCCATATCTATAATCTAGTCTATTAGATCTTGTATATTTAAACTTCCATTGTATGACAGGGTTTCTATCTTTGGCTTTCAACCAATATAAGAAATTTCCTAGATCATTTGTTCCTCTAGCTCTTCCTCTCACTTTTTAGCTCAAGCTTCTTATTGACTTGCTTCTTTTGCACTATCACTTATATCTTCTATTTTAATGCCCCTCCTTTGGGAAATTTTAATTGCTTCTGGTTGAACAGTAATACCTCCTAGCATTTCAGCCATATTTACAAGCTAAGGGCCTTACAGTATTTTTCTTCCTCATTGTGTCATCTCTTCTTTGGCATGTATCAATCCTCAGAGATCTTTTGCTTTGATACAAAAATTATGTAGTCATATGACTGCAACTCCCTCTATACAAAGATGTCATTTTTATCATACGATAACCATCCTTGTATGATGTTGCTTTTCTCTAGCATAGTGGGTTTATTACATGATAACTCTTTACCATAGGACCTATTCCTCTTATATAATTGCATGATAAAGCTTCTTGTATGATTAAAATTATGTACATCACATTGTATGATAAATCTCATTCCTTTGTATAATGTCTATTGTACAATGAATTTAAAATTGTGTGGTATACATTTTTCATCATTGTACAATCATGTGATAATTAATTGAATGGCATTGTTATGTTATCTTTCTCATAGCTGAATTCTTTATAACAATTCAAATTGAATTATTCTCTTAAGACCTTTTCATTGAATAAATAGTATAGTGCCACCTTACCTGTAAACTACCTATTATTGTTTTTCTTCTACGTTCGTGGTCTCGAACATATATATCTTCTCTCTCCTTAGGCTTCTCTTCCCATGGATTCTCTTCCCCAATATTATCTTCCAAAATAATTCCAAATGTTTCCTCCTTTTTTATTTCTCTCTCCCATCCTCTCCTTTAATCCATTTTTGCTTCCCTCTTAATATAAGATTTGGATGGTTTCAAGTAAAAACAGTTTGTTTCTTCTTCCTCTCTCAATAGTTAGATAGTTTTACAACTATGATTGGTTCATTACTCTAACTTGGTAGATGCTTCCATGTCAACATGAGAATTGAAGGCTATGATATGAAGTATGTATAGTAATAGATCAATATTTGAATATGTCACCATAATTCATCATGATTTCTCTTATTCTTTTTGTCACTTAGGCTAAGTTGTTCATCCTTTTTGTATTAATAATATTAAACTAAACTACAGTGATTAATATATATATGTAATTTACTTTTAAAGTAAGAAATGATATGATATTCATATTATATCAACATTGATGATGTACGCATTGTATGAAATCAGTGTATTTTACCAATGATATATTATAAATGTTGCAGATTAGATTTTACTATTCTAAGTGGAATTAAGAATAGATAAATTTTCATGGTTACCATATATTCAATAATTTTTCCATGACAAGGATTAATGCAAAAAATATAGACCCAAACTTATTTCATTCTATGTCAAACTATTTTCTCCTACCTTTCTTAGGACATAGAGGATTTACGTACCATCCAATTTAAATATCATGCAATTTATTAGTATGCATATTTCATTATGGTCAAGTTTTTTATTTGATTTTATTGTATAACATGGTTGAGGAGTCCAAAATCTTGTATATATCATTTTGTAGGCTGTTATCTAATTTTTATGATGATAGCTTTTTTACTTACAATGTGCTTATGCAAAATTTCTTCCTAGGATATTTCATATATGTTTTCTTATTTAGGAGGTTCGACAAGGAAGTAGGTTTTAAAGACACATAAAAGTTAAATTTTTATTCCAATGATAATTTTTTGCTTGGAACATCAAGCTCCATTATATTGACGTTTGATTGTCTTAGTTGTTGGCCAAATAAAATGTTTAAGTCTTATTATTTGAATGATATTTTGGGAAATAAAAGGCTATTTTTGGGGATGTGTGATGATATTTATACATCTGGTAAATAATACAAATATCACCTTTTATGTGGAAGAAAAATGGAAAAATAAAATGTGACTAGAAAAAAGGAGGAACATATTATTGTTCTCAAGAAGTTGAATTTGCAAAATGATGATAGAGTGGTGCAAGGATGTTTGAAGTGTGAGATTGAATCTCTAAGGTTTTTTCACCTTAGAAATATACTATCTCTACTAAATATTAACTATGAAATCATTGTCTCTACTATGGCAAAAATAATGTACAAGAACATAATTGAGACAATAGTTTTTGTATGGTACATAGGATATAGGGATTTGAAATTTAATATTATATTTTGCATGGATTTTATGGATATTTGGCATGGGCCACCTATAACCCATGGTTGAAAATATTTTTATATTTTATTATATTAGTAACTAGGACAAGAGTTTTGAAAAAAATATATATAAAGCAAAAAAATTGTCATTGTAAAACTTAAGTGATATCTATTATTATTATAAGTGTCTTGGCTCATGGAGAGGAGATTGGAATAATTATTTTCTTCGGAAATATTATTTGGTGTTGCCCTATCTCAAGGGTGTTTCAATATTTGTGTCTATTTTGTGAATTATTTTGTGCATAATTCATTGTGGATGGATGTTTTTATTATTTTTGCATAAAAAGTGAATTGTTTTTGTTAAAAAGAAGTGAGGTTCATAAGAAATGGTATTATAATGATGATTTTTGCAAAGGTGGGGGGTTTATATTTTTAATGGATTGCAAAGTTAGGGTATCTATTTTCTAGAAAAATGTCTAATCTTCTAGAGGCCATATCTCTATAAGGAGGTTTCTGATATAGATGATTCTTATACCAATTTATGTGCAAATTGAAGAGCTTATAAATGAAGGGTAATATGAAAGAATATAATATGTATTAATGGAGATACAACCCTATGAATTCAGTCATATAAAACAAGGGCAATGATGATTTTTCAAGTCATAGGAAAACAAAATTATAAAATTGTCTTAACTAGATTACAAGCATCTTAGTTGTACTCTGATTTTCCTTGAAGAAAATCTTCAAAATTAATTATTTATAGCAAGGAATAGAGGAAAATTGAGGAGCATTTTTTTTTTTATAAATCCTAGTTACATTGGAAATTATTATGGGTTAAGGTCATAGAGTTACAAGAATTTTCTAGGGAAAAATAAGAGAAAGTATGTGAATAAATGAGAATATTAAGTGAAAAATGAGTAGTTTTATAGAAGAAATAAGCATGGAGATAATAATTCTTACTAAAGAAATAAACAAGTATGTAAATTACATAGAATTGTATAAGGAAGAGATAAATATGATAGTGTGCAGGCTAAAGGAACCACAACTTTAGCTTCAAATAAACCAAGCAATAATTATGAATAATTGTTTGATTCTAAAATATTCAATTTACAAGTTTATATTTGCATGCAAAAGGAAAATGTTTTTATATCTATAAAATATTTCAAAAATGTCATTTTATTGATATTTCTTTGGCTATTGTTTTGAAGGTCTAAGAAAATAAAATTAAAGAAAAAAAACTTGACAATAAGAATGTTCAAATTTTCTAAGATTTAAAGAATATTGTGGACAAGTATATTTTTTAATACAAATTTCTATGCCAACGATGTTTAAGTAATTCCTTCCTTCAATAATACTATTTTGTGTTTCTCTACCTCAAGGGTGTTTCAATATTTGTATCTATTTTTGTTAATTATTGTGTGCATATTTCATTATGGATGGATGGTTTAAGGTTTTGTGTAAAAGGTGAATTGTTTTTGTTAATAAGAAATGAGGTTCATAACAAGTGGAATCAGAGTGATGATTATGTAAAAGTGGGAAGTTTCTATTTTTTATGGATTGCAAAGCTAGGATAGTGACAATTTTGGAAGAGTGGGGATATTAGAAAAATATGTCATTTTCTAGAGGTCGTATCTCCATGAGGAGATGCCTAATTTAGATTATTATTATACCAATTTATGTGGAATTTGAAGGGCTTTAAAATGATGGGTGATATGAAAGAATCCAATATGTATTGAGGGAGATACAACCCTATGAATTCAGTCATATAAAACAAGGTCAGTGATGAGTTTTCAAGTTAAGAAAAATAAAATTATAAAAATGTCTCATCTAGAGTAAACATCTTAGTTGTACTATGATTTACCTTAAAGAAAATCTATAGAATTAATTATTGATAACAAGGAATAGACGAAATTTAAGGTTTTTTTTAAAACCCCTAGTTATTTTTCAAATACTAGCTGCATTGGAATTTTTTTTGGGTTGAGGTCATTGAGTAGAGGAGTTTTCTAGTGAAAAGGAAGAGAAAATATGTGAACAAATGATAATAATAAGTGAAGAAATGAGTAGTTTTGTAGAAGAAAATAGCAAGGAGATCATAATTTCTACTAAAGAACTAAACAAGTAGGTAAATTGCACAGAACTAGTACAAGGAAGAGATAAATATGATAGTGTGTAGGGTAAAGGAAACACAACTTTAGTTTCAAATAAACCAAGAAATAATTAGGAAGAATTGTTTGATTCTAAAATATTGATTTTGCAAGTTTATATTTCTATCCAAAATAAAAATGTTGTTATACTTATAAACTCTAGCAAAAAATATTATTTCATTGATATTGCTTTGGCTATGATGTTGAAGGTCTAAGAAAATAAAATCAAAGAAACAAAGCTTGAAGGTAAGACTGTTCAAAATTTTCAACAATTGAAAATTACCATGGACAAATATGTTTTAGATTCAAATTTCTATGCCATTGAAGTTTGAGTAATTCCTTATTTCATTAACATTATATTGTGTTACCCTACCTCAAGGGTATTTCAATATCTATTTCTATTTTTTGTGAATTATTTTATGTGTAGTTCATTGCGGATGGATGTTTTTATTATTTTTCATAAAAAAAGAATTATTTATGTTAATAAGAAATGATGCTCATAACAAGTGGTATCAGATAAATGATTCTAGAAAGTGGAAGGTCTATATTTTTTTTGGATTGTAGAGTTACAAAAGCGTTTTGCCAAAACCATGTCTCATATTTTCGAGGTCATATCTCTATGAGGAATTGTCAAATTTAGATAATTATTTGACCATTTTATGTGGAATTTGAAGAGCTTCAAAATAAGTGGTCAATAAAATAATTTAAGTAGATATATAACCCTCTCAATTTAGTCATCCAAAATAAAGGTAGTGATAATTTTTTTTAAGTCATGAAAAAATAAAATTGGAAATATCTCTTAGCCAGGGTAACCATCTTAGTTGTAGTTTGATTTATCTTCAAGAAAACCTATAGAATTAATTATTGATAGCAAGGAATAGGGAATATTTGAGGATATTTTATTTTGATAAACCCTAGTTATTTTTGAAATCCTAACTACATTGGATTTTTTTGGGTTGAGCTCATAGAGTTAGAAGAGCTTTCTAGGAAAAAGAAGAGCAAATATGTGAAAAATTAAGAATATTTAGTGAACAAATAACTAGTTTTGTAGAAGAAATAGGTAAGGAGATAAGAATTTATACTAAAGAAATAAAAAAATAGGTAAATATAATAGGATTGATAGAAGAAAGAGATAAATATAATAGTGTGTAGGCTTAAGGAAATACAAGTTTGGTTTCAAATAAACCAAGTAATTATTAGAAAGAATTATTTGATTCTAAAATATCCATTTTGCATGTTTATGGCTACATCCAAAAGAAAATAGTTGTGATATCTATAAACTCTAGCAAAATATATAATTTCATCAATATTACTTTGGCTAAGGTTGTAGATAAAAGCAAAGAAAATCAAAGAAATAAAGCTTGAAGGTAAGAATGTTCAAATTTTCTAAGATTTGAGAATTACCATGGACAAACATGTTTGACATTCAGATTTCTATGCCATTGAATGGGATGATGTAGATACTATTACTATTAATATACAAAAGAAGTTTATGTAGTTCTGGTATAAGAAAAAAAAAAATAGTATAAGATATTTTCTAGTGTAAGAGACAAGGATACAAGGAAAAATAATAATATATGACAATAAAACAAGTTGAGGAAGAAACTACCTAGGTTTTGTAGGTGAGTTGGAGAGGAGAGGGCAATCCTCCAAGGGAGGTCCCAAGTTCGAATCTCCACCCTACCAAAAATCTGAATTGGGTACCCAAAATCTAATTGATAATGTTGGTGTAGGAAGGGTCGGGTGCAATCCCCGGGTGACTTTGATGGTGTAGAACCCCCTTTTCATGGTCTCTCAGACCAAGGTGGCCCCGTAAGGGGTTTTTCGCCAAAAAAAAAAAAAAATTAAGGAAGAAACATTAGAACCTAAAATAAAATCCAAGAAATTAGTAGTAGTAGTAGTAGTAGTAGTAGTAGAGTCCATGGAAGAAACAAAAACAAAGGTTGCAACATATCACCATCCACACCACTAGGAGTAGCACCAATCTTGGAGGTATGGTCTATGACAAAAATATAATGGTTCTAAAAGGAATTAAAATGGAACCAAGTATGGCAGTGTTTGAAAATAAATCATAGTGATTTTTGTTTTTAGAGTGATGCAACAACTTTATAAAATAAATGGACCCAACACTCAAATAACCAAAGTAGAGCAACAAAAGTGTGGATCCTACAAAATAATTATGCATGTTCATGTGGCATGAGGAGAGCTTGGCATTAGTGCAAACCATCACCAAGTAATATTTCACAATGATGGATGGATGATCAATATTGGTAAATGTTGTTGACATTGCACAACGTACCCCAAATTTGGAGATCCACTTGAAATTTTGATTTTGATGTGACTTTTTGTTTACATTGAGTGTTTTGTTGGTTAATTTATACCAAACAATTTTGTAGGGTTGATTACAAAGTTAAATTACATATCAAGGTTTCAAGGTATTCAAAGAGAGTTTAAGTTCATGATGTCAAAAACATGTTGACAATGGTCATGATTTTAGCATTAATATTTTTACACTTTGATCTCATTATCAAACTTTAGGAGACTCAGGGAGAAGCTCCTCATAACTCTCAATGGGTTAAATTCCACAATATTTAAGGAAGAGGTCAAAGTTTAAGCCTTGTTATACCATGCATAAATCATATACGAGATAAACTACATATTTTAATGGTAAACTTTGACTTGTATCATTTACATTTTGAATTGCAATTTAAATATTAAATTTATTTTGTGCTCAATCCCTTGATTATTTATAAATTCCTCTACATTAAAAATAAATAAAAAATAAAATAATAATATAAAAATAAAATAAAAAATATAATATAATAAAAAGGTAAATAAAGGTCATTTGACATTTACATAACTAGTTTTGAATTAATTCTAAATCTATTTACATGTTTTTAGGTTACCTTAAGTAGTTTTGAATTAACTCTAAAGCTATTTACGTGTGTTCAGGTTACCTAAAAGAATGTTATGATGGCACAATTTTTGAGATGAACTTGAAGGCATCCAAGGAGTGTGGTTAATTACCACAATTAATTGAGATGAACCTGAAGGCATAGATTCCAAGGAGGAGGAGGAGTGTGGTTAATGCGAAGACATAGATTCCAAGAAGTGTGGTTAATGCGATAGGGTACAATTTTTGAGGCATATGCAAGGTACCTGAAGGCATAGATTCCAAAGAGGAGTGTGGTTAATGTGAAGACATAGATTCCAAGGAGTGTGGTTAATGTGATAGGGTACAATTTTTGAGGCATATGAAGGCATAGATTCCAAGGAGGAGAAGCGTGGTTAATGCAAAGACATAGATTCCAAGGAGTGTGGTTAATGCGATAGGGTATAATTTTTGAGGCATATGCAGGGTACCTAAAGGCATAGATTACAAGGAGGAGGAGTGTGGTTAATGCGAAGACATAGATTCCAAGGAGTGTGGTTAATGCAATAGGGTACAATTTTTTAGGCATATGAAGGCATAGATTCCAAGGAGGAGGAGTGTGGTTAATGCAAAGACATAGATTCCAAGGAGTGTGGTTAATGCAATAGGGTACAATTTTTTAGGCATATGAAGGTATAGATTCCAAGGAGGAGAAGTGTGGTTAATGCTATAGGGTATAATTTTTGAGGCATATGCAAGGTACCTGAAGGCATAGATTCCAAGGAGGAGGAGTGTGGTTAATGCGAAGACATAGATTCCAAGGAGTGTGGTTAATGCGATAGGGTACAATTTTTGAGGCATATGAAGGCATAGATCCCAAGAAGGAGGAGTGTGGTTAATGCAAAGACAGATTCCAAGGAGTGTGGTTAATGCGATAGGGTACAATTTTTAAGGCATATGAAGGCATAGATTCCAAGGAGGAGGAGTGTGGTTAACACGAAGACATAGATTCCAAGGAGTGTGGTTAATACGATAGGGTACAATTTTTGAGGTATATGAAGGCATAGATTCCAAGGAGGGGGAGTGTGGTTAATGTGAAGACATAGATTCCAAGGAGTGTGGTTAATGTGATATTGTACAATTTTTGAGGCATATGAAGGTATAGATTCCAAGGAGGAGTGTGGTTAATGCGAAGACAGAGATTCCAAGCAGTGTGGTTAATGCAATAGGGTATAATTTTTGAGGCATATGCAGGTACCTGAAGGCATAGATTCCAAGGAGGAGGAGTGTGGTTAATGCGAAGACATAGATTCCAAAGAGTGTGGTTAATGAGATAGGGTACAATTTTTGAGGCATATGAAGGCATAGATTCCAAGGAGAAAGCGTGTGGTTAATGCGAAGACATAGATTCCAAAGAGTGTGGTTAATGCAATAGGGTACAATTTTTGAGGCATATGTAGGGTACCTGAAGGCATAGATTCCAAGGATGAGGAGTGTGGTTAATGCGAAGATATAGATTCCAAGGAGTGTGGTTAATGCAAAGAGGAGTATGGTTAATGCGAAGACAAAAATTCCAAGGAGTGTGGTTAATGTGATAGGGTACAATTTTTGAGGCATATGAAAGCATAGATTCCAAGGAGGAGGAGTGTGGTTAATGCGAAGACACAAATTCCAATTTTTGAGGCATAATGAGATAGGGTACAATTTTTGAGGCATATGCAGGGTACCTGAAGGCTTAGATTCCAAGGAGGAGGAGTGTGGTTAATGTGAAGACATAGATTCATATGCAGGGTACCTGAAGGCTTAGATTCCAAGGAGGAGGAGTGTGGTTAATGTGAAGACATAGATTCCAAGGAGTGTGGCTTAGATTCCAAGGAGGAGGAGTATGGTTAATGTAAAGACATAGATTCCAAGGAGTGTGGTTAATGCGATAGGATCCAATTTTTGAGGCATATGCAGGGTAAACCAGCAGATACAATGCTTGAGAATGGTCAAGCACAGTCTCCTTGCCACATATACCAAGGCATCCACTAAGTGGCATAGTTGATTCATATTGTTTAGTGTATTCATGTTGATATATTCCCCCACTGTGTTGTTCTCGGATGCATGTGGGACTCACATTCTGTCACCTCATTTCATATCGAGTTGTTTTTATTCCATCACCTACCTCATCTCAAATGTATGTTAGCAATTCACTTCGGTTGAAGCATATGTAGTAGAGGATAAAGGTTCAAGACATACCATGGAGAATGCTTGGATTTTTTTGTTTCAGATGCAATCTTACGGATCCCATAGAAGCTAAGGTGTGCTCATTTCACCATATACGATGGACATGGAGATATTTTATCTGCAGAATATGTTTATACCCATTTACATGGGGAAAGCACTGCATCGTTGCCCTTTCAGGTTCACTTCAGAGGTTACGGGTGGCACCGCAGGTTAATCGTACATCGTAATTAACCCCAAGTCTCAAACTCTTCACCATGGCATTGTTGTATTTGTTGAAAGAAAATCAAATTTTATAGGTTACAATTTACCCAGAAAGATGGTCACTTCATGTTCTCGTGTAATGTTATTGAAACTCCAATGCAACAGACGCTACTCCCAGCATTCCAGTTTCTTTACCGTTTCCTGTAACAACTCTACATGTTTTGTCGAATAAATAGAAGAGCATTATGAATTCGATACATGCCATGTTTTGTTGAATAAAATAAAATAATGATATCTATTGGGTTAGTGATAGTGAAAGAGTGATTCAAAGGCATGGGAAATATCCTGGAAAAGGCACTGGAAAGACTTGAAGCAACAATCAAATCCTCACATATTCATTTATGGATTATCAGACCAATATGAAATCCACCCTATTTGCAGTAAGCACTCATTGATGCGATGGATATAGATATGATGGAGGCAACGAAAGCGGCTTATGCTCACGATTTCATCAGCTACTTAAAGGATGGATATGATACAGAGGATATGATACATAGGCTATGATACATAGGATATGATATTCAGGATCATGAATATTGTGAATATGAAATTGACGATGCCATGACAAAAGCTTCACTACATGACCTATACGGGAATTGTAGTGTAGAGATATTGGAAAAATTAAATGCTACTTACGGGAGAAATACATCGAGAAAATCAAGATCCATATTTTCAATTGGCATAAATAATAGATAGGAACATGGACTCCAATTTTCTATATCAAGTATGACAGTGGTATCAATAAATTTTTCTGTATCCCATGCCACAGTAGATCTAATATTTTGCTAATTGCAGGGCAGGATCATGCAAAATTCATAGATGCAATATGTAGGCATTGTTCGTAAGCATCTTCAAAGGTTTGTTGGCATCATTGTCGATGGGGACGTTGGAATGAGACACGACGAGTAGGATGTTTAGGTATTTATCAAAGTAAAGTGCCCAATAAATGAGTATGAATGTGATAGTCATTTCCAAAGCAATTTTAATGGTAGGGGTGGTTGCTACGATGGATTCATGAGGGTAAATTCCCAATGTTTTGGTTGAGATGTGGCAGAAGAAGTTCTAGGCGCACCTACCAAAGCAGAGAAGATAGTGTCATAGAGACAAAGAATAGATTTTTGAAGTAATACAATATAAAGTTAATAGAAAAGGAGTGGATCATTGTTCAAAATTTTGATTATTGCCAACAAAAAAAAAAAAAACATTAAAAGAACTATGCAAAACTACAGAATATGATGGACTGTATGAAGCTCAAGAATTTTCTACTAAATTCATTTTACTTTCTTTGTCAGTTGAAAATTGTCATTCAGCAAATGTTATTCCAACATGATACTTGGATCAAATTGGAGAGGGTGGGATATATACTCCAAGATTTGTGGCCATCATTTTGAGTGAGCAGATTGCAGAGGACACAACTGCAGTATGGACAATGACCAATGAAGAAAAACCTATTGATGATATGGTGAATGGAGTGGTGCTAATAATGTTGGCATTTGAAATCTAGGATCAGTGACAGATGATATCAATAGCTTCTCAAAGCGTTGAATAGATACCACTACACCTATTATTTTGTAAGTTAATATCGGTCTTTCAATAGTTTGATTGAATTGAGAGATTTCTCTTTTATGGGTCAATTCATATTCTAAATATGTCAATTCAAGGGTTGGTTGGATAATGTAATGAATAATCCGTTATGGCTAATTACTTTCAATAGTTTGGTTGAAATAAGAGATTTCTCTTTTATGGGTCAATTCATATTCTTATATTATTTCAAACAGAAGAAAAATAAACTCAAAGCCTATGGAAGAATTTGAATGGATTCTTGTTGAAGAAAGTGTTATGAAAATGAACAAGACGATTTGGAGCAAGTGCATGTTGAAAGTTTGATTTTGTGGAAGAGCATCTCCTCCCTGGTTGTTGGACTGAAGAAATTTCACACATTGTAATTTGATTGAAGCAAGGTATTCTGAAAGGAGCATTATTTCAATATCTTTCATTTTGATAAGTTATATGCATGCATATGATATAATTATTTACTTTTTTAATATATTGCATTATTTCCTTAGAATATTACATCACATTAATTTTGTACTATGTGAATATTGGTCATATTAATGTTGGTTTAATTCATAATATTTGTTGATACAAAGATTATGGAAGTTTTAAAAGTTATAGTGACTTGTTTTTATTTTATTTATTTTTCTAAACCTAGCCTTTTATTTTTGTTAAAGTTTCATCAAATAAAAAAATAAAAACCCAAAAAGAAATACGTGAATTTCAAAATTAAAATTAAAAATTTCATTTTATGTAAATTCACATTTTTTTATAATGAAAATTTGAAGTTTTAAACTTTGCATAGTTTTTCCAAATAATCATTTAGTTTCATTTTATGTAAAATTGAAATTTCAATAAATTTCAATTCTTCATTAAAGTGAATAATTAATATGATATTTTAAAGTTTTTATATTTGAAAATTTAAGTTCAATTATTTTTATTCTTATGCTAATATTAATAATTTGATATAAAACTTGATTAACAATCTAAGATAAAATTTTGATTAACAATATGAGATCAAATTTGCTTAACAATTTGAGATAAAATTTGATTAAAATTTTGAGATAAAATTTGATTAATAATTTGAGACAAAATCAATTAAAATCAAATTTTCAAAGGTTAAAATCAAATATTTATTGAATATTGAAGGTTGTTAGTTGATCAATAATTTCACCTTTTCATAAATTTCATGAACAATAAACTCATTGTAAATCAAATCAATCAAAATAGGCCCCTTGTTAACAGGCATATGCAACACTGAGATATCCAATTAACTTTTGGCATTTCATATTTTCAATAAACATTGTAAGCAGATAAACAAATTGAACAGATTCTTGGAGAAATCACAAATATTTTCTTACAAGAGAGGGTATCCGGGCATAATCCAAATTGTGAGTATATTCTTGTGATTGGATAAAAATATCATTCAACAGAATTGGCGCTAGAAGGATGGTCTACTTGAAGGTATTTGATTTGATTTACAAATTTCTTTTTAATTTGTTCACATTTATTGTTGGAAATTCTCTAATTTATGATATATTAATTCTAATATTTTGCAAATTGAGAATATTCCTTAATTTTATGGTCTAATTGATACATTTTTAATGAACATGATGATCTATCAGTTTAACATTTGAAAATTGGAACTCTTTTCATTTCAATATCATTAAACACTTGTTGTGTTCATTATCAAAAATAGAACTGAAAATCATAATCATAATATCTAAGGCTTATTAAGATACTATTTTCCATAGCATTTCTCCTACGAAGAGGATCATAAGGTCCAATATTTAGTCGATTATTATTCCACCCAATAGCAGTTCATTGCTACCCATCATCCCATTTATTCCTCCACCAATAATTCCAATGGCAAGAATAATAGCTTGGTTAGGTGATCATAGCAATCCTTTAAACATTTCTAGAGTAGCCCATGACATTCCAAAAATACAGAAATATATTTACCTAAATATAAACATGATGGAATTAGAATTTTTGAAGAGCATATTCAAGCTTACAAGGATACCTTGATTATACTGCAAGTTGAACATGAGGATGTTGCTTGTAGAATATTTTCTCTCACATTAGATGAAATGACATATTATTGGTACACTAGTTTACCTACCAATTCTATTACGTCCTAGGTTGAGTTGAAAATTACTTTCGTGAATCAATTTAGGCTACCCATAGATCCTGCTATAATTTATAGATCATTTTGTGTTAGCCAAGAGAGAGCCTAATGAACCTCTGAGATTGTTCAATACTCATTTCCATAAATTGTATAGTAGGTTTTTTGCTCCTTATAATCTTTAGCTAGTTTTTGCCATACATATGTACTTTAGGGCATTGGACCTTTTAACATCTATGTTTTTAAGGTGAGTTCCTAAAATCACTACACTTCACATGGCATACAGTGAGGCATTGATTGTAGAACAACAATTGATGCCACAAGGTTTTGGGATAGGATAATTTTCTTCCATAGGACAATGAGGTATTTATAATCAAGTGCCTATGATCAATCAGGCTTTGTCACAACAAATGCCAATGTTGAATGCCATGTCATTCAATAAATTAAATTTGCCATGCAATCCACCTATCATACCCACTTATTCTACCACTCCACAATATTTATAAAATCAATTCACAACTCATAAAATAACTGAAACAAATGCTCAAATTATGTCTTCATTCTTTAATACAACACCCACTCAAATTCTTCAACATTTCATCAAAACACAACAATATTTCCACATGTTGCTCAAAATTAAAAATTTCCAAATTTTCAAAATACCACTACTGTAAATAACTCAACCAATAAAACTACTATAGGATAAAATAATTGGCATAATTATTAAAATGACCTACAAAGGTTTGTCTAAAGACTCAATACTGACATGGTTCAAATATAGAAACAATTGTCTGAAAATTCTCATCAAAACAAAAATTTTAGTTTTCAAAGAAACCCATGAAATACTTGTTCGGAAAATGGAGGAGTACCCAATCCTATTGCCAATCAAACCAATGCTCCAGTTAATACAAATCAAACTAGCACCATTTTTAATATTTTGGATTTAGCTTTAAACAATTTGTGTAGGGTATATTCTATGACACAACATAGTGAGAATGAATACCCTAAATTCAAAACAATACTAGATATTCTACAAAAAGATATAGATAACATGGAAATTATTTCAGATGAAGATCCTTCCCAACATGATAGAACTAGAAAAAGAAAATAATTAGTGCTAATAGTTGAAACATTTGAATCAACTAAATAATATGGAGAAGGGTATGGTGGGTCTATAGAAGAGGAATTTCAAGATTTCAGATAATTTAAAAATTGAAATCACAATTACAAGCTTACGAGTAATACTAAAGCACCATTTACTTATTCTACTCCCCCAAATGAAACCATCATTCCTCCTGATACACAGGCTAGTAACAATCACATGCCTTCATTTAAAGTTGATCTGCCTCAACTACCACATGATAAAATTGCATATAATATTGTGAAGGATTTAAAGAAAACAAAAGCGAATATATCTTTATTTTATATTGCTAAGTTGACTAATCAACAAAAAAAAATTATGCAGGCCTTCGGTGATCAAAGAAAAAATATTTTATCTTTTGAAACATCCTTCCCTATCACTGGTTGGACATCCATCCGATGCATTCCGATACAGTAGGCATTGAACCTGCTGAACCGAGTCCTCTCTTTGGAATAGAGAGCATTTCAAATAGGTTCTAGTATTAACAACAACACCTTTTATCTTATCTATAAGGGTCTCAACCTTTAAAATGCCAATCTCACCCCTGGATGAGAGAGATTTATTGGAATAGAGGGCAACCAACCCTTTATAAAAACTTTGTCTTTTTAAAACCTTTAAGAGTCTCCCACTTTATATTATAAGGTCGAGTCGTTTTATATACGTATTAACAACTGAACTCCAATTATAGATAGAGAGGAGCCGAGGTAAGCGAGTGCATGCTATCTCCCTCGTTTTGAGATAAAAGGTCGAGTGCTGGCTTCCTTTAGGCCCCCCAAGTTTATAAGCATCTCAAAGGGGGCAAAGCTTAAGCTCTCCTCTCCCCGCCCATGTTTTAAAAAGGCAAGGGCCCTGCCCCCCCTCTCAAAATAGCCGTTTGAAAAAGCCAAAAGAAAATAAAAGACTTGAAATTGGTGGTTTTTGTTTTTGCTTTTATAAAGGCGGGGTCGGTCTTTGACCGTGTCTCTCGTGTTATAAGTACATATGGCGCAAGACGATTTCACATATCGAGGTCGGAATGGGATCGGGTGTTTCACGCTCTCAACAATAAGGTGCCCGTGGAAGATTGATGGCGAATTGAACGCCATGGACCTCTTGAAAAAGCCCGAATCCAACCAATCTTGGGATCCAGTCTATCTATCTATCTATCTAATAGGGAGATAGATTGGGATTCGATCTAGCCACAGGTTCATGTTGGTCAAAATGACCATACTTAGGGAAATAAGGAGCAATATTCCCAAAAATTTTCTAAGTACGGAGATCAGTCATGATTTCGCAATATTTTGGATGCTAAAGACCTAGCTAAGGTGAAAGGTCATGATTTTGTGACACTTTGGAGGTTTAATAGACGACTAAAGTAGAAATTTATGATTTCATGATATTTTGGGTGCCAAAGACTCAAATAAGGTGAAAAGTCATGATTTCACAATATTTCGAGTGTCAAAGACTCAACTAAGGCAAAAGGTCATGATTTTGTGACATTTTGAGGGCCGAAGACTTAGCCAAGGTGAAATGTCACAATTCCATGATATTTTGGAGGCCTAAGACTCGACTAAGGTGGAAATTCATGATTCTACAACATTTTGAGTGTCGAAGACTTGACCAAGGTAGAAGATAGCAATTTTGTGACATTTTGAGGGTTGAAGACCCATCTAGGATGGAAGGTTGCAATTTCGCAACATTTTGAAGGCCAAAGACTCAACTAAGGTGGAAAGTCATGATTTCGTGACATTTTGAGGGTCGAAGACTCAACTAAGGTGGAAATTCATGATTCCATGATATTTTGAGGGCCAAAGACTCAACTAAGGTGGAAAGTCACGATTTCGCAACATTTTGAGGGTTGAAGACTTAGCCAAGGTGGAAGGTCATGATTCCATGGTATGTTGAAGGTCGAAGACCTAGCCAAGGTGAAAGGTCATGATTCCATGACATATTGAAGGCCAGGTGGACCACGATGTCTAAATAAGTTAAGAAATATTGCCTTAACAAGAAGATCTCAAACCACTTTTGGTTGAGGATTCCATACTTTCTGCAATAGCTTCTAAACCAGAATGAGCCTACGGGCATGATGTTGTAACAACTTTTAGTTTGTTCTATTATGTAAAACTCTTATATATAGAATGAGCGACCAAAACAAATGGTCGGCTCTTAGGTGTTTACAAGGCTATGTATATAGACTTCTAAAAATCTTAATAAAGATCATCCATTCTGGTTCTTGGCTCATTGGTGTTTCAAATCAAGTATGTATGTGTTGTCTATTGCTAATATAAATCTAAGTTGAATGTAACCTATGCATTAATTCTTAATCTAGATTTTTGCATTAAATATTCAATTAGATCTGCAATTTACTTCATGGATAAGATGTGTTTAAATAAGACATTCACCAAGGGTTTTAGTTTCTATGTTTTGGTTCTGTTATGCTTCTCTGCAAAAGGTTGTGGTAGTTGCTCTTGTTGTTGCTTAATATGTACCATTTTAACTCTCTAGCCATAGCTATATTTCCCTCTCTTTATGCATTTCCCTCTCTCCATTTTCCTAAAATAAACAAAGGAACCAACCTCCTCTAGAGATTGAACTAGGTAGACTTTATTCTGACCTGGTCTTTCAATGTTGGCAAAGTCTTGGGTGCAAACGTAACCAAAGGTAGATTTTGCTCCAATAGTTTTTGGCATGCCCGATGGGACACAAATCCCACACATTATACAGATCAAAGCCCTGGTGAATAGCTTTGCCCTATCAATATTTTTTACATCACCTAGCGACTCCACACCAGAAAATAACCTTAGAAAAATCCTTACCCAGCTTCTGGTCATGAACCATCTTTCATGATAACTAGATCTAAAGCAAAAAATTTAGAAGAACCCATAGAGTTCTTCGAACTACACCTTGGTAGCCTCTGAGCTAACCCTATTTTGGTTGCTAGAACAACTTTTGCTTACATAAACAATTCAAGACATGCCAATACTTCCCCTATAGCCCTCCCTAGAACTGTTGCTAGCAAAAACTTAGCTCCAGTTATCTACACAACCGCAATGGCTGGAAATCTATCGATTCTGCCCTACCCCACATGGAACCATACAAGCCCCCTGAACTTGGAAGCTCAACATCCGATCCTTGCAGTAGCCCTAAAAGCTCTACCCTAGTATGACGGTACTGGAAATACGACTTATGAACATTGTCTAGATGTAGTTGCATTGGCCCCCATACATAATATCCAAGAAGAGGATGTTATGATAAGATTGCTAGTCATTTCATTGAAAGGGAAAATGCTCTATTGGTATAGAGCTCTTGAAAATCAGACCATATCTACATGGGCCCAACTTACTGGCAAATTAGTGGAAGAATTCAATGAGCAGACAGATCCTTTCTCCCTGTTGAATCAGTTTACTATTATTCAAAAACACCCACAAGAGGAGATCATAGATTTCAATATCAGATTCAGTAGGACTTGGTAAAGAGTACCTGATGGTTTGAGACCAACACATGAACAAGCAATGTATTATTATTTGAGAGCTTTTAACTCAGATATAAGTATGGCAATTAGATAGTCTCATGTACACACCTTCCCTAAGATTTATCAAGAAGCATAGAAGGCAGAAAAGGACCTGATTGCTATTGGTAGATTTCCACCCAAAACAATGATGCCTATTTTTCTAGATCTACCTCAAGCATCAAGTGTTGCTTTCCCAACTAATTCTAGTCTTCCCAAATGGACTGGACAACCTAACATCCCATTAATACAAGCTCCTCCTACGCTTCCAATGCTTCCCCCTATTCCTGCACTCCCCATAGCCATGGTCCCATCAACTCCAGATCCTCAACTGGCAGTTCTACAAGATCTGCAAGCTTCTTATAAGACTCTGGAAAATAAATTCATATCCATGGAATACAGAGAAGTAGAGAGAAATTCCTAGCCAAGGAGGTTCCCACAAGTGACTAGAGACCAAGCTTCCACGAGTGGTAGGAACTATGATAAATCTAGCATGGTTTATGCCAATGAAGATAGTGAACCCAGTAACGCTTCAATAGAATAAGTTTTCTGGTGTTCCACATGCAACGACCCTCATGGCGAGACTTCTTGCATGATTCATCAGCATCAGATCCAGAAGGTGGCTATTGAAAAGGTTGAGAGATCCCTCAAAGGTCAGATTAATATGATCAGAGAAGAAGACCAGAATTTTATGATGCCTTCTCTTGAACAAGTCTCAGTTCTAACTAGATTGGGAAAGAAACCATTCCAGGTTGATCCCAAGGAACTTAACCCTTTGAAGGTACCCTCACCTATAAGGAGCCCAACTGAGAAAATACCTCCTTTCGAGAAGATTCCCCAAAACTCAGATCCAAAAGGAGCAGAAGTTCGCAAAGAAACACCTCCACAGAGAGAAGCAGAGACCCAAGAGCAAGCCAGGGATAAATTGAGATACCCCTCACTGACTAAGCGTCAAAGAGTTGATGCTACTCAGGGGTACAGAAATAGGTTTGACACAATGATAAAAGAAAAAAGTGTCGATTCCCTCCCATTCAACATAGTTGAGGAAATAAAGAAAACCCTTCCAAGGCCACTATGTATGAAGCCCTGTGAATCCCAGGACAGATAGACCTACTACAAGAATATTTAAGGTCTATGAAAAATAAGAGCAGAAGCCCAGTTCAGTTGGATTCTACACAAGCTAGTCTCACCTCTACCTCAGGAAAGAATAAGCCTCCCCCTTTTTATCTATCTCTCCATATGGAAGGATGGGTGGTTCATAATTGCATGATTGATTCTGGAGCTACAACTATAGTAATGCCTAAAGCAGTATGCGACATCATGGGGATGGAGTATACGAGAAGTAGTCCAAGAGTCTTACAACTGGATGAAACCCCTATAAAAATAGTGGGGGTAATTAAGGATATCCCAATAGTCCTTCACAGACTACCCCAGCTCACAATCATACAAGAAGTAGTGGTGGTTGACTTAGAACCCTATTTTGGTATGTGCCTCTCTAGGGAATTTACTACCAAAATAGGAGGATATCTATCACTTGATTTTTCACACCTCAAGATTCCATTCAAAGGCAAAAGGGTGAAAATATTTAATGAAAAACCTTCCACTTTCCATGTTGAAAGGCTCAAAGATGAGGAAAAGGTTGACACTACTGTAAATATGATGACGGAAGAGCTAACAGATTTAAACCTGATGGAGGAAGCCCTGAATGGGTTACAAGAGGAAGACCAGTTCTCCCTCCAAGACTTTAATGCCATGGTCGAAATAGACATAGGTAGCTACACTATCTTAAAACATGAGAAAGATAAATCCATCCCTCCTCCTCTGGCCGATCAACCCACCAATCAGTTGTGGAAGCTTTTCTTTGATGGTGCCAGGTGCAAAAATGGAGCTGGAGCAGGCATTGTCCTGATATCTCCCATAGGCAAAGAGAAGATCTTCTCTTACAGATTGACCTGGAGTTGCACCAATAACATAGCAGAATATGAAGCACTCTATTTAGGCCTCAAAAAATCTAAAAATATGGGCATTAAGAAACTATAGATCTTCGGTGACTCTGAGCTGATAGTGAATCAGGTTACTAAAAAATGTGTAAGCAAACAACATTATCTTAAGGCTTACCAAAATAAAGTTTGGGATTTACTAGAATCCTTTGAATCTCTGAACATAAAGGCAATTCCCAGAGAGAAAAATACACATGCAGACTTATTGGCTTCAATAGGTGCAAACTTCTACCCTATAAGCAATGTCATCCAGAAGTCAAAAATAGTCAGGCTAATCTATAGACCTTCTGTGCCAGATAGGGATACCTTCTGGCAAGTTTTCGAGAATGATCGAAAAATAGTGGACTTCCTCGTCCATGAGATGAATTGCTCTAACAACAGAATGGTTGAAGATGAAGAAGATGAGAACATCATCCAATTGAAAAATAACCACATCCCAAAAGGATTGGTTACTCTTGAAAGCCTATTTGATAATAATGATAGGTTGACTGGCCACAAAATGAAAGTCGACAAACATAGATACAAAGAAGCTCAAATGGAGCCTAATAAGGCCATCAAATTAGGAGTGAACACTACAAAAGTAGAAATGGAGGAAATCAGAGAATTATGCAAGGAATTCCCAAACATCATTGCCTGGACCTACGGAGACCTAAAAGTCTACTCCAAAGAGACAATCCAGCACATGATCAAGCTCGAGGAAGGTGCAAAGCCATTTCAGCAAAAATAATGGCTAGTAAATCCCAAAATCGAAGCCTTAATGAAGTAGGAGCTGCTAAAACTACTCAAAGCTAAAATCATTTACCCAATAAAGCATTCGACATGGGTTGCTAACCTGGTCCCGGTTAGAAAAAAGAATGGAGACATTCGGTTGTGCGTCGACTTTCACAATTTGAACAAGGCTTCACTGAAGGACCATTACCCTCTCCCATAGATCGATCAAATCCTACACATAGTAGCGGGAGCAGAAAGGTTCTCACTCCTAGATGGTTTCTCTGGGTATAATCAGGTATGGGTCAAATATGAAGATCAATTCAAGACCATGTTCACAACCAAATGGGGAATGTTTGCTTACCATAGAATGCCCTTCGGGTTATCCAACATTGGAGCAACTTTTCAAAGAGCTATGGATGTGGCTTTTGGAGAACTTGTCAATAAAATAATAGTGATATACCTAGATGACATGACAGTGTTCTCTCACCATAAAGGAGATCACATAGCACATCTCAGAAGTGTGTTCAAGAAATGTAGAGAGTTTGGCATCTCCATAAATCCCAAAAAATCTATCTTCGTTGTGGAAGGACTCCTGCTCGGCCATGTTGTCTCTAAGTCTGGTCTAGCTATAGACCCTAACAGGGTGAAAGCACTGTTAGATATCCCCCTCCCCCTAATAAGAAGGGCTTACAGTCATTTTTTGGCTAGATCAACTTCATGCACAAATTCATAGCTGATTTTGCGCAAATCATCAAGCCTATGATAGAACTATTGAAAAAATATGTTGTGTTCAAATGGATAGATGCGAGAAAGCAAGCCTTCCAATAGATCAAAGAACAAATAGCTCAAGCTCCCATCCTAGTGAACCCAGACTACTCTAGAGACTTCATATTATATGTTATAGGTGAACAAGGGAGCTATGTCGCAGTGCTCACACAGAAAGGAACTGACAATGAAGAAAGACCCATAGCTTTTCTAAGTCAGACTATGCAAGAACATGAAGAAAAATATAACTTCATTGAGAAGCAGATCTATGCAATAATGAAATATTTAAAAAAATTTAGGCATTTCTTATCACAGAGCAGGATTATCATCTATACAATTCACCCTGATGTACGAAGCTTCATCATACAAGGGGATCTCGATGATACAAGAGCTAGTTGGGTGACTAAAATACAAGAATATGACATGGAGATACACCCAACCAAGTTGGTAAGAGGTAGAGCACTATGCCAAGAGCTCACCAAGCAAGCTACAATAGATTATATAGCTTGCCATACTCAAGAAGTAGCAACAGATGAAGATCAACCTACAGAACAACTTGAATGGGTAGATGAGTTGATCAAGTATTTCCAAACTAGAAAATGCCCAGCCAACCTGAATGCTTCACAAAGAAGATGGTATAGGATCCAGACCCTGAAATACACCCTACTCCCTAAAGGACTATACAGAAAGAATTTGGATGGAGTGTTGCTTCGATGTGTAAATGAAAATCAGAAGCAGAAGATCCTGGAGGAATTCCACGGTGGCTCATCTAGAGGGCACTATTCAGGAAGGACCACTACCTTAAAAATCATCATAACTGGATGCTATTGGCCAACTATTTTCACAGACACCTTCAGAATAATAAGGAAATATGAAGAATTCCAGAGATATGTTGGACAAAATAGGAATGCTTCGATGCCCTTGAAGCCCATTCAAGTTGAAGAACCTTTTCAACAATGGGGGTTGGATTTTGTGGGAATAATAGAGCCCAACTCATCCACTGGACATAAATACATTCTGATGGCTATCGACTACTTCACGAAGTGGGCAGAAGCAATACCTACCAAGAAGGCAGACCAAGAGGTGGTGATGGAATTTGTGGAAAGTCTAATCACAAGATTTGGCATCCCTGATGCATTAGTCATAGAAAATGGCTCATCCTTCGTAGGTGCCAAGATGATCGACTTCACATGCAAATACGAGATCTACTTGAAGACATCCTCGAACTATTATCCTCAGGGGAATGGACTAGCCGAGTCCACAAATAAAAACCTACTCAGGATTCTGAAGCAAACTTTGAAAGATAATAAGAGAAGTTGGCACTCTATGATAAATCAAACACTTTGGGCTGATAGAATCACCATAAAAAAGTCCATCAAAACATCCCCCTACTCTCTAGTCTATGGCAAAGAAGCAGTCCTTCTGATACACATAGAGATACCAACCCTGAAGCTGCTCAATCAAACTGGCACTGAAGAGGCAGAACCAATGGAGAATAGGCTGATCCAACTCCTACAGTTGGAGGAATAGAAGGAACAAGCCTACAACCACTACCAAAAGCATACAACTACCACAAAGGGATGGTTCAATAAAAAGACCACCTTGAGAAAATTTAAGGTGGGAGACTTAGTCCTCAGATGGAATGAGAAGAAGTCTAAACCTGGAAATCATGATAAATTTGATGCATTCTAGGAAGGCCCTTTCAAAATAATAGAAGAAAAGTAGCACAAATCCTTCCAATTGAGATATGAATAGGGCTAGGTTCAACCTATCCCTGTCAATGGCTTCCATCTAAAGTTGTACTACAAGTAACGAGTTTCCTCCACCTTGTATGTATTTTATGTAAATATTTGTTTTCTTTCAATATCCAGGTAAAATGTCATGATTTCATGACTTTTTGGTAGTTGATGGTTGCTTCAAGGTAAAATGTCATGATGGCATGACCTTTCAACACTCAAATGCCCCTTCCAGGTAAAATGTCATGGTTTTACAACTTTTTGGCAACCAATGGCCGCTTCAAGGTAAAATGTCATGATGGCATGACTTTTTAGCAATCAAAGGCCCCTTCCATGTAAAATTTCATGATTTCATGACTTTTTGGTAGCTAATGGCCACTTCAAGGTAAAATTTCATGATGATGCAAACTTTCAGCACTCAAAAGGCCCCTTCCAAGTAAAATGACGCAGTTTCATGACTTTTTGGGTAGTTGATGGCCACTTTAGGACAACCGAGAACTTTTGGTGAGAAAAGTAGTTTTCTTAGTCTTTTAAAAAAGTCCCACTTTTTAAGGTACCACCATACCCTCTAATTGGCCAAAAACAGAGGTGAAATTATTTTATTGGCCCAAGATAGTAGCGGAATGATATCATTGGCCCAATGATAGTACATGGTGGGTGGTTTCTTAATGAGGCACATGAACCAAAGCATCCAATAATGTTTAAATTTAGCATAGGGATGTGTGCCACCCATCGTAGTTATTCCATGTCATCTTGGTAGTTATTGCATGTAGCCTTGGCATGCACATGCATAACTAATTATGTCGTAAAAGGCTTTTCATCACCCTCGTCATCTCTTATGTTCTTTCCATTTCGCTCATCGTATTCCCTGCTCTCCCAAAAAGTTCTACAACTCTGTGCTAAGCATGTTCAAGTGGGTTTCATTATAAAAAATAGAAATCAACCATGATGGCCACACCTCCAGCCTCTTCCTCCAAGGGGAAACAAACATCATCTAAAAAGGAAATCAACTTTGTGGACCCTGATAGCCACATCACTGATACAAGGCTGACATGGAAGGACCCAAGGCAAATATGGAAGGATATAGTAGCCAGAATGGCCACAAAAGTCTCCCCATCGAGCTCGAGCACTTTCTCTTACCACTCTCTGCTCTACTGGTACGTCTACCCTCAGGTTCACCCCTACCCCAAGTTGATCAAGGCCATGGCAGAATTCTATGATGTGAAAAATAGGATAGTGAGAAATTCCAAGAATGAAGTCATCTTCACATTGGATGCAGACTCGATTAGGGCTGTATTTTCCCATGGTAGGAAGCCTACAGTCCCTCCCATTCAGCTAGACCCTGCTAATTCTACAAAATATTACACCAATACCCCAAACATTCAACTATTTTTGCAAGAACATCTATCAAACTCTATTCCTGAGGGAGTTGTGCCAAAATCCCTAATTCCCTTGGATAAATTCAAAAACAAGGAGCTATTTTCCATGTTGGCAATGGTGGTAGGATTGGAAATAGATGCATAGGTCTATGGGTGGCAGATAGCAATAGCACAATGTATTTCCAATCCAAAATTCTATGATGCATCCCATGTAGACCCAAGCAGAGTGCTAGTCTTCTTTGACTGGCCGGAATACCTAGTCCAACAACTGCACGTAGGACTTTTCAAGCTGTAGAAAGATATCTCATATACCTTTAGGTTCTCCTCCTACCTGGTATGGATTTTCTTCTATTTCTAGGTAAAAATCTTAGATTTTATCCCTACCACACAAGTAGATCCAAAGGGAAATCTCTTGCATGTATGTGAATGGATGTTGCTCCTTTCGAATGAGGGTTCATATTATCATTTTAATATGGAATTCTTAGGACTCGCTTTAAAAAATATGCATGGTGTGATGTTAAGAATTCCTAAGTAGATGTGAGATACCCTAAGGCACCCCCATGCAGAAGAGGGGGACTGGTTTATTTTAACACAGGGAGTAGTCATCAGACTCTATGGCTTCACAAGGAAGCCTTTCTTATTGCCATATTTCATTACCAAGTGGTTATTTGCCTTGAAGTACATAAGGTAAATAGAATTCATTAATAGAAAATATGGCATAGGTGCACATTTGAAAGGTACTTACCTCATGCCCTTTCAATTCGGAGGAGTAATAGTGTCAAAAAAGGGGGATAATAAAAAAATTGCTCGAGTTCTAAGGAGTTTAAAATTGATAGAGCTACCCCAAAAATGGAAGTACAACCCTAAAGACAAATTCACCCAGAGGCAAGCCACCCTCAATAAAGCCCCTTTTAAGAAATTCCATTTATCTGATAGAAAAATTGATAAGCAGGGTAGGAATAATGATGAAGACCAACCATTAGAGTGGCATGTTGAGAAAATGTAGCCACTTCCCCCATGGCATGATTTCTATTTGCACTTATCATATTGGTGCCCTGAGGTAAACCCAACCCACAAGCTAAGTAACAAGAAAATTGAAAGCACCAAGAAGAGAGGAGAAGGTTGGGATCACGCCAAAATATTAGCTTGGTGGCAAATGTGATGCCACATACAGACCTTCTCTAGGTATGGGACAAAAATAGACAAATAATTCTCTGAGAAGTACGATGAGCATCATGACAACTGGTCTGAGACATTAGTGGATAAGGTTCCTTTGGGAATCAATGGCATTCCCCTCAAACATATTAAAGGTGGCACTAAAAAGGATAAGGGGAAGCAAATCGCCATTGACTAGGTAGAAGTACCTAAAAGGAAGCATCGTAATTTCATTCCCCCTTTTGGATCAGATACAAAATTTGATGATAGCGCTCAGCTCGAGCACATGAGGAAAAGAGAAGAATCAAGAAAAAGAAAAGCAGAATTAGAGAAGGGAGGAGATAAAAAGAAAAGGAAAAGAGAAGAAATGCCCTCTAAAAAATTAGAAGAAAATGAAGAATCAAAATTTTTTGAGGAATCAGAGGAACACGAAGAATCGAGAGATAAGGAAGAAATGAAGTACCAGGAAGGAACAGGGGAAAGCTCTGAGAAAACTCCTAAGCATAAGGAGATGAGAAAATAAGTGGTCAAGATAGAGGAAGAGGTTCCCTCAAAAGAAACCCTCAAAGCAAATAGAACCTGACAAAAGTAACAACAGGTGTTGATGACTCGGTGTTGAAGCAGATCGTAGAGGCTTACACCAAAAAATCACAGGGGACTAGCGACACCATTCCACCGAAGGACTCAGGTACATCTCTTATCAATCTCATTACTCCTTCTTGCTCTCATCGCTCAACAAAAAATTCCCCTTCCCATTCTAAACATCAAGGTAATCCTTCTCCCACACCATCTCACCAGCCTCCACCATCACCATCACCTACTCATCAACCTCCACCATCACCACCATCAACTCAGCAAACTCCACCAACATCCTCCTCCACCCCCATAGGTTCCCCCACTAAGAAATTAAGTATGGAGGCCCCTCTAGCCACCACTCCTTTCCCTTACTCCACCAACCTACTAAGCTTTCAAGCCATGCAGATCGCTTCTCCCGCCAACAACCCTACGGTTGCTAAGTTCAAAAAGTTGAAGAAGGCCACCATAAACGCTGCTACATGGCTGAAGTCATGGAGATCCTAAAGTTCTAATGATATAGCCCTCATCAAAGAAGGGTCAATGTTGGATCCTATCAACATGCAGTGTTCCACCATGAAGATGACCCCGCTCGTACAAAAGCCAGAGAAAGACATGACCCTGGAAGACTATCAAGTGGAGGTAACTACGGAAGATATCACTCAGCTGCCAATGGATGACGAGTGGGGCAAGGCCTAAACTCACATGGGGACCATTTATTTAAATGTTGAGTATTACAAAGAAAAGTACTCCTGATATGAGCAAGAAAGAAAGCGTTTAGAGGAAGCCCTACATCAAGAAAAGGCAACAGAAAAGGCTTTGAAAAATGAAGCCAAAAAATGGAAGCAAATGTTCGATGAAGCGACTCCCTACAAGGAGAAAGTAGCAAAGGCTAAAGAGCAGATTCAAATTTTACAGCAATAGGTCGAGGACCTCAAAAAATAGCTATCCAACAATGTCGATAATGCCAATGTGTTATCCAAGAAAAAGCAATGGAGGTTAGAGCCAACCTGCTTGGAAACATCAATAAGGTAGATCTGAAGGCTAGGCCCATAGTCTCCTATCTTCTTAAAATCAAAGAGATGTTGCACCAAGTAGAATATGAACTAGAATCATCACTTAGGATCTTTGCAACAATGCTGTTAGTAGCCAACAAAATTCAAGCTTTGGCAGATAACACACAAGCCATGATCAGATATAGATCAAGGGATTAAAATTGGTCTCAGGCCAAAATAATTGCTAGAAATTTCTTCAAAAGGTACAAGATGGTGACCAAAAGTGCCAAGCTCATACAAGAGCTCAAATCAGAGGTCAAAGTGATTCTAAAACATGTGAGCATAGCTAAAAATTGTGGTATGCCAAGCTTCTGGGACAAAGATTCAAAACTCCTAACAGAAGATGAATTAAAAGCCACCTGGAAGAAATTTATAGAGGATGAATCAGAAATTGATAGCTAGGAAGAGCCTATTCAAGAAGACCAAATTTTTAGCATGGTCCAAGATATTACCCAGATGAACGCTTGCCTACATGAGCTGAATATGAAATCAAAAGCTTTATCATATGATAAGGTGGAAGAATTGGAATATTTGTACAACACTTTCAAAGAAAAAATAGATACCGATGAGGAAACCTAGAGGAAATCCTGCATCACCTATAACAAAGTAGTAAAATAAAAGGACAAGTAGGAAACATTTTCTTGAATCCATGCCATGGACCTCTTAAAAAAGCTTGAATCCAACCAATCTTGGGATCCAGTCTATCTATCTATCTATTCAATAGGAAGATAGATTGGGATTCGATCTAGCCATAGGTTCATGTTGGTCAAAATGACCACACTTAGGGAAATAAGGAGAAATCTTCCCAAAAAATTTCTAAGTATGGATATCAGTCATGATTCCACAATATTTTGGAGGCTAAAGACCTAGCTAAGCTGAAAGGTCATGATTTTGTGACACTTTGGAGGTCTAAGACTCGACTAAATTAGAAAGTCATTATTTCATGACATTTTGAGTGTCGAAGACTCAAATAAGGTGAAAATTCACGATTTCATGATATTTTGAGTGTCAAAGACTCAAATAAGGCAAATGGTCATGATTCTGTGACATTTTGAGGGCCGAAGACTTAGCCAAGGTGAAAGGCCACAATTCCATGATATTTTGGAGGCCTAAGACTCGACTAAGATAGAAAGTCATGATTCTACAACATTTTGAGTCTCGAAGACTCAGCCAAGGCAGAAGGTCACAATTTCATGAGATTTTGAGGGCTGAAGACCCATCTAGGGTGGAAGGTCGCAATTCTGCCACATGTTGAAGGCCTAAGACTTGACTAAGGTGGAAAGTCACAATTTTGTGACATTTTGAGTGTCGAAGACTCAAATAAGGTGGAAATTCATGATTCCATGATATTTTGAGTGCCAAAGACTCAACTAAGGTGGAAAATCACGATTTCGCAACATTTTGAGGGCTGAAGACTTAGCCAATGTGGAAGGTCGCAATTCCATGACATGTTGAATATTGAAGACCTAGCCAAGGCAGAAGGTCATGATTCCATGACATGTTGAAGGCAAAGTGGACCATGATATCTAAAGAATTCAAGAAATATTGCCTAAAAAAGAAGATCTCAAACCAATTTTGGTTGAGAATTCCATACTTCCACAATAGCTTCTGAACCATAATGAGCTTATGGGTATGATGTTGTAATAACTTTTAGTTTTTTTTCGTTATGTAAAACTCTTATATATAGAATGAGAAACCAAAACAAATGGTTGGCTCTTAGGTGTTTACAAGTCTATATATATAGACTTCTAAAAAGCTTAATAAAGATCATCCATTCTGGTATGACCCCAAGGTCTTACTATAAAAATATTAATAAATTAATGTAAAATGTAATCGCAGGCCACTCAAATGGGGCTCCCTTGTAATCACTTTCCACTATAGGGGGCTCCCTCCTTTAGAATCTATGATTCTTATTCTTCTTCTTCTTGGATGATTTGATATGGATGGCCAACATAATATATATATCTACCCTAAAGCTACGTTGGTGAAGAGACATGATGGTTCACGTATGAAGAGACATGATGGTTCATGTTATGAAGGGTTGTGATGGTTCACTTTATAAGTTAATAATATAATAATTAAATGATTAATAATACTAACTAATACTAACTAATAATGTTAGGATTGAGGATCCTAACATGCCACCCTCCTTAAAAAGAGCTTTGTCCTCAAAGCTCAAAGTGAGAAGCTTTGTCCTTTATTTTCCAATAAGGATTTGTGTAAGTTCTTGGACTCTTTTAATGGCATCCTTTCGTAGGTAGGGATATCGAGAAGGATGAAGCATTAGCGAGGGGTTGCCAAGAACAATAGTAGAATATTCCTTAGGAAAATCATGATGATGATGGGAGGGAAACCCTTGGGGTTCCTCAAATACTTCAAAATGATGCATCAAAAGTGATGGTAATGATTTCATATCCTTTTTTGGTTCCTTGGTAGATCCAACGGAGAAGGAGTGTGTAGTCACTTTGCGTTGGTTCCGAATAGGTTTGGTCATATGGCAAGAACTCACTATTGGTGAGGAAGGTATGTGTAGGTCTTGTAGAGTGCATGTTTGGCTAGCATTGATCACTTTGGGTATGTCTACCTCATCCTTGCTTGGTACATCAATCACTTCTTGCACATCGACCTCATTGTCTTCATTGCGGTGAGTAGGTGCACTGGTCGCTTCGGACACAACTACCTCATCCGCTTGCTCTATGGAGATACAGGGATCAACTTCCTTCAATAAATACAAATGTTAGTGTAGTACATTTATGGTGAGGTCCAAATTGTTCACAATTATCACAGAGTCCTTTTGCTCGTCGTTCCTTCATCTCCTCAAAGCTAATATGTTTAATTCGTAAAGTTCGGTTAGATTTTGGGGTTGTGTAAGTGCTTTGTGCCCTTCCATTATGCATAGGTTTGGGAGTGATGTAAGTGGTCGACAATTTTTCCATAAGTGGTTTCCCTAATCGTTGTTGTGCATTGATTTTATCTTCAACTAATTTTTCCAATCCATAGGTCTGCATCATGGTATAGGGATTGAACCTTGTCACCTCCATTCTAATTTCCTCTTTTAATCCCATAATGAAGCCATTTATGAGAATTGATTCATACAATCTTGTGTTATGTTTGGTGATATCCTCAAACCGAGTTTGATACTCATGCATA